>JAJAGP010000293.1:473456-503616 GCA_025084515.1 Ancistrus triradiatus
ATGCTAATCAGGCTGGAAAAGCTTACAAAACCATCTCTAAAGAGTTTGGACTCCACCAATCCACAGCCAGACAGATTGTGTACAAATGGAGGAAATTCAAGACCATTGTTACCCTCCCCAGGAGTGGTCGACCAACAAAGATCACTCCAAGAGCAAGGCATGTAATAGTTGGTGAGGTCACAAAGAACTCCAGGGTAACTTCTAAGCAACTGAAAGCCTCTCTCACATTGGCTAATGTTAATGTTCATGAGTCCAACATCAGAAGAACACTGAACACCAATGGTGTGCATGGCAGGGTTGCAAGGAGATAGCCACTGCTCTCCAAAAAGAACATTGGTGCTCGTCTGCAGTTTGCTAAAAATCACGTGGACAAGCCAGAAGGCTATTGGAAGAATGTTTTGTGGATGGATGAGACCAAAATAGAACTTTTTGGTTTAAGAGAAAAGTGTTATGTTTGGAGAAAAGAAAACACTGCATTTCAGCATAAGAACTTTATCCCATCTGTGAAACATGGTGGTAGTAGGATCATGGTTTGGGCCTGTTTTGCTGCATCTGGACCAGGACGGCTTGCTATCATTGATGGAACAATGAATTCTGAATTATATCAGAGAATTGGAGAGGAAAATGTCAGGACATCTGTCCATGAACTGAATTTCAAGAGAAGGTGGGTCATGCAGCAAGACAACGACCCTAAGCACACAAGTCATTCTACCAAAGAATGGTTAAAGAAGAATAAAGTTCATGTTTTGGAATGGCCAAGTCAAAGTCCTGACCTTAATTCAATCAAAATGTTGTGGAAGAACCTGAAGCGAGCAGCTAATGTGAGGAAACCCACCAACATCCCAGAGCTGAAGCTGTTCTGTACGGAGGAATGGGCTAAAATTCCTCCAAGCCGGTGTGCAGGACTGATCAACAGTTACAGGAAACGTTTAGTTGCAGTTATTGCTTTCAAGCACAACTGTAGCTTCATGACTCGATATGTTTTGCAACAGAAAACAACACGTTACTGTTACGCCACAGTCGTCTGTATTAATTTTACAAATTTCTAATTGTTTATAATAAAAACTCCCACATTAATAACAATTCTGAAATGAATCAGAAAGTTTATCACACAATGCACAGAGTTCGTGTTTCAGCCTCACAATATCAGTATTGCAAAGGCAATAGACTGTATAAAATGCTGAGCCTTCTGGCTGTCGGGCATCAAACAGGCACTATAGGCACTGTCTGGGGAAGGGGAGGTTTGTCTCAAAGTGCTGCAGCAACAGGGACCCCTACTCAGCCCTGCAATAGAGTGGCACCCTGTTAAGATCACATACTCGACTACACCCGGTTTTCTCCAGGATAGGCACCAGATCCCAAATCCCAACCCAGAGGTTACCAACTGCATATATAATGTATGTAATAGTGTTGTAATCAAGACCGCTAGAGCCGAGGGTCAAGACCCAGACTTTTAGGAGTCGAGTCAAAACCAAGACTGGGAGTGGCCGAGATGAGGCTGAGAACAGATAAGGTATTTATCATACCATAATAAAAAGAAGAAAATGGAAAAGTTAAAATAGTTTGTAATTCATTGTACATTCATTACACACATACATTAATACATATTAATACATATTAGCACATTAATAAATATTAATTTCATTATTTATTTTGATATATATAGCATTAAACAATATAACGTCTAAAATGATTATGAATTATATTATATAGTAGTCAAACAAAGGAACTTTTAGAAGCGAATAATGATGATGATGATGATTCTGTTTCCCTTCTCAAACTTAACCACAATCACAAAGTCAACCGAATAGACCCAACAACATCCATTCTATTAGCTTTTATTATTACATTTACATTTACAGCATTTAGCAGACGCCCTTATCCAGAGCGACTTACAATTGGTACAGTCTTACAATCCATGCAATTGTGGGTTAAGGGCCTTGCTCAAGGACCCACCAGTGGCAGCTTGGCACAGGTGGGATTTGAACCCTGGACCTTGTGGTCCATAGTCCAGTACCTTACCCACTAGGCTACCACAGTCCCACAGATTTAATCCAGCGCCTTAGACCGCTCGGCCACACTACCTTTGTACTATAGATTAAGATACAAGAATTTTGTTTTGCTTTTTGCCTCTGAATGGGCTCATAAGCCGCATAAATACAAGAAACACAACTTTGACATTCGAACCCACGCCCCCAAAGGGACTGGAGCCTAAATCCAGTGCCTTAGACCGCTCAGCCACACTACCTTATTATTAAATGGGAAAACATCATATTAAGTTCAATCTGCCCTCAAACTAAAACTATAGTAACTGAGTAAACCAAGCAAGTAAAGAAAATGCACACTTACAATCTTAGACGTATTCAAAATAAAACGTGTTGATTGATTGGATACTGAAGAAGAAGAGCAGGAAATAGTTTTCCCTTGTTGGCCAATCAGAGTGCAGATTTGATTTATGTAGAGTAAAGACTGATTTAATCTGTTTGAGTGTATGGCTGATTAGGTTAGTTTATAGCTAGCGTTTCTCAGGACAGACTCAACAATGAGCCCATCTTACCCCGAGACCGAGACAAGACCAGGTCCAAATGAGGTTGAGACCGAGAAAAGACCAGTTTATGCTTGAGTAAAACAAGATTAGTAAGTAAAACAGACATTGTTAATTTGAAGTTTATTGATTTGATATACCATATATATAAAAGCTCTTGCCTTCTTGAATCCCTGTGTGCTCTGTTCGGTGCTTCGTGGCCACCTGACGCCGATGCTCTCCGGCCGTGGCCGCTGTTGTGCAACACCCTCCCCCCCTCACTCCCTCATCTGGCCTGCACATGAACCCGCGCTGACTTTCTCCCCTCTGCTCCCTACCAGCTAAGAGCAAGAGCAGCTGTCTTTTCCTGACCCCGTTCCTGCCTTCCTGGCCTCCGTGTTACACCATGGATGGTTACATGTGTCAGTTACATTTGGTTACGAAGCGCTCCGAGAGCTCGAAGCCGTATTTGCAAGAAGCGCCCAAGGACAGTTCTTATTCCATGTCATTCAAGCATGAGCTATGGGCAACAAAAGCCATGATTTGTACTATTTATGGATAACATTAGTGTTTCGGAGTTATTCTGTAAATATTGATCGTAAACTTTTTTTTTTTTTTGAGCCAGCCTCACAGTTCGATTTTACTGGATATAAATCGTCCATATGTGTATCGCAGACGTTTCTTATCGGATTCCCACAGAGTTCAATTCCATGGCAGACAGAGCAAGCCAGCGAGCCGCCTTGTTTATTTCCTGTGTCCGTCAGCCCTAACAGAAAACATGTCCCCTCTGGACAGGTTTAGCTCCCACTTTGCTTGTGCTATACTTAATAACAGTGAGTTATGGTGTGTAAGCCACAGACATCATCATGCACTAGGTCTCTCTGGATGAGTGAGGGCATTTGAGCTCTACTTTTTGACCTCTTTTACCTTATCAGTTGTATAAAAATGCTGCTGAAGGTCGATAGATTTACCTTAGCCGCTTCATCCTTCATCTGGTCCATCCGTCATGAGCAGCCTCTGCCATTTCACTGCTTAATCCTGCCTTTGATTCTGCATGCCGGGTGAAAAAGCAAGATGAGCGAATGAGGGAATGCAAACGATTATCAGTTAGACTATACAAATCATTCGGATTATTTAATTCAACTCAAAATGTAAAGGCACATTATTTTGGACACAGCCACTCTTTCTTTATATTTAGGATTGAAACCCTGGCTTTAAAGACTTCTTATTAAATTGAATTATATAGCCACAAAAAAAAACAAAAAATAAAAACTAAATATAAACAGGTTTACACCTGCACCATAGTCACAATACCAAGGCCAAAAAAATAACTTGTATACAGATCTGCGGTATGTGGTTCGGTAAAATTATTAACCTACTTAGCCCACACAAACAAACAACAGTATAGCCTCTGGTGCAGAAAGCTTTATTAAACACAAAGTTCATTAAATCAGCATGAACAGACTGAATCTTAATTAGTAAAATAAAACTAGAAAATCAATAAGTGGTGGTCAGTGTTCATATTAAATAAATGAGTGTACGGGGAAACACTGCAGTATTTTGGATATTTAGTCAATACCGGTACACTATAGGACTTCCCTATATTTTTTCCCTTTTGTACTTGAATAATATCTGGCCAAAAAAGGTCACCACCTGGATTTAACTAAGCAAAAATGTCTCCCATTGGATAATTACTGTATTGGTAATTATGTTTCAACTGATGCAGTGAGTAGCTTCTCATTTGTTAAACAACCATGTCGAAAAGATGTTCATCTGTTTCACAAGGGTCAAATTGTGAAAGAGTGGTTCAGGGAGCATGAGCTATCATTTAACACATGGATTGGCCACCACAGAGTCCAGACCTGATCCCCATTTGAGAATCTTTGGGATGTGCTGGAGAAGACTTTGTGCAGTGGAACAAATCTCCCATCATCAATATAAGATCTTGGGAAAAATTTATGCGACTCTGAACAGAAACAAATGTTGTGACATTGCAGAAGCTTGTGGAAATGATGCCGCAGCAAAGCCATAATCAAAGCTAAAGGGACTGTGGTAGCCTAGCGGTTAAGGTACTGGACTCTAGGTCAGAAGGTCCAGGGTTCAAATCCCACCTCTGCCAAGTTGCCACTGTTGGGTCCTTGAGCAAGACCCTTAACCTACAACTGCTTGAATTGTAATATTGTACCAATTGTAAGTCGCTCTGGATAAGGGCGTCTGCTAAATGCTGTAAATGTAAATGTAAATGTAATGGCGCTCCACTGAAATATTAGTGTGTGTGACCTCCTTTCTTTTGGCCAGACAGTGGAGATAAGTAGGCATGTAGGTAGATAGGTAGATAGAAGCACTTATTGATCCCCAAAGGGAAATTCTACAAAGTGTAATACACAAAAATAAAAACATAACATAAAGCTAATTCACATATGTACAAGTGCCAGAACACAAATCCCAACCACCATGGTAAGTTCCAAGTAACAAAAGGCCATAATCACCCACCAACATCTCTGAGTTGAAGTTGTTCTGTATGAAGGAAAGGGCTAAAATTTCTCCAAGCCCAAGTGCAGGACTGATCAACAGTAACCAGGAATGATTAGTTACAGTTATTGCTGCATTTTTGTTTGATTGGTCCGATCGGGTGCGCTGATGTGTTAGGTCATATTTATATAGAAATATAAAAAAATTCTTAAGGGTTCACACATCTTTACACACCAGTGTATTTTACAGTACACAGGTACAACTGTTAATGGGAAACTTTTAGATATATTCTTACTGCTTTGTGAGGGTCCTTGTTCTCATATCACTAAAGAAGCTGTTTAGAGGAGCCCGAAGCACAGCGCCCTTAAGGCACGAAAGGTCACAGAATTTATTAAGCTCTAAAATTGCCACCATCTGGCTTTGATCAAGACCTAACAAGTCAATTAGGCGCCACAAAAACAAACAGCACTAGTGGATCATTTGGAAACTTTTGGACATGCCGAATTACGAGTCATTCTTTGACACATGTTAAATTCAGAAAATAAAGAGTAATGGTCCTTAATATTAATCAGGAGCGTTTTTTGTTCAACCGTTTGCGATTTGCACACAAGAAAACATTAGCACTGCTTTTGCCAAATTATTATTGTTACTGTTATTAGTTCTACTTTAAACATCTAAAAGCTGATTAAACATGAACTTAAGCCGACATTAGTACTTTTCTGGTTTTTAGAGGGTAATGCTTTTCATTTTTGTCTACTTGTTTGTAATTAGGACATGCATTCACCAACCACTTTATTAGCTACACCTGTTCAACATCACGTTTCAGCAACTCGATGCATTTAGGCTAGATGTGGTCGAGACGACCTGCTGAAGATCAAACCGAGCATCAGAATGGAGAAGAAAGATGATTTAATGATTTATTATTTTTCTGGGATTACATTTAGTCCATGGAACTGGAGAACTTTATCAGATTGTTGAGTTTAATTAGTGCACATAAAACAGATCAGTTAGTATCTGATAGGAATAGAAATGGGTATATCAGGCCTGCTCAAACTCTCTGCCCGTAGGCATACCACAGAATGAAAAGGGCTGAGCCATTCCACTAAATGGGTGCCATTTCCGTCCCCAGGATATTACATGTATAGATCATTAATATAATGAACTGTAAGAAACATTTTCTTATTAAGCAAGATGTCCTGCACAGTGATGCAATTGCAGATTTAAGGCATATCATTTCAAACATTACTAAAAACTACCTAGAACACTGAAAAATAGCATTTGTTCCAGGTCTGTAACATTACATTTAAGAGTGAAATATACTACTTAATATCCTTCAGAAATTTTGTTTTTTGCATCGTTGTGTCCCTCCGTATCCCACCTATGCCTTACATATATTTTCATTAGAAATCCATAGTAAATTATTTAAAAATACATATTCCCACTTCAGAAAATTTGGGACCATACCACAAGTCACAAGCTGTATCATCTGGATCTTCTGAAGATCAGGGAAAAATCAAAATTAAGTTCTCTCATATTTTATTCTGTATATTTGATGATATTGTAACTATGCTTGGTTGAGTAGGTAAGTGGGACTGTGGTAGCCTAGTGGTTAAGGTACTGGACTATGGACCAGAAGGTGCCAAGCTCTGCCAAGCTTCCACTGTTGGGTCCTTGAGCAAGACCCTTAACCCACAATTGCTTGGATTGTAAGACTGTATCGATTGTACGTCCCTCTGGATAAGGGCGTCTGCTAAATTCTGTAAATGTACTTAAGTTACTTAAATTATTTTTAGATGTTAATTGTTTATTTAATATATAAATCTTTAGAATGTGCTGATGTTATTAGTATGGATGCCATGTAGTTACATTTTATGTACACTGCCTGACCAAAAAAAGGTCACACATACTAATATTTCATTGGGCCGTCTTTAGCTTTGATTATGGCACGCATTCACTGTGGCATCGTTTCCACAAACTTCTGCAATGTCACAATATTTCTTTCTGTCCAGAGTTTTTCCCCCCCAAGATCTTGTGTTGATGATGGGAGATTTGGACCACTGTGCAAAGTCTTGTCCAACTCATCCCAAAGATTCTCAATGGGGTTCAGGTCTGGACTCTGTGGTGGCCAATCCATGTGTGAAAATGATGGCTCATGCTCCCTGAACCACTCTCTCAAAATTTGACCCTTCTGAAACAGATGAACATCTTTTCACGACCACAGGATGTCTTTGGACATGGTTGTTTAACAAATGAGAAGCTACTCACTGCATCAGTTAGGGTTAAATAACTTATTGCCAGCTGAAGCATAATCACCAATGCAGTAATTATCCAATGGGAGGATCTTTTGTTAACTATTTAACTATATGCTTAGTTAAATCCTTTTTTGGCCAGGCAGTGTATTTGCTAATGTTGTGAAAACTCTATCCTGTTACTCATATAAAGGATAATAGTAATTGGAGAAACAATGCAAAAATAAAATAACAGTTGCCTGACATTGACCAATACTCTTTATGAATAGTTAAATGTGTTGTTAGAAAACTATAGAAAATGGTTTAATTTAGAGTTTTAGAGTTACAACAAGCAAATGGCACCCATTCGGCAGAATGCCTCACTTAGATCAGGCTGCATTTGATTACTGATGGTGAGATGGGCCAGTCAGGGCAGTTGTAGGTGTGCAGTTTAACCAGAGTGGAGGATTCCAGGTGGAACCGAATCCATGCTGAGACAGACAGGGACAGATGAGGAGGTGGAGGTGGAGGAGGGGGTGAAGAGAGAAGCTCACAGCTGGGAAACCAGTTCGGGAGAAACCAGGCCTTTCTGAGCCGAGTGGCTCTTCGTTGACTCTGCCTCCCAGCTCGGAGCCCTTCTGACCCGAACCTAACCTCTGTGATGCTAACGCTTATTTATTGCCCATTATAGCGCCATGCTTCATCCTCTCCAGCGCCACCTTGATTTACGCCAGATTCATCACACCTCACGGCCAGTGTCACACTCTGTTGACAGGATGTCGCACCACAGGCCTCTTTGGAAACCGTCCCACTTAACGCATTCAGTGGATGCATAGAATACTGTGTGTGTGTATAAAAAATATACAGTACTGTGCAAAAGTCTTAGGTCATCATTAGATTTGTTTTGCTGTTTTAGCAATGGTGTAATATAACCATAACCATATATAACATGTTGTCGACAATTGGTCCCAAAAATTTCAAACTTGTATTCGTCACGCCAAAATACACTTTTTCACAGATCTTCATTCCAGTCTTTGTGAGCTTTAGCACATTCTTGCTTTTTCACCCTGTTCCCATTCCGAATAAGTGGTTTCTTGGCTGCTACTCTTCCAAAAATTCCTGATCAATCTTCTTCAGATTGTACAAGGGTCAACATGGCATCCCACTGAAGCTGCCAAATGCTGCTATTGCTCAAGTGTAAGAGGAGATCCCACTAAATACTCATCACTGTCGCCTATATAAGCTGTTTTTTCAGCTAAAACAATGGAATATCTAATCAACTGGTGGCCTAAGACTTTTGCAAAGTAATAAAACTGTTATAAAAGCTGGTTATGCATCATATGATCTTTTCCAATTGATTTATAGTCTATCATTGGTCCTAGATATGTTTAAAAGTTGACTAATTCCGCTGTATATATTCAGATTGATACATAGAATCATCTAAACATCAAATGTCCTGTGAGGAAATGAACTGATCCAACAGATTTTAATATGGGATGAATTCTCGTGTGATCATTTCTGATATCATGGCAATGGTAACCCAAAATATTCCTTCTTCACATACACCAAGTTAGATTTTTCTTTTAGAACCTGCAGTAAATTCACTGACAAAAAAATGCATACACATTCTCTTTCAGAGGCCAGATAAAACCTCGTTCAAATCAAAGGTGCCGTCCCAAGAAAAGGGTGTCGTTTAACGACGCAGGGCACAGAGTCGTCTGAAGTGTACCTGTTAAGTGCTGTCATTAAGCTGGAGTCAAAGAGTCTAGATGGCTGTATTGTGTGCCGCCGGTCTTGTTTCCTGCTAGCCCTGAAGATGCGGATTGACCTGGGGCGCTTCACCGGCGCGAGGGGCGGGTGGCACTAACAGGACGGCGGACAATAGAGGGGCGACACGGACATACTGCTGCTGCAAGTTCCTGCCTTTAAGTCTAGTCACGGTGTCTGCCCTGCTACCCGGGGTCTGTCCTGTCTTGTTGGCAGCCGGCACGAGGCCTACAGTAGCGAGACGCCGAGATGCCAAACCCATCATTCACACTTTCAATTAGGGATGTATTACGTGGGGCGGAACCTCACCTGGTCGTGAAAAGAACAGATAAAGAGGCAGGATGGCACCTCTGGCTCCTTTGAACTGCCGCCCTCCCCCTTTTCGCTCCTGTCACCAGCCTAGTTTGCATTTTACACCAGAGCGAGGCCAGCCTGACACACACTCGGGTCGTAACGAGGCACTGTGTGGAGATGGTCGCCTCCTGCAAGCCCCTTTGGGGACCGTAAAGGTGGTACGATCAAAGAGCGTCTCCCCTCCATAAACATGCTTTGATAAACTCCGCTTTATGAGCCTTTTTCATTCATCATACCTGATAGCCTAACACGTCCAAACCATGGGCATTCACAAGGGGTCAGTCACCACTTTGCTGACCCCAGGACACTCCACACTTCAGGGAAGGTTTTGACTAGATTCAGAAAAACGACTGTGAAGATTCACTTGCATTCCGCTAAGGGCATTAATGGGGTCAGGCATTGATGTTGGCCGATGAGCAGCGGCTCACAGACCCTGTTCTATGGTGAATGGGGTCGAGGACTTTGTGCAGAGCAGTCAGAGAGTACAGGCAGGATGGAGTAGGTAGAGAAGAGTGTTAGGAGTGCTGTGTGACAAAAGGGTCGCAGCAAAAGTGAAAGGAAAGATTTATAAGAGAGTAGTGAGACCAGCCTTGTTGTATGGCTTAGAGACAGTGGCACTGACAAAGAGGCAGGAAGCAGAGCTGGAGGTGGCAGAACTTAAGATGTTGAGGTTCTCTTTAGGAGTGTCCAGGATGGACAGGATTAGGAATGAGATCATCAGAGGGACAGCACAGGTTGGAAAATTGGGAGACAAAATTCGAGAGGGAAGACTGAGATGGTTTGGACATGTGCAGAGGAGGGATAGTGGATATATTGGTAGGAGGATGTTGGCGATGGAGCTGTGCCAGGCAAGAGACGGAGAGGAAGACCTAAGAGGAGTTATTTGGTTGTGGTAAATGAAGATATGCAGGGAGTTGGGGTGAGAGTAGAGGACGTGGAGGACAGGGTGAGGTGGAAAAGTTTAACTCGCTGTTGCGACCCCTGATAAAGTGAGAAGCCGTAAGAAAAAGTCAGAAGGTCATCTACAGATTATTGGCCCAAAGCTGTATTTCGCATTGGAGTCCACCATCAACCGTCCCTGGCTTCCACCAAAACCCAGATTTATCCATCAGATTGCAAGATGGTAAAGGTGGGTCACTGCTCCAGCCAGCATTTCCACTGTATCAGAGTCCAGTGGCAGTGTGTGGAGCATTACTCACACCAAGTACAAGTACCGTACTGCGCCTGAGCATGTTTTACCGTGCATGTGGGACTGTGGTAGCCTAGTGGTTAAAGTAATGGACTATGGACCAGAAGGTCCAGAGTTCAAATCCTAGCTCTGCTAAGCTGCCACTGTTGGGTCCTTGAGCAAGGCCCTTAACACACAATTGCTTGGATTGAAAAAAATGTATCAATTGAACTTGGGTACGGTACTAAACACGTTCGAGCACGGAACACATCAACACCTGAAACATCTTGGCCCAAAATCGCGGCGTGCATAACTCATAAATCTATTATGAGGCATGGGAAAGGGTTGCGTGTCAGTGCACCCAAAATGACTCCCAAAAAAGCCACAAAATCAGGACAACAATGACATTGTACTTCATGCTCGGGCCCAGAACTTTTAAGCACAATATGAGCACAGGGCAATGGGGAACTATCGTGCTCTGGCACGGTACAAGTGCGAGTACGCCTTTATGCTGTTCCTCACACTGCTTAGGCTGGTTTAAGCACGAAATCCCAAGCCGTGGACCTCGCAGGTAAAAGGTTCTTGGGTTGATGTTGCTTCCAGAGAATGCACCAAGCACTTCAGCACTCTGGCCTCCCATTCTGTGGACACTACTAATCAGAAATCAGGCAGTTCTAGCCATGGTTGCAACAAGCTGCCACTGTTGGACCCTTGAGCACAGCTCTTAATCTTCAACTGCTCTGAATACGGGCAGTGTGTGACCTTACAGTCACAGGTGACGAGTGATAGGTGGCATCCATTGGCAGTGCCATGCTGAAAGTCACTGAACTCGCATGGTGTTGCCGAAGAAGGCAAATCCACGACTTAATTGGGTGTTGACACGGTGTACGTGCTAGAATAAATAAACAAACGTCTTATTTAGACAGAACCGATCCCACTCATGTCTGAACGCACTCTGGCCAAAGATAAATATTTTCTTTCTTTCTTTTTTCACCAATGTCAGGTGTCACGGTTTAATCAGAATGTAAATAACTGACACCAGCATATTGTCCTGAGTGGGCATATAGTGCACATTTGAGCTATGATGGATGCTTGCATGCTCATTTCCCCGCCAATTGCTAGACCAGTACAAAAACAACCTGTTTCCTCTGTTTCTTTTGAGACATCCATTAGCTCACTCTTGTAGCCGTGGACCTCCCACCCCTGTGTGCTTGGCCGAGCATTCATCAATCCATTTTCACTTTTGTTAAGGCCATGCATCAAATAATCAATCATAGGCAAGTGTTTGCTTTAGCATCGGCCATCTTTCATTGTCACCATCAAATGGTAACTATCTTGTCTTCCTTGTAGGGTCAGAGGACAGAGAAAAAAGATAGGGTTTAAAAGACAAGAGTGTATACTTCGTATCTCGTCAACGTAAAAAACTGCAAGCCAGGTCTACTACCACTCGCTTTTTACCACGGGCAGGGTTGACATGCCTCGCAAGCTCTGGGCTTCTCACCGACCTGCCCTCTGGTTCAACTTAGAAGACTTGCCGAGGCTGCCATCCTTCTCCAATCTGTCCACCAGCAGAGATGGTCTTTTTTACTGCTTGAGTGGGAGAAGCTGCAGCTCAAGATGTTCAGCCCGAATTCCGAGGAATGCACTTACACGGCCTATGAATGCACTACTACATGTGACCTCCGTTGTCACTGAAACCTCACTTTGTTTTTTTTTCTTAAGAGGTATATTACATTTAGAGAACGGGTCAAAAACGAGAGGCTTGCTCTTGCTCAGAGGGGCAGATTTCGCCTAAAAGCAGCATATACCTCAGCCATCACTTTACATGGTACACCCCATTGTTTCTACACGCATTGTCCATTTTATCAGGTTCACCTCCTATACAGAAGCACTTTGTAGTTCTAGAAGTCAAGACTGTAGTCCATCTGTTTCTCTACCTACCTTGTTAGTCCACTTCACTTACAGGACCAGCACACACCAGGTACTATTTGGTTAGTGGATCATTCTCAGCACTGCTCTGACACTGATGTGGTGCTGGCGTGTTTGTGTGTTGCACTGATATGAGTGGATCAGACACAGCAGTGTTGATGCTGAACTAAAAATAGTCCACCAGCCAAAAATATCCAGCCACCAGCATCTAGTAGGCAAGCACTGACGAAGGATTAGAGGATGGCCAACACAAACAGATGAGATACTGTCTGGCTTTACGTCTACAAGATGGAACGATAAGGTGAATGCCTCTAACAAAGTGGACAGTGAGTGAGCAGTGTTTAAAACTCCAGCAGCACTGCTCTGTCTGATCCACTCGTACACAAACATCATGTCAGTGTTACTCTAGTGCTGAGAATGATCCACCACACAAATAGTACCTGATCTGTAAATGGGACTAACAAAGCATGAAGAGAGACAAATGGACTACAGACTGTATGTTAATTGTAGAACTACAAAGTGCTTCCATATGGTAAGTGGAACTGATAAAACCAGTCCGCAGAGCAGACAATTGCTCCTTTTCACTTTTAGTCCTGCTAAATGGTTTGTTCTTCCCTGGATGACTCGGTCAGAGCTGCAATATGAATTTCACTATCACAAAAAAAACCCTCTACACTGTCCACTTTTGCAACTGTGGTTCGAGTCGTAGTGAGAAATTAACACCAAGATCTCGGTTCCAGACCAGCAGCATTTTGGAAATTTTGCCAACTGAGAACCGCCACTATTGTGATACACAAGTGTGAAACAGTTTACCCATTAAGCACTGGTTGCAGAGCCAGCACCACATGGACACTATTAGAAAGCTTAAGCAAAGTGTCAGGTGGAGACCGAGCTGATAGCAGGATTAGCAGGTGAAGTCTGAGTGGATGGACTGGAGTCGAGATGGCCAGCGGTGCTGATAAAGGGTAAAGCCTTTGCCTGGAGGGAATGGCCTGCTTTGTTTATTACTTTCACTGGACTGAATCAGAGAAATGCTTCATCTGGGTGGTGAGATCAAGGGTGCTCTACCCCTCGTGTCTCCACACACTGGTGTGACTTTTTTTGTCAAGACAACATGAAATGCATTTCTAAAATTAAACAGCAAACCCAGAGCATCTTACTTGTGTGCTCGCTCTGTCTGGAGACCTGACCATGAAACTCTCCTTGCGCCACATAATACAAACTGAAAGCAAAATTAAAAATGCTTCTTAATATGAAGGTCACTGGCTGTGGTATAAACACATACTGCTCTGACGATTTGAAATTTCAGTCTGTTTAACCTGTAACTCATGTCTAAACATCAGATTTCACTCAGGGCTGCTTATAAGATTTACCACCCACTGAGTGACTCAACTAATCCTCCACACAATCCAACTTGTGCATCGATATGCACTCTAGGTAGTTTTCCCATCAAGGCAAATGACTATGGGGATTAAAACCAGTGCCACATGGCCATAATTTGGCCCAGAGCATTATGAGATCTTGTCTTGACTATTAAATTAGGAAAATGTACAACCACTACTCTGAGCAGCTTCACCCGTCTTATATTGACTCCTGGGAAGCAAGACAAAAAAGGGCTACATCGTTGAATTTATTTTATTTGCCAAGTGCCTAAATTAGAACTCACCTTCTGAATCCCTGCTATAATATATTGGATATTTTACTCCAACTCCTCATTTAAACTGTTGACCCACTGAAACAAATGGCAATCTGGAGAACATCTCGAGCAGACCACGTGCTGAATGGCTCCCTACCTCTACCTACACCACCACTTTGTTTTAATCAGTTGTTAATTACGAGTTCACTGTTGTATACTAGATACTGGTATGTTTGTTACTAGAAGAACCAACAGGTAAACAATAGTACAAGTTATGAACAAAGCCCTATTCATTAGAGGCGAAATCTCACCAAGTCTGCAGATAACAGGCAGATAGAAGGACGTATTAGAAAATTACATTATATGCACCAGTATATTATCCTGATAAAAACGCAAGTGTGTGGGGTTTTGAATATACAGAATCCAGATAAGAATTTCCGACAGGGAATAACGATTTGTTTGTTTTGTTTACCGTTGCATCAGCATCACATGCACATTACAGTTTAGATTGGACAGTTAACCTGATGCATGTCTTTGGAATGTGGGAGGAAACCAAAGTACTCGGTGTAAAGCCAGGCGGACATGGGGAGAACATGCATACTCCACTTTGACTTTGGTTCTGAGTAAAAATGTTATGACCACGCATAGGAAGAGCTCACAAACTGAACAGATTTGACTGAGAAGGATGCAACAGTACATGAATGTGACAAAATCAGTCTAGTTACACAACTCTGTCCATACTGGGTGTGTAGGGGTGTCCAGGGGCCAATGCCCCATTGACAACAAGCTTGCCCCTCACAGCCCCCTAAATGACTAGTGAGTTACCACACAGCGACAATGCACATTTAGGTAGAAAGTAACATGGCCATTGGCCCCAGCCTTTGCACAACCCCAATTACTGTATAATAGTTTACAACCGCTACTAGCCTTTCCCAGTATTGGTTATTTGGTGTGTGTGTGTGGTTTAAGTCTATCAAAGAAATTCCAACATTTAAGGTCAGTCAATTCAGAAATAGATGGACATACATATCAGCTAACTTAACGATGCATGTTCACAGGAAACAACGCAAATGAATCGTCACCATGTCAGTGGAAAACAAGGTATTGGACCACTCTGGCTTAGTGTGAATGATCTGAACCAGCAATACAAGTGTCACGAATCAATTTGATCACAAATACTTCATGTGTGAGGTATTTGAGCACAAGTACTTCTGAAATGTGTTATTGACATACTCAATAAAAAAACTTTGTACTCTCAAACTTTGTATTAGCTTTTCGCAAATGTCAATACAATGATAGGTGCAAATCCTAAAAGCTCAATAATCTATCTAACACGTTAAGTCAAAAGAGCTAACACAAACCTCAAAAATCTAACACATTAAGCTAAAAGAACTAACACAAACCTCAATAATAACACATTAACGTAATACAGCTAACAAAAACCTCAATAATAGCACATTAAGCTAATAGAGCTAACAAAAACCTCAATAATAACACATTAAGCTAATAAAGTTAACAAAAACCTCAATAGCACATTAAGCTAATAAAGTTAACAAAAACCTCAATAATACCAAATTAAGCTAAGAGCTAACACAAACCTCAATAATAACATAAGCTAATAGAGCTAACAAAAACCTCAATAGCACATTAAGCTAATAGCATTAACAAAAACCTCAATAATAGCACATTAAGCTAAGAGCTAACATAAACCTCAATAATAGCACATTAAGCTAATAAAGTTAACAAAAACCTCAATAATAGCACATTAAGCTAAGAGCTAACATAAACCTCAATAAGCTAGAGCTAACAAAAACCTCAATAGCACATTAAGCTAATAAAGTTAACAAAAACCTCAATAATAACAAATTAAGCTAAGAGCTAACACAAACCTCAATAATAACATAAGCTAATAGAGCTAACAAAAACCTCAATAATAGCACATTAAGCTAAGAGCTAACAAAAACCTCAATAAGCTAGAGCTAACACAAACCTCAATAATAGCACATTAAGCTAATAAAGTTAACAAAAACCTCAATAATAACAAATTAAGCTAAGAGCTAACACAAACCTCTATAATAACATAAGCTAATAGAGCTAACAAAAACCTCAATAATAGCACATTAAGCTAAAATAGCTAACACAAAAATATTTGACGTTTGTTTCCTCAGTCTTAGCTTTCGTTGATTTGTCCTCCTCCAGTGTGTATGATGTACTATAATCCACTATCACCACACATTTGAACAGACTTTAGTGACAAACGACTTGCTTGTCATGTTTGTGTTTGCTTGTTTGTTTATTAGCTAGTTAGCATTACTGTGCTAACTACAACTACTAGCAGTTTGTGTGCGCACGCACTACGGCACATTTCCCAGAATTCCCTGTGGCATGATGTCGCATGACACCTATACTTACATTACATTTACATTTACAGCATTTAGCAGACGCCCTTATCCAGAGCGACTTACAATTGATACAGTCTTACAATCCAAGCAATTGTGGGTTAAGGGTCTTGCTCAAGGACCCAACAGTGGCAGCTTGGCAGAGGTGGGATTTGAACCCTGGACCTTCTGGTCCAAAGTCCAGTACCTTACCCACTAGACTACCACAGTCCTATACTGAGAGTGCGGATTCAAGAACCAAAGTAAGATGTGATCAGATACAGACGTTTTTAATAACCATGAGATACTTCATGGTTAAGGCACAGCACGACAATGTTTTTCTATTATGTTGAGTGATTATCCCTTTATCTCAAAGCTGAGTACTGGGTTAATTACCAGTAAAATCGTATTTTTATCGGTGTGACATTGATTCATTAGGGTTGAACAGTGGCTCAGTGCTCAGCGCTGTCACCTCAGCCCCAGGGTTTGACGACCATCCTGGCTGCGACTTGTTTTCCCTCACAAGCGTCAGACCAACCTTGTTTGGCCTCGAAATAAAGTTTTTCAGATAGTCGTCTGTTATTAGAAAAATAAATAATACCACACTGCACCTTTATTTATAAGCTGTTTATCTGCGTATTGTGTTCTTTAATGGGCCATTTTTGACTCATTTCCTTAAAACAACAGTAAATATGCAGTAGTAACGTTCGGTTAAGCTACTTTAGCGATCATCTATATACAGTACAGTATAGAAATTCTTTTTTTTTCAGTAAAAAAAAAAGTGTGTTTCTGCTGTCATAACCCAACAACGTTAGCCTCAGCCCGGCACCTAACTAATATAATGCGCACAGAACCAGCCACAGTCCCTCAGAAATAAAGAGCAGCACCTCTTCTTTTTTTTATGCACCGGAAAATACGGGACAAAGTTATCTCAGTAAAGAAAGTTAATAAGGTGATTCCATTTCAAGAAACCATTAGTTGAACACTTAATAAAATCACATTAAGTATATTTACATAACTAGTGTAAATTGGATGTTAGTGTAATACCAGGATTAATAGCCAGATTAATACCAGTTTGCCTATGTATTCTTGCAGAGGAGTCTGTTATTATAATGGAAGACCCACAAGTGCCATAATGTGAGGACGCTGAGACGGTTATGAATCAGCACGACAAAAAATGGCATGTTAGAAAACAGTCACTTTTATGGTTATGTTGGTTATAAATGTTTTGGTTGGTCACACTTAGGAAAAAATGGTATTACGATGCATTTTTCACATAAAAGTTTGACACAATAATGTTTGATGATGAATAAACTAACTGTATCTTTTATCATCACAGTACCATGTTTCCAGACCAGTGTCCGTTTGGTGTGTGTCAAGGAAAGGCACTAGTGTGTGTGTAGGTTTATATGAATGTCAGGAAAATTGCCAGAAACCTCACAAAGTTACATTTTGGTGAAATGTTAGGACCAAATATGTGTCTTGACTTTCCTAAACGTTGTGCTTCCAGAAATGACAGTTTTATTCCAAAATTTAAAAAAGATCAAAACTTTGGTGCTACACCAAAGGGCTTCAAGCTCTTACCTGGTCTACGTAGGGTTCCACTCATAGTGTGTGAGTGGGCACTTGTGCAACGCGATGGTGGGGTGGGTTCGCGCCTTGAACCTTGTTCTGCTGTGCAGGTCCCATGTGACACTGGGCTGGATTAAGCAAAATGACTGAATGAATGAAGTTCTCCCTATGCAGCTCACTGGTTTAATCTACTAAAATCTTGTTACCATGACCATACTCAGCCCCCCTTCTCTGCTGGCCTGCAATGGTATTGCGCTTAAAGGTTCTGCATCCAAGCCCGCTTATGTCATCACGATACTACTTTCGTGGTGGAGAAAGGTATAATGGATTGTATGGTTGTACTTACTTTGTGGCTATTTTTGGAGTCTTTTTGGGCCCACTGATACACAGCCCTCTCTTACTCCTTGTAGATTTATTGATTATGCGATACAGGAATTTTTGGCTACTTGTTTTGCACGTACAGTCTAAGACGATTTTTACGGAAGCAGCTCGTGGTCGGGGGTACGAGCACCAAGTGAAACGTGGCCGAGCCTACTTCTTCAAGCTGGCCTGAACCCGGACACGGTACGGAGCGATCACACTAGTCAAAGGAACCCCCACTTTGGAGGTCAAACATGCTCAGGTACAGTACAGATCGCATAGTACGAGAATACCCCTTAGAACCGCCAAAGGACAACGACCAGTGTCGTTGGGCACATTAACTGCGCTCGCCCACCGCCGGTTTCCCCAGGGCCAGTGGTGATCAGAGGCGTTATGCAGACACGATTAACTGCCTGCAACAGGGACTCCTACTCAGGCCTGCGATAGACAGGCGGCCCATCGAGGGCGTGCTAAAGTCTTCTTCTGCATTCCTTTGAAACAGGGGTAAATCTGACGAGGACAAGGCAAGAATAGAATTCTCATCTACAATTAGAAGTAATTTTCCTGTTGCACCTGCAGCACTGGGTCTGACGAGACGGACCGGAGCAGTT
Organism: Ancistrus triradiatus; assembly: GCA_025084515.1. NCBI lineage: Eukaryota > Metazoa > Chordata > Actinopteri > Siluriformes > Loricariidae > Ancistrus > Ancistrus triradiatus. Next base: position 492,456 of record JAJAGP010000293.1, read on the forward strand.
CAGAGAGCAGGCAGATTTTCCAGCCCTGGCTCCCCTGACAGAGTGCAGCTTAGCTCTGTTTTGGGAGGTGGTCGGTCTCTGCTGTCTGCTCAGGCAGCAAGATAAGGAGGCTTTCAGTGTGGGGTCCGCTGACAGGATGCTCCATTACACGGTGTAATTACAACCAGAAGCTGCGTCGAGTGTGAAAGCGACCGATAAGATCAGGTCAAGCTGGCGGCCAGGAGTTCAGTGGGAGCTTAGGTCGTGGTAAGCAAGACACCTCTGACATGTTTTCATTGCTTCGGCCATCGCATCGCTGTCCGCATGCCTGACCCGGGCTCGTGCACACAACCCCCTTCAAGCCCGCGTTTATCTGCGGAGCCTCCTCAACTGCCAGCACCTGCTTTGGCCCAGCGTACGGATGTGTGAAAACCGAGCACAGGTGAGACAGTGCAGTCCAACTGGGCTTTGCATGCACTCCTCCTGAGGGGAGGTCGGCTAAGGGACATGCATAAGAAACCTGCACATAGACAATCCCTCTCTCCCTCTGTCTCTTGCCCTCCACTTACCCTCACCCCCTCCTGCCCCGGCCCAGTGGCACGCGCTGATTCCGCAATCAGATTTGTCCGCTTTATTTTGAGGTCCCGACCCCGCCGCCTTTGGGAATGTGAACTTTTTGTATTTATTGGCGGCCATCAGGACGAGGTTTGTGAAGAACAGCTGTGCGTGCGCGAGAGCGGGCGAGTAAAATGCCTCCATTTGGTTGGACGTGGATTGCTCCTGTTGAGCGACAAAACCACAAGGTGTTTGGCGTTTCACGCACGGGACGAGCAACCCGTTCAAACTTTCACACTTTGCCCAGGGTGCCTCGCACCGGCTCGCGACCTGTCAGTCTCAGCATCTCGTCCAAGAAACGCCGCCTTGTAGCAAAACCCTGCCCAGGGCAAGAGCAGAAGAGGCCAGGCTGGTCCTCTTCACCTGTACCAGGGCCTGGTGGGATATTTGTTTGCTGCTCTTCCAGGAAAAAAGCTGGGAGGAGCAGCGTTCTACAGGAGCTAAGGAGCTCTGTCTGCTGTCACCGGCCTCGATTTATGACGCGGCCTCTCGCTTTGAAGGCGAGCACTGTTTGCTTAGCCCTCGCTAACTGCTTTGCGTAGCCCGTCTCGGCACATGTTCATTTCCAGCCTCCGATCCACTTTCTCAAAAAAGGGGGCATATCCCAGGCTGAGGATCTCATTCCCATTTTAACCTCACACCCCCTTCTGTCATGTGGAGCAGAAATTAGCCGGTTTGGCTTATTTGGAGGACCGGGTCTGCTCCATGGCCTGATGGGTGAGAGCTCCAGATAGCGTCCCATAAACTACGTCCTGAGAACGAGAGAGGAGGGACGTGACGCCATCTGCACCTAGAGCACGGCCAGTCTACTGCAGCAACAGGAAGTCTCTCCAAAGTTCAGCCGTGGGTCAGCTCAGGCATCGCTCCTCCCCTCTAAGCCTTCCCCCAACACACACACTCCCACCCACCTGAGTGGTCTTTAAGGGGTCAGGGGGACTACCGAGGGGGTGGAGGGCAGAAAAAGGGGGACAACTACCATATAATTCAAACAATTAAGGAAACATTATGTGAGCAGCAGTTGACGGTGCTGTGCGTGTTAAGTGTGTGCCTGACCCCTTCCTGAACCCATTTATGAACTGTTGTTTTGGTTCCTGGGGTGTGTATACGTGGCACATGTGTTTCTGCGTGCCCGGTCGCCACCCATTTCTCTGAATTGGATTGCACACGGTCTGCCCAGGTGTGATTGGCTTAAGAAGAATGAGACTGTTTACTACATGATAACAGGAGTGACACAAGCCAGAGTCTGCTGTATAAACAGGATGTGATATTGGTTTAATATGACAGCTGGCCGTTGCATCCATTCTTGAAGAGATACACTATATGAACCATATTGTTTTTCACCCAAGCGCCGATAAGACTAAGCCTAGTCGTAGTCAAAACTCACCAAGGTTGTTGAGGACACACTTCCGGTGATAGCAGACTCTGGTATCCAGAGCAACTTTTGAGAAGTGACACTTCTAATGCATCCAGTAATTTGTGGGTTGTGGGTGTTTTCAAGCGCCGGGAGAGCCAGGAACCCTCGACCTTCTGGTCAAAACCATGCCCCCGTCCTACATCTACAGCACTCACCAGCACTCCATCTTATCCATAGCAACTTACAGCTCAACTAAACATGATTTACTAAAACCCTTGTTGCTTTCCCCCGTGGCCATCAAATGGGCATCCCCACCTGGAACCCAGGAACCACTCTTAACAGAGCACTAGTAACGCTCTAGCATGCCAGTATGATGCAGCTCCGTCTCCTCCCAGTTTTGGGATCAGGCAGTAGATTCCAGAGTAGGAAAGGGAAGCTGCAGGCGCCTCTCACTCATAACAGAATCAAGCTGGGTCAATGCCCGTTCAGAACCCCGAGGACAGCCTGCTTAATACCGAGCGTAATGCGTGTGTGTTTGGAATCATTACTATTTCAAGAATGCGGTATAAAATAAGAAGCAACACCCCGGATAGTTACAACACCTCCAGAGCAAGTTCTGATCTTAACCTAAGATACGTCTGGGTATAGACTGGCAAGGAATACTTGGGTTTGCTTTGGTAGACTGGTTTGTTTACAAGTTCCCCCATCTTGCCTTTTCTTTTCAGTTCCTTGAATTGCATAAAAATAAAAATAAGGATTCGATTTTTGGGAAAAAATCAGGCGGGAAATATGGACTAATATTTTTGAGTAAGAGCTATCCTTATAATTAACTATAAAAGTAAAATGCGTGTCCCTTAGGTCAAGTTTGAAACGTTAATTTTAAACGTGGATCAAACGCCAACGAATGCGAAGGGAGACCTCGAGGAAATAAGTGCTGTTGCAGACCACCTGGTGGACTCTTTTTTTTGAATTGCTATTCTATTCGACTGGAACACTTCCGTCCCTGTATTCGTGAGTCCCCCCCTATGCAGAGACGTTTCTAGACTACGTATTGTAACTGGGTACACAAGATTAGAGGGTACAGCCGATACCCATGTGCTTGCCAATCAAGTCATAACGGCACAACGTGCATTAAAAATAAGCCTGTTTAAAACCAGATGGGGTTAAATGATACTTTTTAAATTTTTGTGGGATACGTGCTGAGTAAAGTGGACCTGATACCCCCTGATTTCGGGATTGCCACCAACAAGAATTGAAAGAGCCTATGGTTAAAAGTTTGGTTTATTTGGGCACCTTATTATTCAGAGCAGAACAATCTCATCTATTCGATGGAGGTTGGTGTGAATAGCGGGTATGATGATGTTTCCAAAGATTGTCCCTGGTAAGCACCCATTTGCTACAGAGAACCGTAGTGTTCAGTTAACCAACGTTTGCCGTATAACTGGTAATTGCGACTGCGCATCTTTATTATTCCCAGTGCTGACTGCACTGAGACGTGTACAGAACTAGAACATTTCAACTTGTACTTTCCTATGGAAACTCAAACAAGAGTAGAACTAGACGCCCCTCTACTGGTGAAGGCTGAAATAGACAATAATAAACAAAAACGGAAAGCAACCCGTTAAATCCCTCCCTCAGGGTCAAGGTCGCCAGGATTCGGTTGACTCCCTGGCTTCATGTGGGCACATGCCCACTGGTCAGGACGCCAACCGCTTTGCAGGAACTCCGTAAACCACACTCTACACTAAACATCCCAAGATTACTGACAGTAAATGTATTTATCAACTATGGGCATTTGACAAATCTCTGTGACAAACATCACAGCACTTCTTTAAACACTCCACAAGACTACTCGACTTTCCCAATATGCCAGCACTGAACCATATTTACCAAGAGGCTGTATTATCCAGCAATACAGCAAATAAATGAAGCATCCTTGCCAAATCTGCCAAAATCCCATTTTAAGCACCTGACTAGCCTATGCACCTCTGGGTGAAAACCCTTAAGGCAAACTACATTTGAGCAAAACCATTAATATAAATCTTATTTTTAGAATGAAGAGTTGAATATCTCATGCAATTGATTTGTTTATTTAATGCAGTTATCAGCATCAATGGCCATTTTAACAACAAAGTTACCTTAATAAACAAGTCTACGTCTAAACTAGTCACGTACCTTCAGATCGAGCCAATTTAGCGTAACCAATTAACCTAACGCATGTCTTGGACTGTAGGGGGAAACCGGAGTACCCGGAGTAAACCCACGCAGACCAGGGGAGAACACAAAGGACCCAGGACGCAAATACAAAATACAAAAATGTTCCCAGCCACGGCTTTTCCTCACTACGTTTCCCAGCACTCATCACTCCCACCATGTGACTCCCTACATCACGCACTGACGATTTCCTCTTTCAGCACAGGACAGTATCGTACTCTGTATCGTATGTTTGGGGGAAAAACGAAATTACTCAGTGCACTCATTTCAGTATCGGACCGAGCCAGAAATTTTTATGTCAGTATTAGTTATACGCCGTATTGTTTCCAGACTTCTGCCTTGTAGTGCCAGTTCTGTGACCCGCGACTGCACAGAGCTCCTTCATTATTTAACTCCTCACACACACGGCATGGCTGAGTGAGCCGCAGTGTGCAGGAGAATACAGATGTTCTCAGATGTGCAAGTATTAATCCTCTCTGCAGACAGATCCCCCTGTCAGGCTGCCTCTGAAGCTCCGACCCAACTCTGATCTGACGCCTGGATGCTCCTAAACCCCTCCACATTAATACTAATCACACCATGAGCCTCTCGGCTGAGCCCAGAGCAGAGCCGCGTCTGCTCCACCCCTGCTACGAGGATTATCGCTCCGAGCCTTCGGGGGGAAACCTCAGTCGAGTCGGGGTTCTAAAATGCGAAAAAAGGTCGGAATGACAAAACGACCAATTAAATCTCACACTTAAATCGTTTATTCAGGCATACCAGCACAATCGTTTAGAATAGCGCACCGATCCATAACCTCAATGATTTGACCTTTAGCTCTCTTTGGTACGAAGTTATAACGCCCTTTATCCCGGATCAGCGATACACTATACAGAGCTGTACAGGCGCATTTTTAAATGTGCAAAAGGATTTTATACAACCTTATTAAACTGATGAGATCAAAGTAAAAATCAAGTCAACACCTTTTATAATGTCATTCACTGTAAAAGTCCGCTCGTGTTCAAGTGAGTCAAGCGTCACGATGACGGAAGAAATTGGAAATCTCTAAGAAAACACGTAATCAAGGGCAAGCACGTGAACCATAAAACAACATACCTAAAACCCACAATCCAAAGAAACACACCTGTAGCTTTGGAATCCTTTAAACACAATAGTCTACTAATTAAAAAAAATACGAAAAGCCAATCCGAATGTCGAATTCAGAGAGAGCCCCGTCCCCAAGACATCGCTTATGTTAAGCACAAGACCGTTCACACCATCACCTCATGATGTTCCAAGAGAACGTATTTGGTCAGCTCAGCATTTCTGAAAAAATAAACGTCATATCGTTTGGTTGTGTTGAAAAACCGAGTGGATGTTTTCATGAATGAAAAGGAACCCCCTCCATCGAGAGATGAGGTGGCCCCCAACGTTAACCTCGGAAGGTATCTGTTACGAAAGCTCCTCGGCTTTAGTCACTGGTCAGTGGCCGGTATAAACGGTCGTGGGGTTTTAACCTGCAGTCCTCCGCCTTCCCTTTGAATCTTCAGGATCCATACCGCGCCTGCGACACATAACGGGAGCGCCAGTTTTACTATGCAGAGTAGTCAAGAGGTACTCCAAAAAATCCTAAACAAGCACTTAATTATTAACACAAGTTTGTTACCACGTCCAGTACCGTGCAAGAGGCCACCCATCAGAATATATCCCCATTGTTTAGGAACGGAATAATGACCAATCTCCTCTCTCCTCTCTCTCACCTCTCCTCCTCCTTTCCCTCCCGTCTCCCTCTCACTCTCTCATCTTCATCTCCCCCCCCTCCATCCCTCTCTCCATCTCCTCCTCTCTCTCTCTCTCTCTCTAATATCTATATATATATATTATATATATAATATATATATATAATATATTATATATATATATACATACATACAATACATATACATCAACACACACACTCCCCACACACACCACACACACACACACACACACACACACACCCACACACACACACACCACACCCCACACACACATCATACTACCTTGGGATCAACTGTCCAAGGAAATGGGTAGTGTGGAAAAGGGGGTGAAGAAGAGAGTATAAGGCAGGATGGAGTAGGTGGAAGAAGAGGGTCAGGAGTGCTTGTGTGAACAAAAGGGTCCGCATTCAAAAGTGCAAGGCAAGATTTAATAAGAGAGGTCGTGAGACCAGGCTGTTGTATGACTTAGAGACAGTGGCACTGACAAAGAGACAGGAAGCAGAGCTGGAGGTGGCAGAACTTAGATGTTGAGGTTCTCTTTAGGAGTGTCCAGGTGGACAGGAATTAGGAATGAGATCTCAGATGGACAGCACAGGTTGGAAAAATTGGGAGAACAAAATTCGAGAGGGAAGACTGAGATGGTTTGGACATGTGCATAGGAGGGATAGTGGAATATATTGGTAGTAAGGATGTTGGAAGATGGAGCTGCCCAGCAAGAGACGAGAAGGAAGACCAAAGAGGAGTTATTTGGTTTGTGGTAAATGAAGATATGCAGGGCGTTTGGGGTGAGAGTAGAGGACGTGGAGTACAGTGGTGAGGTGGGAAACGTTTAAAACTCGCTGTGGTGAACCCCAGATAAAGGGAGAAGCCGAAAGAAGAAGCAGAAGATAATGACCATGTATAAACTGTTTTCTCAGTCTCTTTTATTAGAATACAGCCAGAAAAAGGACATTTGTACACAGTATTAAAAAAAACTGGCCTTTCCCTAGGCTACAGTGGTTGAAGTATTAGAGTACTCTTACCTCAGAGTAGAACCGGCTATCTAACGAAAGACTTGATCAGGAATGGTCTTTTTGGAAGGGTAACAGCCACGAAACCACTTTTCCCAAAGGTAGGCCAAGTTAGGCTAAAGCTCAAAAGATCGAAAATGAAGAAAGTACGATCAAGCGATGAATCCAAGTTTTAAATCGGCTATATATGGTCATTATACTGTTGCTAAAACAACAAACCTAACGGTGGCCCAAGACTTGTGCACAGAATCATATGTAGTTCAACATGATGTTAAAACATGGCTTAGTGTATACTACACTAAGAGCATCTGGTTAGCTTTGCTCGTTACGATTACTTTCTAGCTGTGAATAATTAGTTTAAAGTCTTCCAGAAAGCTAATGAGGGAAAGCTTGTTCTAGAAAATGATTTTCATTGTTTGTTGGGCTCCCCGCCGACAAGGAGGGATTGCTGTATTATGATAATGCAAAAAGAGTAATGAACAGGGACTGATCCTGACAGATCCTGCAGGTAGGAATCTCTAATCAGACTAGTATCTAATACAGGCTACACTGATAATTTACATGTACAGCATTTAGCAGACGCACTTATCCAGAGCGACTTACAACTGATACAATCCCACAACTCAAGCAATTAAGGGTCTTGCTCAAGGACCCAACAGTGGCAGCTTGGCAGAGGTTGGATTTGAACCCTGGATCTTATGGTCCAGAGTCCAGTACCTTAACCGCTAGGCCACCACAGTCCCCAATTTGGCGATGCCAAATTTCCCCATCGACCCTGTACCAAAGGATGAGTGTTATGGGCCAGCAAGTGGCTCCACACAAGCCGTGGTCACCTTCTGGTTCTTTTTAATCACAGATGCCCGACTTTCACAATGAGAATGAATCTGTGCAGAGGAACAGACTAAGCTCGTCGCATATAAACAGGGCACAGTGGCAGGCAGATGACTTCTACGGCAAATACAATCACAATGGCTGCGCCTCTGAAAGCTCGGCAGACCTATATTCTCTCAGACATAGGGTCTGTGTAGCGCCCCGGGCAGGCCAAATGGCATCGGTGTAGCTCCTGGAGGCACCGCTGAGACTCGAACTCGAGTCTCCTCAGTGCTTGGGTGACCACTGCACTACCCAAGATATCATGATTTCTCTTTTAGCAGCAGACTTCTATCTTATGCCTGCCAGGGGTCGCTGTGGCACCAGTGGGGACACCAACATTCCCTCGCTCGAAGCCCTCGAATTTTGTCTGTGCAGCATCAGGCTAGGACTCTGGACTAATGTGGCGCATCAGATTAAAGGTATTCGACCGCACCACATACATCTTTACGGAGTTTGGAGCGTGTGACTTTGACGCTCTGCGATCGCCTAAGGCCACGATGCGTCACAGCTTCATCCTCGGAGAAGAAAGCCTCTCCATCGTCGCTGCCCCGGTCCTCCTCAGCATCGTCATCGTAATCTGAGAAGACATAAATGCATAACATGTATAGTATTCATATACACAAATATCTCCTCTGATAACCACAGTAATTACAATACACCTCTACTCATTCATTTTACTTGTTTTCAGCAGCCCTTAATCTCTTCCTTGTAAACAGCTTAGAAATATAACTTTGAGAACGGTCACTAGCTGTGTTGCAAGGTCACCAAACCATAAGTTGGATCCCACTAGAGATAGTGTCCACTACATAGCTTCTCCAATGTCATTAGGAAGGATTAATGTAATACTCTAACGGCAATTGTTTTATACCCATGTTAAATGCATTTTCACCACATCCGCTATACGAGGCACTCCAAATTACAGATTGTGTCTGAAAAGGTCTCCATAATCGCTACATTCTACATACTGTATACAGCCTATAGCGAACAGAAGGGTCACGAGCCATTAAGTTCAGTAACGCGGCTGTGCTCATTACTGTGCGACAGCAGATTCCATCATGCTAAGCGTCACGACATGCATTAACATGTCAGCACATGAGAGTTTCTAATAAAAGTATCTAGTAACAATACTTTGCACTGTAAACGTTAGGGATGCAGCGCTATGCAAAAAACAGGTCGATGTTGCATTTTTTGAACACCAGAGGGTGCTCATAGGCACATGTCCCTTTCTCAGCGAGACTCCTAATTTCTTTCAACTGCAGAGGGATTTTTGTTGTTGAAATTTTTACAATTTTGATCTTTCCGAAATAAAAGGAATGTATTCACAAAAGAACTTTTTATTTAATTAATTCAATTTAATTGCTAGGGACTAATGGTTTTGGATTTAAAAACTTCGAAATAACAAAAATGAATGTCTTTTATTGAACTGATAATTGGGAAAAAAATTTAATCGTGAACTTAGTATCGATAATCGAATTATAATTGTATGTTAAACGTAACGTTCTGGTAAGCTATTGTTTTTAGGTTTTGAATTCAATGCTTGAGCAGCCCTCCATCAGAGAAGTCACAGTGAATAACACAAAACACGATGAAATTAATGTTAACGCATTATTAAAAAGTAATCAGTGCATTCTGTTGGAAGCTACTATTGTCCACTCGTAAGGCTATGTAAAGCTTTATAAGCACGCAAAGGAACAAATTGAATGCACATCACATTTGAGCTACCCCACTGCAAGCATAAGAGGGCAGAGAACATAGGTGGAGCAGCTCTTTGTCCTGGTCCCGTCTGCTCCTGGCACAGCTTTCTCCCTCAGCCCGGTCAGTGTCAGTCTGTGCCAGTGTGCTACTCGCCTAGTGCACTGCACCCACTGCCCTCACACCCACCATATAGCGACTGCAAGCCGTACACGACACGCTGTGATCTCGTGTATAGGGTAATATGAGCATCTCACCTTTGACCACTAGGGGGCAGAAGCGATACAGCTAGTGGAATGTGTGCGAGCGTCCTTTGTTCGCCTCCAAAACCCCCACAAATGTTTTCCATTAGTGAACCAGAACAACTTCCTCTGAATCTGGAGGAGACGCAATTCATTTTCCATAGCTATTCTTGCCTTCAGTGGCACAAGCGTCACGCAAATTAAGCAGATGCTTCGACGCTCGTAGCAACACCGACTATCTGCTCTCGACAATTCCTATACATCCACGAGCGAACGTACCAGTCTCAAAGCAGGGCAGGGCGAGAACTTGCCACAAAAGTAATAGTACCCTGAATGTATTCTGTAGCTCTCCGTGTTAATCCATTACTAGATAACAGTTATGGCTTCACGGCCGCAATACCTCAGGTCTGGCATGTGACCGAGTGCAGCAAGGGAAGGGAGGGGAGACGAGACGAGTGCCTGAAGAACAGAACAAAGAGCCACTTGCCAGCTTGACAGCTTTCCCTCAGCTGACCCCTATTCCTCTCCAAACATCAAAACGGCTGGTAATGACCGCTGACTGAATGGCACACTTGCAGGCGCTTTTGTCTTCCCAACACTCATTTTGGGTGAAGGAAAATCTGCAATTAGGGGGACGCTCCATCGGCAGACAACCTTGGCCGTCTGTTTCTGGCGGTGGCATTTGGAAGCGACTCTCTTTATTGTGGCTCCACCGCCGATGAGATGAAAATGACCTGGATGCTGGCAGAATTTCAAACACGGCCGGGGCATTAGCATACTGGGATAGAGTGCATTAGGTATTCCGTTCAGGCGCCCCCCGCCTCAACTACATATTCACACAAAGCGCCAATAGAGCTTTCACGCTCTGAACGTGCCGCCTTTGCTTATTACCCTCCAGGGCTTGAGATAAATACGAAATCCATTCTATGTGCTGCAAGGGACGGGCAGTGGCTGGCAATAAGCTTGTTGAATCTGATCAAAATAGCCTTTCCTAACGGAGCGCTCTCACGCTCTCCGTCACGCTACACCAGGCAGGACTGCTGTAGGAAGCCAGAGTTCATATTTACCACAAACACACCCCTAATTAATCCTTAAGGCACCTGAGAGCAGACCACCGGCGAAGAGGAAACAATGGCCCGAGCTTTGAAACGTTCTGAGGTTAATAATTAAGCTGGAGTTTACAGTAAGCTTCGAAAGGCATACCGGCTCCGTCAGGCTGGCTGGAGGGAAGTCCTCTCCGTGCTGCTGGATTGGAGCTCGAGTATGGGTAGGAAGGCCCACCTGCGTCCTCCTGTCCAATCTGAGTGAGGTCAGCCATGCTGAAGCTTCTCAGCTTCTCCGTAATGGCACCCTGTCCCTACAGAAATAAACAACGAGCAATTAATACGCGCAGGCGAGCGCACACCAGCTGAGCAGGTGACTATCACAGCAGGATGACAACTG
>JAJAGP010000294.1:0-510923 GCA_025084515.1 Ancistrus triradiatus
CATGTCCAGGCCCGTCTGAAGTTAGCCAGAGAGCATATGGATGATCCAGAAGAGGATTGGGACAATATCATGTGGTCAGATGAAACCAAAATAGAACTTTTTGATAAAACCTCAACTCGTCGTGTTTGGAGGAAAAAGAATGCTGAGTTGCATCCCAAGAACACCATACCTACTGTGAAGCATGGGGCTGGAAACATCATGCTTTGGGGCTGTTTTTCTGCAAAGGGGACAGGACGACTGATCCGTGTTAAGGGAAGAATGAATGGGGCCATGTATCGTGAGATTTGCCAAAACCTCTTTCAGTGAGAGCATTGAAGATGGAACATAGCTGGGTCTTCCAGCATGACAATGACCTCAAGCACACCGCTTGGGCAATGAAGGAGTGGCTCCATAAAAAGCATTTCAAGGTCCTGGAGTGGCCTAGCCAGTCTCCAGACCTCAACTCCATAGAAAATTTGTGGAGGGAGTTGAAAGTCCATGTTGCCCCAAAACATCACTGCTCTAGAGGAGACCTGCATGGAGGAATGGGCCAAAATACCATCTACAGTGTGTGCCAACCTGGTGAAGACTTACAGGAAATGCTTGACCTCTGTCATTGCCAACAAAGGTTTCTTGAATTTTTTTTTTTCTTTTTCTCATTGTCTCTCATAGTTGAAGTGTACCTATCATGAAAATTACAGACCTCTCTCATCTTTCTAAGTAGGAGAACTTGCACAATCACTGGCTGACTAAATACTTTAAATACCCACTGATTCTGATAGTGATGTTAAATAAACCAATAAACAAACTACCTCTAGTTCTGCTCAGGATGTCTATGCCAAATGTGACTAGCAGATGCAATTAAACATTTTCATTAACAGTTTTAATCAGATTGCTGAGAGCAGCTACAGGCAGTTTTGCAGTTCACTTAACCATGCCTGTACTGCATGTGTGAAGGTTTGGTGATAATCAGGGGCATTAAAACGGGCACATCCACACCTTTAAAATGGCCAATAATCAAGTAGTGCAGTTTGTGATGCCCAATGACAAAATTATAGAAAACTATGAATGCTAAAAATAGTTGTAAAGGTGATTTTCATTGGGTCTTCAGATGTTTCCACTAGGTGGCCATACAAACCCCAGCTCACCAGTAGATACCTCTGGTTCAAAATGACATAAAATGTATCTGATCTGATTTTGTATGTTAAAAACAGACTGTAATCACCTGACATCATTTTAAAGTACATTTTGGAAATTGTAGGCCTATTTCTGCTAAGCAGTATAATTTTGATATTTTGGGTTTAATTCCAATACTTCAGCCAAGAAGTGCTTTACTAAGACTGTGTTGGCTTGTAATATAGATTTTTACAGCTCTAGACATGTTGGTTTTAAGAAGGCTAGAACATTTGTTTTCCAGACCTGCCAGGAAAGCCTTAAAAATGGTGCTTGTCCTTTTAGACACAAACATTTGTGATACAGTCCTTTTCTATTGGGTATACTGTTACTATTTGTAGAGGCCATTTTTTTCAATACCTCCATGTAAGTAATACTGAAGTGGAAGCTCTCTTCTAAGATAAGATTTCTCCTCGAACAGATGTTTAATATGAAGGTTCATTAAATAAGAGGAATGTCAGCTTCAGTGTTCATATAGCGTAAAACAGTATGTACAAGTTAAAACAGTAAAGGAAACACCATCTCCTTTATGAAATTTCAAAGCAGATTTGTTTAGCCATAAGTGTGGAAGATACAGTATAGCCACAAGTTTTGGGTCAGCTGAAAACTGTGTCCAACAACATGAGTATCAGTATGGAAATTCTGTCCCTTTTGCTGTTACATCATCCATCACCTTTTTGATAAGTCTTTATCCACTAGAATTTATAACATGACTGTGAGGCTGAGCACTTACAGTGGGGCAAAAAAGTATTTGGTCAGCCACTGATTGTGCAAGTTCTCCTAATTAGAAAGATGAGAGAGGTCTGTAATTTCCATCACAGGTACACTTCAACTATGAGAGACAAAAAGAAAAAAAAATCCAGGAAATCACACTGTAGGATTTTTAAAGAATTTAATTGTAAATCATGGTGGATAATAAGTATTTGGTCAATAAATTTGGTTCAACTCAGTACTGTGTAACATAACCTTTGTTGGCAATGACAGAGGTCAAACGTTTACTGTAAGTCTTCACCAGATTTGCACACACTGTAGCTGGTATTTTGGCCCATTCCTCCATGCAGATCTCCTCTACAGCAGTGATGTTTTGGGGCAACACGGACTTTCAACTCCCTCCATAATACTTACTTATGATGAAAATCACAGACCTCTCATCTTTCTAAGTTGGAGAACTTGCACAATCAGTGGCTGACTAAAGACTTTTTTGCCCCACTGTATGTTAGTCTGAATTAAGGTCAGAGCTCAAGAAGTTCTGTATCTTATTTGACAAACCACTTCTTCATTGACTTCTTTTTTTTTTTTTACAACCCCAAATCAGACCAAGTTGGGAAAGTATGGAAAAGCATAAATTAAAAACGTATGCAGTGTTCCTTACATTTCCTTTGACTTTTATTTAATTGCAGACAGTATGAACTCAAGATATTTCTGCTTTTTCTGCTCAACTATCTATCTATCTATATATATATATATATATATATATATCTATATATATATATATATATATATATATATATATATATATATATATATATATATATTTTGCATTTCCCAACATTTTCCCAGACCTTTTCTGATTTGGGGATGTAGTAAAGTAGGGCAGAATATTGATGTGAACTTATTTGTTAGGGAGGTGGAAACCTATGCTGCACATGTGCCATGTTGAGAATCACAGTGTTCAGCTATTCATAACTGTTATGAACCTGTGAGGCTGAAATAACAGAGATCATTAACTTGCTGTCCACAAACTTTGGGCAATATATAGTGTATGTGGAAAATATTACAAATGCAAACAGTAATGGAAGTAGCGCTACTTTTCCTAATTATTAAAGCCTTCCATGCATTAGTGAGCCATTTTGTCCTGGAACAGATCTGAAATTAATCAGTAAAACAAGTCAAGCCAAGCATAGCTGACTCTAGTTGAATTAGTCTTGTTGTAGGCTCAGATTTGGTAGATTTTTCTTAATCTATGCAACAGCTTCAGATTCTTCCTTGACACATTCTCTGAGCCAAAAACATGGAGGAGATCAGTTGCTCACATACCAGAATGAGCATCAAGCCCTAATAGTCAGTCACATTAAAATATGCCAAGGACTTGCCAGATCGTGAAGCAAAGGATTTCTCCATACCTGGCTGCAAGCTCTGTAGACATTTAGCATGTTCATATCAATATTACGATCACTAAGAAACATCTTTACTCAGTGCACCAAAACAAAGAATGGTTTCCTAGTGTCAGGCTTAAGGAGTTCAAGTACTCAACTGGTTTCACAATGTGCCTCGTCTCCTGTCTTTATCCTTTTCACGTGGACTTTATTTTACTCTCTTCTCTCTCCAAAATCACTACTAAATTGTGTGGTTTATCTAGGTTATTTTAGAAGATATTTTACAGTGGTGCTTGAAAAGTTTGAGTCCTTTAGAATTTTCAATATTTCTGCATAAATAGGACCTAAAACCCCATCAGATTCCTGAGACAGTTCATCAGAAGTCAGGGGAAGTGGGACTGTGGTAGCCTAGTGGTTAAGGTACTGGACTCTGGCCCAGAAGGTCCAGGGTACAAATCCCACCTCTGCCAAGCTGCCACTGTTGGGTCCTTGAGCAAGACCCTTAACCCACAATTGCTTGGATTGTAAGACTGTACCAATTGCAAGTTGCTCTGGATAAGGGCGTCTGCTAAATGCTGTAAATGTAAATGCAAGTCATAAGAGGATAAAGAGAACCCAATTATACAAATGCAACTCAATATTTATTCTTGGACATTTATATATTGAGGAAAATGATCCAATATTACATACCTGTGAGTGGAAATGTATGTGAACCATTGCTTTCTGTATCTGGTGTGACCTCAAAGTAATAATGGCAATAACAGCAACTAATCGGGAGGAATTTAGCCCATTCGTCCATACAAAACAGCTTCAACTCTGAGATATTGTTGGGTTTCCTCAGACAAACTGCTTATTTCAGGTTCTTACACAACATTTCTATTGGATAGAGGTCAAGACTTTGACTTGGCGATTCTAAAACATTAACTTTATTCTTCTTTAACCATTGTTTGGTGGAATGACTTGTGTTCTTAGAATTATTGTCTTGTCACGTGGCATGTGTTCTATTGAGATTCGGTTCGCAGACAGACAAACTGAATCTCATCAATGTCGGTATGATTCAGAATTCATTGTTCCATCAATGCTTTTCTTTCTCCAAACATTTAAATGAGAAAGTTCTATTTTGGTCTCATCCATCCATTCCCCCCCAGTAGAATGCTTGCTTGTCCACATGATCTTTAGCATTTGACTAGCAGTGACTTTCTTCTTGAAAAACTTCCATGCACATTGTTTTTCCTCTGATGATGAACTCATGAACATTAACATTAGTCAGTGGGAGAAAGGCCTTTAGTTGCTTTAGTTCCGGAGTATTACATGGAGTGATTTTTGTTGTTCCTAATTTCCTCAATTTGTATACAACCTATTTGATTGTGGATTGGTGGATTCCAAACTCTAGAGATGGTTTTGAACCATTTCCATCCAGATGAGCATCAACAACTTTGAGGATCTCAGAAATCTAATTTGTGCCATGATACAGTACATTAAACAAACATATTGTGCACATCATCCCAAGGAAAAGTCAATTCGCCTTCAAACTTGAATTTCACCTTCAAATTAATCCTAGAGGGTCACACACATTTGCCACTCACAGATACTCACAGATACAGAACTCACTTTCCTCAATGACTTTCCTGTCATTTGTTTCATTATGTTCTCCTTATCTACTTTTAGTACCGTATTTTTCGGACCATAAAGCGCACCGGGTTATAAGACGCATTAAATGAAACAAAACTCTTAAGTTCCGTCGGAAGCTCTTTGGTCTTTACCTGGCGCAGGGCGTCTTCTTGCTTCCTCCACTTCCGTACCATTGATTCGTTAATGTTGAATTCTCTCGCAGCTGCTCTATGTCCATGTTGTACTGCGTGACTGATAGCGTTGTGTTTGAAATCCGCTTCGAAAATGAATGAATGAATGCACGTACCCTAATGCTGAAGCACATATCGTATTACTCCGCGATGCTGCGCACTACGGTTGCCATAAGCTTCGTAACTTACCAAGGCCGTGCTAAAACATTTTGACAGATTAATGAGCGCCGTGTACCATCTACAATCGGTTCTAGGTCAGAAAGCACAACCAGAATTAATTCCTACATTAGACGCACCGCATTTTAAGGCGCACTGTCGATTTTTGGAAAAATTAAAGGATTTTAAGTGCGCCTTATGGTCCGAAAAATACGGTACTTGTGTGAAAATCTAATGATGTTTCTAGGTCATTTCTAGGTGCAAAAATATAGAAAATTCTAAAGGGTTCACAACCATTTAAGCACCACCGTATTAAAAACTGTAGATGGAAAATTACTGCGTGTTGATGTCAGGTCAAGTATTTTTCACTGCATCCGTCTCTCCTGTGACCTGTTTGGTCTGTATACTAGTAGAACTAAGTGGACACAAAGAAAAACATACTTGTACTGAGACAAACGTCTCCTTAATACTGAACACATGGCCAAAAGCACTGCTGGTCTGCAGAAGACATTGGCTTGGAAACTTTCCAGCTCAATTTCCTTTGCTGGCTCCTGAATCAGATACACATAAAACAATAATGAAACAGTACTTATTCTGCCATAAATACGTCTAGTGCGTGTACCGCCTCAGTGAGAATACTGATACAACTGCTCTATCATGATTATCCACGTCCATGCACTTCTATTCCGTAAGGATTTGTGAAATCTGTGGACTTATTCAAATGATGCCAAAATGACCTTTATCCTTTTGAGCTGATGATGAAACCATTTAAAACTCATCCATTCCAGAATAGTTAGAAGTTGTAGGAAAAGACTTGCCTGCCATAAATAAATATTTTCATTTAGAAAGCAAATTTGACACTGCTATTTTTGCATGGGCTTAGCATGGAAATCAATCATTGCTGAAGAAGCAATGGAATCCTTAATATTATAAAATGTCACTTCTCTTAGAATGATGCTTCACAGACTTTACATATGAAAACCATAATCAGGAGAACATTTCTGAGCTAAATGTAGCGATTTTAATGCACCCATGGATCCAAAAATTGTCCGTTCTTTGACAGAAATTTGACATGTAGTAACATTACCACAAGTCAAATAATATGGACTTATCCTTTGGACCCTTACCCAATATGTGAACCACTAGCTAGCCATAAAAAATGGTGATCAGAAAAACAGCAGAACGATATATTTTTTCCAAATTGCTTCTTACCTTATAACGCACTCCACTTTCACCTGTCTTTGAGAAACCTAAGTTTTATTCATTGATTACTTATAAGGTAAAGTTTGATTTATGTTTAGTGTGTACAGGAAGAGTAGTAAGGAAAGGGTACTTTTTTGCCATGGCTGTTTCTCTGAGAAAAGTCTTATACATTATTCTTGCATTGACTTACTTACAAAACATGTTTAATACAAGCTGCACAAGTTCATACATTGCCTATAAAATGGAATTATACCAGTTTAAAATGGTCACTTTTTTGCATTAGTCTGAAATCAAATTCCATTAAAAACTAAATTTCCAGCATCCAAATTATTTACACATTTTCCACATTTTTGCTGTAATTGCATGTCAGTCTATTTGGATGTATCTCTTCTAGCTTTGCACACAAACGTGAAGGAATATTTTACCATTCTTCCTTGCAGAATTCTACAACTTCTGTTAATTATCATGGTGTGTGG
The DNA here is from genome assembly GCA_025084515.1 of Ancistrus triradiatus. Lineage (NCBI taxonomy): Eukaryota > Metazoa > Chordata > Actinopteri > Siluriformes > Loricariidae > Ancistrus > Ancistrus triradiatus. The sequence goes on from JAJAGP010000294.1 coordinate 6,886, forward strand.
TATTGGTCCATCCACAGATTTTCTACCAGCAATTGCAATGTTTTCTTGGAAGAGTGTTTAGAGTCATCTTCAACTGTCTAGCAGCAGGTCACAAGATTTCTTCACAACATTTGGTTTGGAAGACAGTAACAACATGCTCCCGAGTAGGTATGGCGTATTTTGTGTACTGCACTGTTTGGTTTTCACCAGTGCTTAGATTTTAATTTGAAAAGTTTAATCTAGGCCTCATCTGATCATAAAAGCTTCTGCCATTTGGCATCAGAAGCACAAGCGAAAGTTTTTCAGAAGAGGATCTTTCTTGACACCCTGCCATACAGGCTAGCTTTGTGTAAAAGCTCTTGGTAGCTTTTTGGATCAATATCCTCCTGGCACAGTCATCCAATGTGGGGTGCGGCTCAATTTAGGCAACCTGTTAGTGGTGCCAAACACCTTTCATTACTTATGCTCAGAGCCATACGGAATAGTAAAAGTATCTTTTGCAGCCTTCTCCCTATTTTTTACAACTTTATATATTTTGAAAGCACTTGTGGTGATATTTTTGCGTTATCATGCACTACTAGTAATGGAATTCTTAAAAAAAATAATTACAATTGATGTCAGATGGGAGCCATTTAGCCTGGTGTGTGATCTGGAAGGTGACTGGTTGTACCTGAGGAAGTTTGCAATAGTTACTCTAAAGAGGCAGTTGTTTTTAAGTTACAGTGGGGCAAAAATGTATTTAGCCAGCCACTGATTAAGCAAGTTCTCCTACTTAGAAATACTTCAACAAAGAGAGACAAAATGAGGAAAAAAATTCCAGGAAATCACATTGTAGGGTTTTTAAAGAAATTAATTGTAAATCATGGTGGAAAATAAGTATTTGGTCACCCACAAACAAGAAAGATTTCTGGCTCTCACAGTCCTGTAAATTCTTCTTTAAGGAGCTCTTCTGTCCTCCACTCGATACCTGTATTAATGGCACCTGTTTGACCTCGTTATCTGTATAAAAGACACCTGTCCACAGCCTCAAACAGTCAGACTCCAAACTCAACCATGTCCAAGCCCAAAGAGCTGTTGAAGGACACCAGGAAGAAAATTGTAGACCTGCACCAGGCTGGAAGAGTGAATCTACAATAGGCAAGCAGGTTGGTGTGAATAAATCAACTGTGGGAGCAATTGTAAGAAAATGGAAGCCATTTACAGCATTTAGCAGACATACAAGACCACTGATAATCTCCCTCAATCTGGGGCCCCGTGCAAGATCTCATCCCGTGGGGTCAAAGTGATCATGTGAACGGTGAGCAAAAATCCCAGAACTACACGGAGGGACCTGATGAATGACCTGCAGAGAGCTGGGACCAAAGTAACAAAGGCTACCATCAGTAACACACTACGCCGAGAGGGACTCAGATCCTGCAGTGTCCCCCTGTTTAAGCCAGTACATGTCCAGGCCCGTCTGAAGTTTGCCAGAGAGCATATGGATGATCCAGAAGAGGATTGGGAGAATATCATGTGGTCAGATGAAACCAAAATAGAACTTTTCACCGCACATCATACGGAGTTGTGGTACTACAAATGAACACGTTCACTAAAGAGCTCAAAGGTTTGGGTTTGGAAGTTGTAGGAGCAAGAAATTTTGATGAAATCTGTGTTAATAATGTTTTATTATTAAGACTCAGGGTCTCTTCTGACTTCAGACACATTCAGTAATTCAAAGCGGCCACTTTTACAGCATGTGGTATGTGACGACTTTGGTCTTGGAAAACAATGAAAACCAAATGAAACTTGGCTATAATCATTATTAGTAAAAAAAAAAAAAAAGTTTTATAAAATTCCTACCCAGCACACTTTATTCTCTAATAGATTAAGCAGAAATCAGCATATGTTGTAATTGTCCCAGACTTGCGACGCAGACACTGTGGTTCCTGGAGTCCCTCATTATAAGCAGTTCTCCATATTTTTGACAGAACTGCACTTCTGGCATCTTGCCGGCGGTAACTACTGACAGAAAAAAACAATTCAGCAGTCAAATGCATTAGTCCAAGAGGAAGAAGCAGCCCAATAAATGTGGAGAAAAATGGAGAGTATGAAATAAAGACAGAAATTCAGTTTGCTCAAAACAGGGGTATGCACAAAAATCGTTGTCTGTTGCATGCAAGGCGGGCTGATTTAAGATCAGAGTCCAATTCTGGAGTGATTGTAGATGGCCTGACATGGAGCATGTGTGGATCGCCTATCCCAGGACAGGAAGGAACTACCCTGGAAGTGGATCAGTCATGCAGTAGTCCATCAATAGCCAAACACAATACATTGTCTGATTCATATGACCGCTATGGCGTCTGTAACCGTGTTTGAAGGATTGAACAAAGCTTTACGGGAATAAAAGCATTTAAGTAGCCAAGTAGCTGACTTTATAAATAATGTTAGACTTAGCCAAATTTGTCTCACATGGTTTCTGTCACTGTGGAGAAGGGGGAGTCTGTCAACTTAATGTTACAGTATGGAGCTTTTTAAGGATGTGATGACTATATCTTGGGGAGATGTGTGCTGTTGCAAGCCATAATTGAATGGCAATATTTGAACTAGTGCTGGTCAGCCATAAATATTTAAGGAGTGTCTTGATGCATGCTCAATGATCCAGGTAAGAACATCCCAGAAGTTGAATGTTGAAAATTCTTAATGTTGAAATCATTAAATGGTACAAAGACATTACTTAGTTAATCCATTTTTTTACATCTCCAGATAATAAATATGAAATACTCCTTAAATGTCCCAGAAGTTGAATCTGTTCATCTGGACATAGATTTTTTTTGGAGAAACGTTTCGTCACTCATCTAAGTAATAACAATGGGACCGGTGATCAGTTTAATATGCAGATTGACATAGCCATTAACGACAATGGCCACGTGTGTCCCAATCCTGTGTGAATGGCACACGTGGCCATTGTCGTTAATGGCTATGTCAATCTGCATATTAAACTGATCACCGGTCCCATTGTTATGCAATGGTGCTGGTACCAGTCGTTATGCAAAGGTGCTGTATATAAGATTGGGGAAGTTTTCCAACTGCTGAGACTGAAGAAGTCACTTAGATGAATGACAAAACGTTTCTCCAACAAAATCTATGTCCAGATGAACAGATTCAACTTCTGAGACATTTAAGGAGTATTTCATATCTATTATCTGGAGATAAACAATAGATTAACTAAGTAATGTCTTTGTACCATTAAATGATTTCAACATTAACAATTTAACTCTTGCTGCTTGAAATGATTGACTGATGTATCTGTTATTGTTCTCATATAGCTGCAGAGCCCCATTTTCAGCCACCACTAATTCCCAATGGCAATACAGTGGAAACTTGGAATATGAATGCTTTTTTACTCAACCAATTCCAATCCAATTTGCTTCTTTACTCGACCAATTTGGACTTATTGAATTTTGAAATATTTTGCCCCCAACTTTGAACAAAAATTCAGACTTCGTACATCATTAAAACCTGTACGCGAATGTTAGTCTCAGGGTGTGTCTGAAATTGACCACTTGTTCACTCTTTCACTGGTCACTACATTACTGTTTTATGTAGAATACTTTCATTCACACGAGTTCAGACACACTCAACGTCAGCAAGTCACAGAAAGGTAGAGGGTGAGATCCTTCTGGAAGAGGACTCTTCTTCCAAGCACTAATGTTGTGACAGCTAAGGTGCTTGATAAGGTGCTTGATTTTAATTTCTAAATTTGTTTTGGGTTCATTTCATTTGTGTAATGATTTGAATGTTTGTTTTTTTTATTTGCAGATGGCACAGAGGTTATCACAAATAATTAATAACTACATACAAATATAGGCATAAGGAAACCATCATTTGGAGGTCGGGAACAGATTAATCCTATTTACATTTTATTTACAACATTTAGCAGACACCCTTATCCAGAGCGACTTACAATTGATGCAATCTTACAATCCAAGCAATTGTGGGTTAAGGGTCTTGCTCAAGGACCCAACAGTGGCAGTTTGGCAGAGGTGGGATTTGAACCCTGGACCTTGTGGTCCAGAGTATTGTACCTTAACCACTAGGCTACCACATTTCTTCTTATGGAGACATTTCATTAGGACTTTGAGCAAATCAGAGTTCAAATGGCCTGCCAATTAAGTTTGAGTTCCTAGGTTCCACTGTAAATGCTAATTAGTTATCTGAGAAACCTGTATGGTTACATTAACACAGCCAAGGCTGGTTATTGTGTTTAATAAAATGTCCACACTTTTTGCCGCTACTTTTGCAACTTGATGAGATTAGCTGCAAATTTCACTTTCTATCCTACAGGTGTCTAGCTAGCGGATTAATGAACAAGCCTGTTTGTCAGACAACATGTTAAAGGAGTTAAAGAAGTTGAAGGATTCCCCAGCTCAGCTCCTGTGTCTAATCTATTTAACTCTTGGGTTGGATCGTATGTAATGTTCATTTCGGGTGTTACGCCATTGTTGCACTGGATAGGAGATGTGAGCAAATCTCTAATAAGATCACCCACAAACATTATTCCAGCTCGATCTAATCGGTAGCGTATGATTAACTCACTGTTATTCAGTGTTTGGAGAACGTTCTGCTGCCTCGTCATCTTCACAGCTTTTTCTCCTCAAAAAAGCTCATTATCCTCCCAAAAGTCGTCCTCCCTACTCCTAACAGTTTTTCATGTTAGGAGCTCTTGTAGGGGTTAAGTGGCTTTATGACTAACTTTTAACTTTACTAGGATCTTCTCCTAACTTTGAGATGGACACGCCCACAATTCTAAGAATTTTCTTAGAATTTCATCACTAGGAGCTACTCTTAGCACTAAGATGCTTTATGAATACGGCCCCTGATCTTTACTGCTTTGGCAGAATGACATAACAGATGTCCAGAAGGGTCCACAACAATTCCAGCTTTCTATTCTAACTTTCAATTTGTTTTGGGTCACTTGTACATGATTTTTCAATAGTTCTGTTTTTTGTCTTTCTTGTAGCTGTGATTTTAAAATATTCACAATCAGAGACACTCTATCTTTTGTACATTTGCTGGGAAAAAGTGAAATCTTTGACAATAACCTGGATTTCTACATTCATTCCTAAAAATATGGTCTGATCTTTATCCAGGTATCATAAGAAACAAAAACTGCCCAACTAATAATGCAACCAACTTCTCATGTTGGCTCAGGATATCATGTAAAACCTTGCACTAAATGACTCCTAGAACATTCTTTACCACTGCCGGTAACTGTGATCAAACTTGCATGATTGTGCGAGGAATTTTTGACCTTTTCAAATCATGCCACAGCATCTCAACTGGCTTAGTGTCTGGACACAAATTGTATGTTGCATCATCCAACTATTAAGCTTCAGGTGACAGACCACTACCCTGACATTCTCAATTTTCAATTAATTGTTCCTGTAATGATTACATGCTGTCAAGGCCCTGAGGCAGCAAAGCAGCCTCAAACCACGATTCTCCTCTAACCGCGCTCCATATTTGGGATGAGGTTTGGTATTGGTGTGCAGAACGCAGAGATTTCTGCCAAAAACTTTCATTTCATCTGTCCATAGAACATTGTCCAAGAAGGGTTTTTAACATCCAGCTGGTCTTCTAAAACCCAAAAACATTTAGAGTGTTTTTTGGTAAGCAGTGCTTCCATTAACTCAATTTTTGTTCATTGTTTTTTTATGTGCCAGATGTAAGAAATGAAACTTTTAAAAATTGGTCAGTCTTTACTGTTACCCTTGGTTTCTTTTGGTATTGCACGTTGTGGTATTGTGCTGTTGGGTCTTGATTTACTGAGGCCCCAAATAAACAGTACTAATTTGCTCAAGCAGTCTAACAGACTGTACAGTTTATTAGTCTTGCATGTAAATTAAGTCTGACAATTGTTTAAATAATTACAAAATTCTAGTTACACAAGCTGCCAGTCATGGGCAAGGGCAACAAATTGGCAAATTTGCTTTTTGACTGTTGTTTAATCATCGGGATTGCTTAAATTATAATTACTGTATGTGTAAGTGGAATATATTTTGTGTTGACAGTTTACTGAAATCTGTGGAAAAATAAAGCTCTTCTGAAACTTTAATCTTAGTCTTGTCATGTTCATATTTTATGGACTGCACATTCCCATGTCTGGAAGGATTACATGTTTTTTATGCACTATAGTAACATTTGTTATTAAAAATCCCTGGTAAACTAACCTTTTTAACTTATTGGCATAGACTACCCCTTTGGAAAAAAACATCATGTTCTATCAAAACCAACTTGAAACTACAGGTTGAGTCCTACAAATGGGCCAAAATTGCAACCTAACATCGCAAAATATTAATCTAATAGTCCCAACAACAAATCATTGGTCAGAAATGGGCAAGAACAAAGAAAATGCACTCCTGAGACAGTATATAGTTTACTGTGTTATTGGGGATTCTAGGATCATTATGGCTAAAAGCAATAACAGTAGTAATTGCATGTGTAAAAGTAAAAGCATGTGTGATACTAGCATGAAGTGATGACAACAATTATGCTTCATGTTGAAGCTGAGGGTTATGTTGGTTTTCAACCATCTGACCTAGATTTGAGATGTTTTAGAGAAGATTGACAAGACATTCTTGGATCATCACCACCACCATGTATAAAAGACTACTGACTTTGCTTAAAAGGTCGACTCATAAAAAGAATGAGCGAGCATTTATAGCAGCTAGGGAAGACGAATATAAATGTTTCATGCCCCTATTTATCCAACTTGTGTGGGCTTACCAATAATTTACAGGCCTATCACTGAAATGATCCATAAACCTCACACCATTTTGAGCCAGTCCTTACCATTTGCTGGAGTCATGAGATTTATGTATCAGACATGATGGACTATTAAATAATAACATTGCATATTTTTTTACAGTCCTTACTGTAGACTCCATCCAAAATAACTGTAAAGGAGGAGTTTCTGAGGGCATCTTTGATACAGCTTTTCCAATGACTCATTGTTGATGCTGGTGCTGGAAGCTGTGCTTGTACTGAAATCAAAGGGAATTTTTAGGAGCTGGTCCACATTTTCACCAGTTTAATATTGGAAGTAGTATATAATCAAATGTGGAAAGTTAATAGTTAATGGTGTAAACATAATTTAAACCGTGAAGGGTTTCACCCCTGCCTCGGAGAAGGTATTTTTTCATTCAAAGTCAAACGCAGTATCAGGAGTTCATTATATTGACAATGATTGCATACAGGAAAAGCAATGGTTTAAAAGGTAATTGTAAAGAGATGAATCTAGTAAACAAAGTTCTTAAATAGATGGTTTATTAAGTTCACCTACTTAGTTCGAGTGTGGTTTAAATAAACAAATTCTAGCATTGGTTTGCCCCACTTACAAAACATTTGTTTATTCCTTTGACTATTAATTCAGAGTTCCAGTATTTATTTTCATCATTTTTACCACAATAACCATAAAACAAATTTAAGGTTGTAGTTGTTTGGCAAAAATAATGAGCAATAGCAGTTTTTTGGCAGCACAAATGCTATTTTTGTTTTATTATGATGTCTGGGCATGCAAATAACTTAAGTATATTGAGTTGTTGTCATGATATAATTATTCCACTAATATCTCAATTCCAGACCAGCAGCATCTTGGTGTTGGAAAAAAAACCTTATTTTGCTGTTGAAGACCAGCTGTACTGCAGTAGAAAAGCTCACAAGGGTCAGAACCAGCACCAGCAAAAGCAAACTGTTGGTGGCTGTTTTGGAATTGAAACAAACATTGTTCACAGACCTCTACAGTTTTTTCCCAAGCCTCTTTTCAACAAGCCTCCTTTCCTTCCTCCTAAATCAAGAACGAATATAGTGCACTGTGCTCTACACTTATTTTTAATTTCTCAAATTATGCCAAGGCACAAGCCAGCTTACCAGATACTTTAATTACATGTTCAATAAGATAACTTTAAAGATTAGCTTGCTTAAAAGAACTTGAAGAACTAGAAGAATTTGATAGGGCTGAGGAACAGTTCTTCAGGGCTATCTTTAACAATTCCTCCACAGCCCTGTCACCACTCCCTCTCAGAAACATATGTCATAATCTGCAGAGGCTGGCCTAGAAGGAAGTCTTTTATTAGGCATTTTGTGTTCCTTTCCTGCAGGCAGCAGACAAAATAAACTTGACCTAAAACTGTTTCTTTTTGGCAATGTGGCATCCAAAAATCACACTATGCTCTGGGTGTGCTCAGAGAAAATAATCTTAAATCACAACAATGGGGTCAGAAATAGACGGAGACACTATTGCTCTAAATGAAGATAAAGTGCATGGAAGAGAGTGAGGGAATGGGTTAAAACTGAAAGGCATTTCATTGTGCCTCTGAGAGAATAAGAGTAAAAAAAGTGCTGATTTAGTCTTTGTTTCAGTATTTTTATTCATTCTCCCAGAAGACAGGTCTCAGTATTCAGTGCTCCACTCCTGAAAACTCCAAGGTAAACATGAGCCTCACAGCGAATGACCCTTGCTCCACATCTCTGTCCAGACTCAGGAACAAATTTGAGAGTAAGTAGCGGGAAAAGAAAATTGCCCAGTTTTATTGCATGGAGTGCATAATGTGAGAAGGGCTAATTTTGTATGTGTTTGTAGCAGTAAAATAACACATGGCTTTAGGCATTTATTTTCTCCATGGAGTTATTACAAAAATGGAGAGACTGGTTAGCATTAAACCATATTTATGGCAGTGTGGTTTGCTCAGTAGCACAGTGTGTCCCAGGATGTACTATTTATGTGTATAGCCCATGGCTCATTGATACATCTGTCCTAGAGACATTGTGAAGTCAAATCTTGGCTTTGCCAAGCTGCCACTGTTGGATCCTCGAGCAAGAACTTAAACCAGCAAATGCTTAGCTCAGCTGTAATTCTGGATAAGGGCACCTGCTTAATGCTGTAACTGTAGAATCACATTCACGCTCTCTACAGTGAAATCATCATTGGGTTTTATTTGGAATTTTAGGAGCTGGTCCACATTTTCACCAGTTTAAGGTTGGAAGTATTATATGATCAAATGTGCAAAGTTAATAATTATTGATGTAACAATACTCTGGTTTCACCATCCAATTAACTGCTAATCTTAGAGGTTCACATACTTTTGCCACTCACTAATATATAATATTGGATCATTTTCCTCAGGAAATAAAAAGAACAAGTATAACATTTTTGTCTCATTTGTTTAAACTGGGTTCTCTTTACCTACTTTTAGGACTTTGTGTGAAAATCTGATGATGTTTTAGGTCATATTTATAGGACTGTGGTAGCGGGTAAGGTACTGGACTATGGACCAGAAGGTCCAGGGTTCAAATCCCACGTCTGCCAAGCTGTCACTGTTGGGTCCTTGAGCAAGATCCTTAACCCACAATTGCTTGGATTGTAAGGTTGTATCAATTGTAAGTCGCTCTGAAAAAAGGGCGTCTGCTAAATGCTGTAAATGTAAATTTATGCAGAAATATAGAAAATTCTAAAGGGTTCACAAACTTTCAAGCACCACTGTACCATGGTTTGGGCCTGTTGTTTTGCTGCATCTGGGCCAGGACGGCTTGCTATCATTGATGGAACAATGAATTCTGAATTATATCAGAGAATTCTACAGGAAAATGTCAGGACATCTGCCCATGAACTGAATCTCAAGAGAAGGGGGTCATGCAGCAAGACAACGACCCTAAGCACACAAGCCGTTCTACCAAAGAATGGTTAAAGAAGAATAAAGTTAATGCTTTGGAATGGCCAAGTCAAAAGTCCTGACCTTAATCCAATGGAAATGTTGTGGAAGGACCTGAAGTGAGCAGCTAATGTGAGGAAAACCCACCAACATCCCAGAGTTGAAGCTGTTCTGTACAGAGGAATGGGCTAAAATTCCTCCAAGCTGGTGTGCAGGACTGATCAACAGCTACAGGAAACGTTTAGTTGCAGTTATTGCTGCACAGGGGGGTCACACCAGATACTGAAAGCAAAGGTTTCACATACTTTGCCACTCAATAATATATAATATTGGATCATTTTCCTCAATAAATAAATGACCAAGTATAATATTTTTGTCACATTTGTTTAACTGAGTTCTCTTTATCTACTTTTAGGACTTGTGTGAAAAAAATGATGATGTTTTAGGTCATATTTATGCAGAAATATAGAAAATTCTAAAGGGTTCACAAACTTTCAAGCACCACTGTATATACCCAGTCATGAACAATAAAGCAACATTTTTGAACTTTTCATACATTGTACAAAAGTAAATAAAAAGTGGCATCACCACTTTAACTAACTTTTTCTCACACTCTTAAACTGCTGCACATCAGAATGAAGCCACTCGAGAGGGATGAATGAAACCTCTGGAACAAAATTCAGAATTTTGCAGATCACACCCAAGGATTATTTTAGAACATAATTTTGTAATTATCTTTGATTGCACATATAATAGTCTTTATTCTGGCTTCATTTTATAATAAACTCTCTGCATACACTTAAAAAAAACAAATTCCTTCCAAGTGACAAAGACTCACTCTTTGTAGCTATTTGAGCTTTAGTGATGAAAATGTCTTTCCAAGTTGTTGGAAGCACTTTAGAGAATTGCAAAATGAATTTTCAAGGCAAAACTGGAGTATGGAATAATGTGAAGAAGAGGTTCTAACAATTTTCTTCACAATCTTCCACTTTGTGTGCTAGTGATAACTGTCACTGCTAATTACCATTCAAGTCTACACATGCAACAAAATACTCAACCCGAATAAAACTCTTCAATCAATAATTGTTGTGGTTCGTGCACATGTTGTTGGTGCTGATTATTAAGTGTTCCCATTAGTGTGCAGTGGGCTAGCCATCAGCTAGCCACATGAGCACATCTGTTTTTGAGCGTGTGTCATAGGGCTCATGGATCATGTTGTGCTCTAAACTGAATTGAGACAGGTGTTTTTTATATGTTAATCCTCAGGCATGTTTCAGGTTTTACTGTACCAGATATGCTTTATATCAGCACGACTGTGTTAATTAAGTAAATACTGAATCAGGTATGAACTCCTGGGCTCCTCTCAGCCCCCTGGCACAACTATTTATTTGCTGTTCATTTTAAGAGGGAGCACTGTGAGGTTTATGAGAATCTTCGCAGTATATTATCAAAAGAAACTGACTCACACGCCATTGGAAAACACTTCAGTGATTTTAATAGATACTGGTAAAAGAAAGGGTCAAAAAGAACAGTTGGGGGGTGTGGAGTGTGTGTTTCATACAATAGAATACTGTTGATTCTCTCTAACCAAGCCCAAATATCATATAACTTCTCATTAGCAGCAAGCAGAGAAAAGGGATGGTGAAACAAAATACAAGGCAACATATTTTGTGTGTCTTGATGAGTTGGGAGGTGGTAGAGCTGTAATAAGTTAAATATGTTATTATCTGAATAACAGAGCATCATTGAAACATCAATTCTACCTTAATACATACATACAAGTGTAAAGTAAAGAAGGTTCTGGGTTCAATTCCAGGGTGGAGCAGCCTGGGTCCTTTCTGTGTGGGGAGTCTGGATGTCCTACCCATGTCCACATAGCTTTACTCCGGGTACTCTGGTTTCCTCCCACAGTCAAAAGACATGCATGTTAGGTTAATTATTTACGCTAAATTAGCATTAACTCGAGTGTATATACAGTGGTGTGAAAAAGTGTTTGCCCCTTTCCTGATTTCCTATTTTTTTGCATGTTTGTTACACTTAAGTTTCGAAACATCAAACCAATTTTAATATTAGTCAAAGACAACACAAGTAAACACAAAAAGCAGATTTTAAACGAAGGTGTTTTATTATTAAGGGAGAAAAAAATCCAAACCTACATGGCCCTGTGTGAAAAAGTGATTGCCCAACTTTGTTAAAACATAACTACGGTATATCACACCTGAGTTCACTGTCTCTAGCCACACCCAGGCCTGATTATTGTCACACCTGTTCTCAATCAGGACATCACTTAAATAGGACCTGCCTGACAAAGTGAAGTACACCAAAAGATCCTTAAAAGCTACACATCATGCCGAGATACAAAGAAATTCAGGAACAATTCAGAAAGAAAGTCATTGAGATCTACCAGTCTGGAAAGGGTTATAAAGCCATTTCTAAAGCTTTGGGACTCCAGCGAACCACAGTGAGAGCCATTATCCACAAATGGCGAAGACATGGAACAGTGGTGAACCTTCCCAGGAGTGGCCGGCTGGCATAAATTACCCCAAGAGAGCAGTGATGACTCATCCAAGAGTCAGAAAAGACCCCACAACAACATCCAAAGACCTGCAAGACTCACTTGGCTCAGTTAAGGTCAGTGTTCATGCCTCCACCATAAGAAAGAGACTGGGCAAAAATGGCCTGCATGGCAGAGTTCCAAGACGAAAACCACTGCTGAGCAAAAGGAACATTAAAGCTCATCTCAATTTTTAAAGAACACATCTTGATGATCCCCAAGACTTTTGGGAAACCATTCTGTGGACTGATGAGACAAAGTTGAACTCTTTGGAAGGTGTATGTCTCATTACATCTGGTGTAAAAGTAACACAGCATTTCAGAAAAAGAACATTATACCAGCAGTACAATATGGTGGTGGTAGTGTGATGGTCTGGGGCTGTTTTGCTGCTTCAGGACCTGGAAGACTTGCTGTGATAAATAGAACATTAAATTCTGCTGTCTACCAAAAAATCCTGAAGGAGAATGTCAGGCCATCTGTTCATGACCTCAAGCTGTAACGAACTTCGGTTCTGCAGCAGGACAATGATCCAAAACACATCAGCAAGTCCACCTCTGAATGGCTGAAGAAAAACAAAATGAAGACTTGAGAGGCCTAGTCAAAGTCCTGACCTGAATCCTATTGAGATGCTGTGGCAAGACCTTAAAAAGGCAGATCCTAAATACACAACTCAAATACTGAGAATACAGACTAGTACACTGAAACATGCATCTGGTCTGTAGCTGCATTCATGTTCAATAACCTGGTTGACTGATTTTCTAGGACAGTGTGACATTTGACAGCAGAAAATTAGTTTCTCAATGTATTCATTTATTTTCACACAAGGAAAAATTCAAAAATCAAAGTCCATTTCCAGCCAAAGGACAAAAGCGCTATTGGTAAAACCCCAACAAAAAGGAATAAGCTATCCAAAATACCTTTTTAAATCTAATTTTGTTAGCAGACTAAAGTGTTTCTTAAATGCAATAAATACATCAAATAACTTTCATTATGGGAATGTAACCTATTTCTAGGTTCATTCCACTATAACTTCCAGAACTAACTAACTTGAATAATCATGATATTCCAAAATTCATATAATGAGATCTGTATTTGAGATATTTTTACTTACGTATTTTAGTAAAGCAAAGCAGAGCATCTTTTCATGGACATAATGTGACAGCAGTGCATCCCCCCAGGTCCTAGTGCGTCAAATTGATTTACATTGTGGATATGGAGAGAGATAGGACAGTTGAAAAGAGAGAACTATTGATGATGTAGACTAATATTTATTGTTTATTTGGGGGGGTCATGGGCTAGAGAACATTTTGGTGGGGGTTATAGCCCCCCCCCAACACAGGAGTTAGGAGTTACACTCGTATAATATGTGGCTACAGTCCTTTTCAAACCACCTCCTGATCAGATACAAATCGGATATCAATGGATCCTGTGGTGAATTTATACAATCCTGATTTACAATCCTAACAGATTCCTTTATACAGAGCTACTTACAACCGATACAGTATTACAATGTACGGTCCAAGCAACTGTGAGTTAACAGCCTTGTTGGAGGGCCCAATAGTGGCAGCTTGGCAGTGCTGGGACTTGAAACCTGTACCTTCTGATCAATAATTCTGTACTTTAGCCACTGTGCCACCACAATTATGCTTAGTAGGAGCAGAAATAGTACTGGACGAGTGTGATTGCTTACCAAGCATTTGACCTGTACACATAGCTTACAGAAAAAGAGGATGCTAGCTTTTAGTTTTATTCACAAGCATGTATGGAATGCCAGCTGGACTAACTTACAGCTATACAACGAAGGTTCCTGTGAGGAAATCCAAACAGGGCAGTGATTATACTTTTCATCAACACTTCGTTAAGAAGCATTAAGGATGAAAGCAAGTAGGGATTCCAGTGTTGAAATGTTGAGGTTGATAATAAAACATTTCTCACAGGAGCTTACTTTCTCAGATGACCCTGAATGACATGTTAATTATACTTTATTATACTGAATTTTATTACTGTAAAACTAAAAAATTGTAATTTGGTTCTTTCTCACATGTGTAAAGCACTTCTTGGACAAATAAGTTCTTTCCCACCTCATTATCTCTCTACGATCTTTTAACAAGCCACTGCAGACTTCATCTGTTTCCTTTAGTCTCTCTTTCTTTTTTTTTTTTTTTACATCTCTTGCCTCTTTTCATCTTCAAAGCTGGCCCAGAAGGTTAGGGCTTGCTTTTCTTGGAAATTGCACCATATCAATTGAATGATAGATCATTCAGTTTTTTCTAAAGTTGTTTTGGCTGTACTCTCACCATGCTATTCTCTCAACTCAATAAAGGGCAATGCTATGATGCAGTATTTAAAAAAATACCTTCCTGATCATCCTACTGTTGGAAATGAGAATACCAGCATCTAAGAGTTATAAAACTTATCCTTATACTCAACTGTGTGTGTGTGTAGTAAGGGACTACTGTGGTGGGGCGGAACAGACTGGACCTTGGAGAGAGCAGGAGGGCGGGATAGATGGGAAGTAAGACTTCAGATGTACAGGGTTCCACAAGGACAATTTTGCTCTGAATTATTATCTTGTACCCATTCTTTTATGTCTTCCTCCTTCTGTCTCCACACCATGTTATTATGCTGTCCCCCTAGTAGCCACTCTGCCTCTGATGGCAGAAAACGAGGCAAAATAATCAGTGTTACATGAATCTCTGCACGTTAGTGACTTTACATAAAATATACAATATGTCTGCTTTAACTAGGTCTTGGCCAACTTATGGTTGTGTCCTACGTGAGCTCTATAAATCAGCTAAAGGATGCACCAAGACTTAATAAATGTCCAGTGCGTTTCCAGTTCCAACACAGACACACTCTTTAGCCAAAACCTTTGGACACCACTTCTAATTAGTGACCTCTGTTATTTCAGCTACACTCACTGATTAATAATATGAAGCATACAGGCATAGATAAATAATTTAAAGCTTTCACCTCCCCCCCAAAAAGTCAAGTTCCTGTCCTAAAACAAAGTTCATAAAGAAATGGTTTGCCAACTTTGGTGGAGAACTTGGCTGTGTTGCACTGAGCCCTGACTCCATTAGACACCTTTGAGTTGAATTGTTCATCACCAGTGCTCAGCCTCCAAGCCATAACTCAAAACATAGTGGAAAGCCTCCTCAGAACAGTGGTGGCTGTTGTAGCAACAAAGAGGTCCAAGTCAAGTCAAGTCAAGTCAGATTTATTTATATAGCGCTTTTTACAATGGAGCATTGTCTCAAAGCAACTTTACAAGTTTAGATTATCTCCTAATAACTATGTCCAATCCCAAATTGAGCAAGCCTAGGGCGACAGTGGCAAGGAAAAACTCCCTAGTTCTAGGAAGAAACCTTAGGAGGACCAAGACTCAAAAAGGGACCCAACCTCCTTGGGTGGTGTAGATGATAAATCTAAGAGCGAAACTAAAGTCATGGAGTCATAGTTCGAATAAAATGTGAAGTTTGCACATCGGCATTAAGTGGCCCGGGTATGGTGGGGCTGGAGCTGATGACGGAGCAGCTTGGGTGGAGCTCCAGCAGATGAACATCATGTGTGGGGCTGGAACTGCCGGAACACAGCTCGGAGAGAAAACAGAAAATGTAATTAGTTATTGATTAAGAGCACAGTGTCTATTAACAATCACTGATGCCATGTGTAGCATGAGACCCCGGCAGCATTAGCTATAGCAGCATAGCTAGAAAGAGGAGAACTGGTAGGAAACACAGCCAAGAGGGATCACAGGAGACATTGGCAACCCCATGGGAGGCAGAAGACAGCAACCCAACGTCTCTGATCACCATAAGACTCTTTGACTATGAACCCCCAGCTCTGCCCTTATTCTAAGGCAAGGATGCACGAGTCAAGATCACAAGGACCGAAGCCCAGTTCAGCCAAACCGCCCACTCGACACTCCCGGCTAGTGGACAAGGCAGGCAGGCCAGACATGACTCCAGACTCCGGCCCCAGTGACCCAAGCCATGCATCCTGGTCTAAATCTAGTCAAAACACCAAACATCTTACTAATACACTTTTGTTTTTGTATGTCATTTTTGACTGTAAAGTGTTGATGTAGTTGGTGATACTATCTTTGTGAGAGATATCTAACGATTTCCGTATTACTGCTGCCATTATTCTGTGTCTATGCCTAACCATATCAGTTAGCTGTCCAAATTTGTGTATTTTTATCATAAGGTTTGGATTTTCAATAATGAAAATGTAAGATGATGTATGATATTGAAGACTTAGCATTTACTGAAAAGGTGATTGATAAGATCCAGATCGTCAAAGATGGTCAAGTAACAAGCAACTACAAACATTTTCTTGTTTGCTTCATCCTGAAGAGGTTCGTGGGAGAGCTGGTGCTTAGCCGGCAGCACAGGGTGCAAGGCAGGAACAAAGTAAAATAAAGTTACTCATTTTATTCCTATAAACTTACAGGTATGTACCTTTCTATTTTTTTTACTTCACTAAAAATTGAATCATTCATTTGACTTCTACCAAACTCATTTCCGAAGGTCAGAACATGCATGGAAAAATGTGTTATCTATTTGAGTGTGAATAAGGCTAATCATGTGGACATACCACAACACCCTATGTACTGATTCCCTCTGCTAACTCCCTTCACTCCAAACCATCCTGTGCTTTCAGGTTTCCTGTAGAGAGCTTATATCATTTGCTGTAGAGGTTGATTCTTTTCACAGCATCAGCTCCATTTCCTGCTTTCGAAACTTGATCATCCTTTGCCAGTTTTCAGCTGAATTGTTTGCACTTTTATTTAGTTTGGGGGCCTTGTGCCGTTAGTCAAGAAACATTTGTTACACCTCCCTGATCCCAAATTCCTAAAGACACTAAATCTTAGAGTCAAGTTTACATGGGATAATCTTTAATTAACTGAAAATTATTTTAGCAGATGCCTGCTCCATTATGGGGCTGTTATTTTTAATGGCTGTAGATGATCCAGAGGCTGTTCAGACATACTTGTGTTTCTGAGGCAAGGGTGGCCCAAGTTGTCTGGTGTGGCCAGCTGTGTGTCTCTTCAGCACTGATTCCCAGAAGCTCTCCCAAATAGCTTGCTTTGTTTGATTGTTTCTCCAAATTTCAGATTTGTATTGTATAAATGCAACAAACTCTAGTAGAGGGCAATACCTGAGGGAGCCAACAGACAAAACCAATTCCAGTGCTACGTAGTGTGGCCCACTTTCTCAACTGTCATATCCTTGACTTAACTTAGAACAATTAGAATCCAATTCAGGGTCACAGATTAGGTGGCCAAACAGCAGTACAGGGTGCAAAACGAGAACCAACCCTAGACAGGCCACCAGTCCATCACAGGGCACATGCAAAAAACATATCTTTGTAATGTTGGAAGAAAAGTGTAAACAAGGAAGACTACGCATAGAGCATGCAAAATCTGGGCCAGGATGGTAATAGGGATCTCTGGAGCTGAGAGTGCAGTCAGTCTATAGTGTTCCAGTTTGACTGAATGTGTGTGCATGTGCCCTGTGATGGACTGGCACCTGTCTAGGGTTGGTTCCCGTTTTGCACCCTGTACTGCTGTTTAACCCTCTAATCTGCAACCCTGAATTGGATTAAATCCTACTTTACTTGCTTCAATACTTTTCTTGCATTTATAGAAGCACCACCACCAGTGGATGGCAGATCCTCATATTGCACACATATTCTGGAGAACTGTAGAGTTTCAAGTACAAACCACAGGCCATGTCCATACAAATATTATGAATATGCTGGCTGGTCATTTGGTTGTAATCATTTTTTGAGACGTTGTGGGTTTACCTCCTATATAACAAGCAAGAACCCAAATTGGACTTGTTGATAGGCAGGCCTACCCCGTGAGATTTGATCTAGTGTATGTGCTTGAAGCATCGTTTGTATTTTTTGGAATGTGTGCACCCCTGAAGTTCAAGAAAAGCACACGTGCAGGAGAGCACCATGTATTATGGAAATACAATGTATTGCTGTAAATGTTAGATATAGACAGTACATAAGGTCTATCAGTAAATACTATTCAAAAACTACAAGTACTAAAACTTGTGTAGTCTATTTCATAAGACACAATATCATATGGGGGACTATTCGAGCCAGAATGATCAGGCGTTCTCATTTCATCAATGTGCTTGTACGTTTGCAGTACACAACAAGGATTTGTTGTATTCTGGCACATTTGGCAAGTCAGACAGATGACCCAAGCCTTTCATTTTTGATTGCTTCCATGCTTAGGGAAAAAATATGACTACATGAAATAAAGACAAATTTCAAACACTATGGTGTGATGGAAAACACAGTTTCAGATCTTATTCGGACTGCTGTTTAGACCTAGGGCACGTTGACATGCCTCTGTTTCTCTGTTGCATGTCTGATGTTTACAAGGCAAGAAGAGAACTACGTGAAGAAATGAACACTGCTGAATATCACGTTCACTTCCCAGCACCACACATTGCGCTGGTTACCGTGCTGCACAGGGACCTGCATCCTATCGCCAGTAATAACAGTATTCTAGGACCAGAGAGTGAGAGGAAAGAAAACAAGGTAAAAGGAGATATAAATACCATCAGAGTGTCACATTGTTGGAATATTTTGGGAGATGGAAGAAGAGATGTGCATTTACAGGGAAAGAGAGAAAGAAAGATAGAGCTAGGCAGGGGACTGTTTAGTTAACTTCTGATAGTTTTCCCTGGCCCCAGGAAGCACTCCATCAGTAGACTGTTTGTTTAATGGTGCGTTTGCATGATTATAAAACGGTATAATTAGGGTGTCTGACAGGTTATGGCAAATGCTCAATCATACCTCCTGTAGTATCAGTTTCAGCTCTGAGACCTCAGTCGCTGGGGGGCCTGGATAAAGTCTACTGAGGTAAATCAGTCCCGGCAAAAATCCACAGGAATTATTTCTGTACTACCTCTGAATGCTGACCTTTCTGTGGGCCTATAGCCTATTATTATTGTTATTATTATTATTCTTATCATTCATTCTTTCACTTTCTTAACCCTTGACAGGGTCTTGGGAAGGATGGTGCCTAGCCAGCAGGAATGACCCTAGACAGGCCACTTTAGAGACACCAATTAGCCTAACACATGTCTTTGGACTGTACAAGGAAACCAGAGCACCTGGAGTAAACTTTCGCAAACACAGGGAGGACATGCAGACTCCATATAGAAAGGTTCCAGACTGATCGACATGGGATCGAACCCAAGACGTTCTCGCTGTGAGGTGACAGTGCTACCCACCAGAGCCACCGTGCTGCCCTATTGGTTCATTCTATCCATTCAGTCACATCCAAGCCTTGGATACTCTGTAGACCAGTCTTATACTGATCCACAGAGTTTCATGGTGATGGTTTTTACACAGTAGGTCACCAACCCATCATAGGGCACATACACTCACACACTCATACACTAAGGGCACTTTATAAACACC
The DNA here is from genome assembly GCA_025084515.1 of Ancistrus triradiatus. Classification (NCBI taxonomy): domain Eukaryota; kingdom Metazoa; phylum Chordata; class Actinopteri; order Siluriformes; family Loricariidae; genus Ancistrus; species Ancistrus triradiatus. Next base: position 26,560 of record JAJAGP010000294.1, read on the forward strand.
AATTGACCTAAAACGCATGTCTATGGAATGTGGGAGGAAACCAGAGTAACCGGAGGAAAGCCATGCAGATACGAGGAGGACATGCAGACTCCACACAGGCGGAGCCCAGAATCAGGATCGAACCGGGGATCTCGCAGCTATGAGGCAACATTGCTAACCACACTGCACCACCATGACCTGCTGCCCTGTTATTATTATTATTATTATTATTATTATTATTATTATTATTATTCATGTTGTTGTTTTTATTACTATTATTATCTATAAAGAGTTGTTGACGTAAATAAGGACCAATCCCCCCTGAAATAATTCCCCTTTACTCTCTCAATTCACCCCATCTTCAAAGTTTTGTGACCTTCTCCTCCACCCACTGTTGTCCTAATCTCCTCCCTTTATTTTCAAATCTTTTTTTACCTTTGTCTGTTCCCCCACACCTCCTGCTCTCTGCATGTCCCAGGACCCCAACAGCCTGTAACTCAACCACTTATTTTTGTTTATGTCGAATGAGCCGATGACCTTGAACAACTCTATAAAGGCTGCCAGTAAAATACTGAAGGATTACCGGTATGTAACTGCAAATTCATTTGGTTTGTTTAAATAACCTCACACTACAGAGCAGAACACAATATATTATATTTTACTGGTCTTACAAATGCAGCATCGCCACCCCTGCTGTTAATGATCCACAAATACAACGGCAGTCATTCTCTGCTTTTCGCCTAAATAAATGTTATTCTAAACGTATATTTGCTCTTACAGATAAAATAGTATTCCTTCAAGCTTCCAGCAAAAACCCTTCAACACTAATTACCTAATTGAAATCTATAGAAATGACAAACTTCCCTCATTTTCCTTCTAACCACTTGGCATGTGATAATATCTGTAACGGAATACAGCATAGTCCTTTCCATTTTTATATAAACAGTGCTGTCACCATCAGGTGAACTTTGCTGACCTGTGTCTAAGAAATATGAGTATCTGCTATGTTGCGGCTCATCATGTATAGCTTGCCCTTAAATCACTTCTGTAGGTTTTACTAGTCCTGAACTTATTCAAAGCTTCTCTTTTAACGACACAGACCAGAATCCAAAGAAAAGTAACATTGGATGTACATCAATGGTCTGTGGGTTAGACAGAGGGAATAAATGAATTGTCATGAAATACTTGCCATATATTAACATATTAACCTCTTTCTTAGAGGTTCGGATGTTATTTTTTGTTTAAATGTTGAGTAATTGAGATATATGCATCAGAAAAATATAAATACAGGCAGTCCTAACTCAATTCTCACTTAACAGTAAATACGCAAACGTAACGCAAAGCACAGGACAATGCGAGAACAAAATACACACTGACGCCACACACACACCATCCCGGATTGCGCCTCGTACCTACACCGATGGTCCCGTACCTATGCGTTATAACTTCGGTTCCGTGTTTTATGTCGAAACCAGATTTATTGTGAATTTATTAGGAATTGCGTCATAAGATGGGTTTGGCATAAGTCTGGTGTGGCGTAACCTGGGGACCGCCTCTAATATAAAGTTACTTTAGGTATAAAAAACTATTTATTAATAACAATTAAATCTTAAACGCCACAATCTATACTTTTAACTTTCCAGCTGAAATAATTCTGATATTGTAAGTCTGACAGTTTCCTTCCACTTGTTCTGTTGAGGATTAGGGTGATATTGTAAGTGAAATTTAAGTTACAGGTATGCACTGTTTAACTAGTGCATTACATTCTGTGAAACAGGCCATTGACCGAAATGGACCATAGACGTCTTTTTATGCTACTGTAATGTAAATATAAAAGGCATTTTCACAAGAAATCTGCATGCAAATGATAAGTAAATGCATCAGAGATACTGCTGAAAATATGAGGGATTGATGAGTGATTGAAACAACTGATACTTTTATTTGACAGAAGCCACAAATGCATTGATGACAGTATTACGAACAACGCGGAAGATCAGCCCGATGAAACTCAACAAGTGAATGTGAACCAGGTTATATATTTATAGATGAGAGAGAATATGCAGGTAGTGGGAGGACACACAAAGGATATTATTAACAAAAGAAGTATTACTTACAATAGGACAGGCACATGTACTTACGAACAGCACATGTACTTTACAGCTTGTTACAAGTAAGTGTCAGAAAGTCATACACACAAACATGAGTAACTTGCACAAAAAAGTCACTAATCTCATCAACTGAGTTAGAACAGTCTCTAATTCAAATGCGATCTAACGAGAAAGTGACGACATGACCGGTAAGGTAGTCACTTACACACACACCCACACATGGATTATGGATTTCTGCTCTTAAACTTCCACCTCTGCTGAATCTGCAGCATTGATTGGCTGTTGAGGTGGCCAGGTTGACTTGGTGTTTATGGCTACAACATCCTGAGTTTATTTTCATTTGATAGATTTTGCTGCCGTATTATAATTGTTAAGACCTCAACTGTTAAACTGAACAGATGGTCATTAATTGGTGCAAACCTATACAATGGGGCAAAAAAGTATTTAGTCAGCCACTGATTGTGCAAGTTCTCCTACTTAGAAAGACGAGAGAGGTCTGTAATTTTCATCATAGGTACACTTCAACCATGAGAGACAAAATGAGAAAAAAATCCAGGAAATCACATTGTAGGATTTTTAAAGAATTTAATCATAAATCATAGTGGAAAATAAGTATTTGGTCACCCAAAAGCAAGCAAGATTTTTGGCTCTCACAGACCTGTAACTTCTTCTTTAGGAAGCTCTTCTGTCCTCCACTTGTTAATTGTATTAATGGCACCTGTTTATCCTCGTTGTCTGTATAAAAGACATACAAAACCACTGATAATCTCCCTCGATCTGGAGCCCCACGCAAGATCTCATTCCGTGGGGTCAAAATGATCATGAGAACTGTGAGCAAAAATCCCAGAACTACACGGAGGATGAATGACCTGCAGAGAGCTGGGACCAAAGTAACAAAGGCTACCATCAGTAACACACTACGCCGAGAGGGACTCAGATCCTGCAGTGCCAGGCGTGCCCCCCTGCTTAAGCCAGTACATGTCCAGACCCGTCTGAAGTTTGCCAGAGAGCATATGAAGAGGATTGGGAGAATATCATGTGGTCAGATGAACCCAAAATAGAACTTTTTGGTAAAAACGTTTGAAGGAAGAAGAATGCTGAGTTGCATCCCAAGAACACCATACCTACTGTGAAGCATGGGGATGGAAACATCATGCTTTGGGGCTGTTTTTCTGCAAAGGGGGCAGAACGACTGATCCGTGTTAAGGGAAGAATGAACGGGGCCATGTATCGTGAGATTTTAAGCCAAAACCTCCTTCCATCAGTGAGAGCATTGAAGATGGAACGTGGCTGGGTCTTCCAACATGACAATGATCCCAAACACACCGCTCGAGCAACGAAGGAGTGGCTCCGTCAAAAACATTTCAAGGTCCTCTAGTGGCCTAGCCAGTCTCCAGACCTCAACCCCATAGAAAACTTGTGGAGGGAGTTGAAAGTCCGTGTTGCCCCCAAAACATCACTGCTCTGGAGGAGATCTGCATGGAGGAATGGGCCAAAATACCAGCTACAGTGTGTGCAAACCTGGTGAAGACTTACAGGAAACGTTTGATTTAACCTCTGTCATTGAAAGAAAGGTTATGTTAGAAAGCACTGAGTTGAACTTTTGTTATTGACCAAATATTTATTTTCCACCATAATTTACAGTTAAATTCTTTAAAAATCCTACAATGTGACTTCCTGGATTTTTTTTCCTCATTTTTTCTCTCATAGTTGAAGTGTACCTATGATAAAAATTACAGACCTTTCGCATCTTTCTAAGTAGGAGAACTTGCACAATCAATGGCTGACTAAATACTTTTTTGCCCCATTGTATATCAAGACCAGATCCTAAGATCAAAGTGCTTTCAGTATTTCCCGCAAATGATGATTACCACAGACTTTTGTATGTTAAAGCAAATGAATTAATCTGCAAACTGTAACTTTTTTATTTTCACCTCACAACAAACTAGGCTCTTTGATCTTTTTTGTGTACTTTGTGTAAGTACTGAAAGAGCATCTTTGAACAGTAAAAATGCAGTGGATAGTGGTTTTTGATGCCTGTAAGTTAGCAATTTTTCTTTTACTTGTAATGTAGTCAAATAGTTGAAAAGGTAGTATATGATTTCTTGTTTACATATAATGTAAATATTTGCTATTCTTTATATGTGACTAGTAGAAACTGCACATGAAGCTTTTTCTGCAGAGTTTGAGGCTGTTGGTTTTGAAGTGGCAAAAAAATTTACATAACATTTATTCATTCATTGTCTTACCCGCTTATCATAGTCAGGGTCGCAGGAGAGCCGATGCCTAATCGGCAACATAAAGCACAAGGCAACAATCCTAGACAGGGTGCCAATCCATCGTAGGGCACATACACTCACACACTAAGGGGCACTTTGGAAACACCAATTAACCTAACACACATCTTTGGAATCTGGCAGGAAACTGGAGTACCCGGAGAAAACCCACACAAACACGGGGAGAACATGCAAACTCCACACAGACGGAGGAATCGAACCGGGGATCTCAGAGCTGTGAGGCGGCAGTGCTAACCACTGTACCACCATGCCAGTAACACTGGGCTCCTCACATTAAAATTTCATTTGTTTTAAATCCATGTCTGAAGTAACCAGCACTATGGCACTGTACATATTACTTAGCAAAACTCACCAATAACTGGGCACTACCAAATTCCCAAATTGAAAATCAGTTAAATTTATTAAATTTTTTTTTCTATCAAAATATGCAGTGAAATAACAAATTAGGGAGAGATTTTGATTGGACCATTAGAAAATATTTTGCCGACATTTTAGATGCAAGATGGAGGAACCTTCCATGAATATGTTAACGTTCAGTCAAAGCCAAATCCTTATGTTATTATTATTATTAATATTATTTATTCTTATAAAGTCCCTATCTCAATCTAAATGACATTTTACAATCAACACTCTTTACATCCAATTTTACATCCATTCAACACACATGGAGAACCTGGAGAAACCTCACACGGACACAGGAAAACATGGAGACTCTGCTCAGATAGGGATGCAAACCCAAAACCCTAGCGCTGAGAGTCAAACATGCTAGCCACCATGTCACCAAAATTAACGAAACACGAGCTTTCACTGACACCCTGAACATGAATATTGACAAAAGTGTCAAATCTTCTGCTTGATCCACAGCTGAATGGTGAGGTTCAGTTTATATCCAAAAATGAGAAGCTAGTGGATCTGATTAAATGGTTAGAATTGCAATGTTTTGATTCACAATGCTTACAACCAAGTCATGATCTAGCTCCTTTGAGCAGAAGCATAACTGAATGAAATCAACTGTGCCGACTGAAGTGCCAGTGCTCATCACTTGTTTGCATTATGCAAAACATCAGGCGGTACTACTGCTATCCAGATGGGTCCAATGTGAGCACCGCACAAAGTTTCATCAGACAGTGGCAGAATTTCCGATAGTGATGTTGATCCTGCACAACTTTTTCTTTTGAAAAGACATTTAAATTACAAACACATTGCATGGACAAGAAGAGCACAATGTATTGCCAGTGCTAAGTTTTTTGAAAGTCCTTCAAGTCTAGTCTGCCACATCTTGCTGAACCAGCATGGTGCTGCCTGAACTAGTTTGGATGATGGGGATTGATTGCTTCGTTTCAAAATATGGATAAGTATTTTCATCACAGAGACAAAGCGTAGAGCCAAATAAATGTCACTCTGTGCTCAGTGCTTTCATTCAACTACTGAGACTGGTCCTGTGATGTGTACGTTAGGACATGCCATGGAATTTTGTCTTAATTTTTTATAAAACCGTTTTTTAATACGAAACAGATCTGTGATATTAAGCAATGTCTTAAGTGTTTCTATTTGAATATTCATGTTAAGCAACTGTCAATTTAAAGATAAACTAAATAAATTAAAGCTAAAATTAAAGCTAATTAGCTGTCTTTTTAAGACGTAAGGGCTGTTAAAGGTTAAAACTGAATGAATCTATTTTTATGATTGGAATTGACTCCAAACATTCAACTAAAGTTAGACTAGTAAGGCTTGACTGAGTAAAGCTTGCAACATTTATTGGATTATGATTTCTTAAATGCTTAAAGGGGCCACCAGGGAGTCCCAACAGAAGATGGCAAGATCAAGACATGGACATATATGTATTTATCCAGGTCTTGCCTACACTATACATAATTTCTAAGAATATATCTTAGGGCATGCATATAGAATTTCAGAGCATACATGTTTTATTCTAATTCAGTAATACTATTTCTTTTGTTCATAGATCAACCACAGGATCTGCAAACGGTTAACTACGCCACCACACATATAAAGTTTACTATGACATAGATCCATGACAGATAACTCTGCCATATCATACTCTCAACTAACTGTTAGGAAACGGACACCGAATGTCGACAGATGGTATGGAAATCCCACCCTGGTAAAATGATCATTGTGGGATTCTATTCCCTAATCTGAGGTCCCATCATATGGAAAATCAATGGAATGTCCAAAATGTTGTCTAAAGATCGTTCCACCCTCATATTCACTATTCCTTTCCCTTTCAGCTTCCATTTCCACTCTTTCTTTGTAATGGAAAACAAAGTGTTCACATAAGTTTGTGTGTCTAAGATTACTCAAACCTGCAGAAAGCAAAAGCCACAATACAAGTAAAAGCAGCGTTGTGAGAGATCATGTCATGCAAACACCTTTGTGTAAAAGAAAAACAACAAAACACACTGAAGTGACTGAGGGAATCATTGGAACTGTGGAAAACATTGGAAATGTGGAAATGGAAACTTTTTCCATGTTCCTGAGGGAAAAATTTACAGTCACTGACAAAATAAAAAACACACTTAGAAATGTAAGATTGCCACAAGAAGTTGGAAAAGTGCTTCCCCCACTGCTCTACAAAATTCTCTCAGAGGCTACTTTTGGGTAGTGTACCTCTTGGTGAGTGATTGTTGACTGCTAGACATAGACACACATTTCTTTCTGCTAAGCACCTGGAAGTGGCCCAGGCACAGACGGGGGTGTGTAGTGAAGGTGCCATCTGTGTCTCGATGGTGGACAATGAAACTGTGGGAGCTGCTCATGCTCGTCATGGATCAAACAATCCTCTCTATTGGTGTTCTGCCTGGTTCATCCGGAACCTGTTCACAACGTGTGTGCAAATCATCAAAATGACCATCCTGCTTCTCTCAGTCCAATGATGTGCTCTCTCTCAAAGTCTGTCAACTGGCCAAAATGTCTTTGAGTGCATCATAGAGGCATGTCTGGCAGTCATCGATCTCTCACCAATTTCTACTCTACCCAAAAGTAGCCTCTCAGTGCCTTTTTAAAGACAGCAGGGAGAGCACTTGTGGCAAGATCAAGTGTCTAATCATACCTGACCTGTAACCATTGACATATCTGCCTGCGACATAACTGCAAGCCAACTTTTGTGGCAGTCCAACATTTCTATCTGGGTCATTTAATTTTTTTGGCATTGAGTGGATTTGACTTTATAGAAATTGAATATATATTATACCATGCCCTAGTTATGTATGCTTCTGTAAACAGTCCATGACAGAAAGCACCAAAACTGTTTGTGCATGTGTGTGTGTGCATTTGTGTGTGCAGACAGTGATTCAGTCATCTGAAATAAATCTACTCTTAATCATAGCCAATTTGGAGCCATGAGACAAGTTTAAAAGCCTTCACAGGTTTATGGACTGAATAAGCTGACAATAGGTGAATTTATTAGCATTTGGGTGAGGAGAAAAAAGTACATAAAACCAAATAGGACAGTAAAATAACAATGAGCACATTGCTGTATCAAGCAAAGCTATTTACCAAGAAATGTGTTTTCCAGACACGCAAGGTTTAGAAAACAATGCCATAAAAGACAGTCTTGGACACATATAGCTAAGTTGCACAAATTACTGGAAACTTGCATTGTGTTCCTGAGGCTCTTTCTAGATAATGCAAAATTTTGTTCCTCATCTAATGCATTGTGTCACGGATATATTTTAAATGACAACTATTTTGACCTTGCAAACGCCAAGGTCATTGAGAAAGAATTCGATTTAACTTCTCAGGGTAAAGTTGTAATGTCTGCCTTTCAGAGGGAACACATCCTCTACCTATATCATTAGATTTTTAAACCAAATGTATTGCATGGAAAACAGAAGAGTGTCTTGGCTTATCCGTAGAAACAGATCACTTGTTAAGAATAGGATTACATACAAGTATTTGTGAAACAAACAATTATGTTATAGCTAATAAAATAGTAAATGAAGTTATGAAAAATAAACTTTCAACTCCACATATTGAATACCACCATTACACTGTATATTCATAAATATTCAAATGGTGAGCCACTGGTGACTGGTTATTTATGGGCATTTGAGGCTCATCAATGCACAGCAGACTTTCCTGTATGATGTGGACTGACAGAAGGTTTACTGAGGTGCAGGTTTCAGAAATATTAATGCCTGTTATGGGAGGAATATGTCACATGCAGTACATTGCACTCTGCTGCATGATGCTGTGGAGTCATATGATGGTCAGAGTGCACTTGCTACTGTTAAAGGTGCCTACAATGGTCACCCAAGCCTCTGAACTGGACCTTGGAGCAACGTAAGATGGTTAACTGGTCTGATGAGTCCCGTTTTCGTCATCGCATAGTGGGGCACCATGGGGCACCAGTATGCACTGTGGGAAGAAGACACGGTGGTGGCTGCTATGGTCGAAGTTGGTGGCTGCTATGGTCGAACCCCTGGGTCCATGCATCCATATAGTCATCAATTTGATATCCTTGTGGGTAAAGTAAATTGCTTCATGGGAATGGTACTCTTCGATAACACTGGCCTCACTGCACACAATGTTTGGAAATAGTTTGAAGAAAATGACCAGGAGTTCTTATTTTATAATAAAGTGTTGAAATGGATTGAAAGTGAAAAGTGAAAGCAAAACACTTACTCTATTGGTGAACTCGCTGTTAATGCTAACTGTTCAGCCTGAAAGCCAAGAGGCTGTCATTAGTAACCATTTTAGGACCCATGGGGACTTATTTGCACTAAGAATACAGTACTGTAGATGTATTAAAAAAATTTAATAAAATAAAAAAATTAAAAAATCGATAAACATAGCATTCACTGGGTGAAGGCTTTTGTGAATCTGAATCACTGAATCATGAATAGTGAACTGAGTTTTGGCAGAAATGAGTCATGCAGCTTGACTCATACAAGCTTAAGCAACAACTTTTTCTAGTGAAAATGTGTACAGAACCGAAGTGGACGAGTTCTGAGGTGGTCGAGAGCCGAGTTACCAATGTACAAAATTAATGACTGAATGAATGACTACAAAACTGCTAATAACTTGACAAGAATTATGACCTAGCTAAGCAAAATGGTAGCTATGTAACTGCTAATTTAAACAGCTAATGCTAGGTAACTAGCAACATTGGTTTGCTAACTGCCACTGGATAACAACAAATCCACATCAGTTGTTTTTCATTACTTATTATCTATTAGATTGTAATTAACAGTGGTAAGAAGGTACCGCTGGGGCACTAGGTCTAGCATAAAGGCTAATCTAGCCCATGTTAGCTTAGGTTTCTACTTAATGGTAGTGTTATGTAACCAGCTAGCTACCTAAAAACCTCTGATTTGCAAAGCCTCAATAAATTTACTGCACTTTTGTCCATATGTGATGATGTTGGATCCATTCATGCTGATAGCATTCAGTCGTACATTCTTCTCCAGATTATCAAAGCTGTTGTTAGATTTATAGTGTCAGAATGGTTGAACAGTCAATGACTGGAACATGTTCTGCTATTCTGACAATACATCAGTTGAAATTTCTCTCATCTTTATTCCAAGTCTTTGATACATGATACACTAAAACTTAAAGTCATCTTTGACCTATCTTATAGGGTCTTTCATCCACAAAACTATAGAGTATGGGATGTGTGCCTGGCATAAACTCTTACAATCTGACTGTGAGAGCTTTGGCTGCTGTATGGATATCTTGGCCTGAACAAATTTACATGGAAGTTGTTGCATTATAAACAAAATGCTATAAATAATTACGGATTACTGTATCACTAAAAATTGGAGAAAAGAAATAGACAAATAGCCAAATAGCTTTGTCTCACATGCCTGACCTTTGCCAGAATAGTAGGATGGATACAGACAGCATGATGAAATATGAAATCCTGTGGTTATGAAGTTTTAAGAATTTAACTCTTTCAGACTTGTTGATGCCAAATGCTACAAAATCTGCTGTTACACAAACCTGCTTTATGTCATTTCTACACTTTTGAATCATTTGGTAACATATTGAAAATTGCACTTGGAAGTGTTTTTGACTGCTGAAAACCAAAGTACTGACGTATTTTTATCCTCTAAACTAATTTACTGGACAGAATTTTTTTTTGACTCATTAAAATTAAAGGGATAAATGAGGACTGAAGGGGTTAAATGAGCAAGGAACATGTGCTTGAAATTTGTTACATTTTATTTAAACACCTGTATCACTGGGAGAGTTGTAAGATGCATGAAACATGATATTAATTCAATAAAATAGTCCACGTTGGTTAATAAATGACATAGCATTTTTATGAGCATTAAGTCCTAAAGAAATTGCCTATTAACTTCTGTACATCTCATTATCTGACGTGTTCTTGTTAATAGGCTCCATTCATTAATAGAAGCCATTGCTGGGCCTACAGACACACAGGCGTTCACACACTCGCTCATACTAGGACAATTTAGAAAAACCAATCAACCTAACCATCACGTTTTTGGACTGTGGGAGGAAAACAAAGATCCAGGTCGACTACAAGCTTGACATTGGTTACATTTCATTTAAAGACCTGTATCAGTGTAAAAGTTGTAACATACGCAAAACATGGCATTAAACCAGTAACAATTATTCCTGTTGGTTTATAAATGATGTGGAATTTTTATTAGCATCAAGTTCTAAAGACATTCCCTATTACCCTAACACCTCAACTCATGTACTCATTAATAGCTTGTCTAGCTAACAGCTAAGCTCTGTAAGTGTGACACAGCAAAAAACAATTTAAGTAAGTCAGCATCGCCATATTCAATGTGATGTAAGTAAATATATCGCCATATTTGGCATATCAGACTATTTGTCATACTCTACTACACAGCATTTAAACATGCTTGAAATAAGCCAGATTACACAAGTATTTGGCTGTGTCCTAGGGCAAATGGCAACATACTAAAAGCATGATTATGCTACCTATGGTGTCATTAGTATTCAGACACACTAAGTAGTTCCTCACAGCAGAGTTAGGATGGTATCCATCCAATTGACTGTGGACTGTTTTAGCCTAACGGTTAAGGTACTGGACTATGGATCAAAAGGTCCAGGGTTCAAATCCCCCCTCTGCCAAGCTGCCACTGTTGGGTCCTTGAGCAAAGCCCTTAACCCACAATTGCTTGGATTGTACCAATTGTAAGTCGCTCTGGATAAGGGCGTCTACTAAATGCTGTAAATGTAAATGTAAATTGCTAATAAATTAGCTCAAAGGTAGACAGAAACATATGTGGCAGCAAGCAGATATTACGCATACTTTTTTATAATTAAGTATACTCAAGAGTATTTCATTATTTAAATACAAAACACTTATTTAAGTATTTAAGCTAATGATGGTAATCGAAGGGAAAAAAAGTTTAATTATTACCCACTATCTTATTATCCATTATCCACCATCTTGGAAAAGTAGGATTCTAATATATGGACTATCAGTGTTATTATATCACAGCTGGCAAATATCTAATGTAATTTAATCCATACTCATCCTTTTCGGTGAGCATATTTACTTTAATTTGAGCAAATATATTGTTTACTTCTTTCATGGGATTTCACTAGTGGACTTGATTGATGGCTATTTTTAGAAAAATGGTCAGAAATCAAAATAACCATAGTTAGCCACAATTGTGCGTAGTCTGCATGCTCAAAAGTATTTAGACACCTGCTCTAATTAGGGCCATTTCAGCCACACTCACTGCTAAGATCTTCATAATACTGACATCTATACATGAAATCGTCATTGACAAATAGAATGTATAGAATGTATTGTACTGAGCACCCAGTAAGTTTTGATTTGACGCATTCATTGCTGAAGATCCAAAAATGGCCTCTGTTTAGTTTCTTGGCAGATGTAGACAGATTTTAATTGTAAATGTCCATGATGCCATGAAACCTTACAAGGTTCCCAGGGCCTTCCACAGCATCACAAGCACTCCACCATACTTAATAGTGAGCACCAGGACTTTTCAGTGTAGCCTTCTTTTTATGCCAAACCTGCTGTTTGTTTCCTAAAAGCTTTCAAATGCTTGTTTCATCTGACCATAGAACATGATTCCAGTCAAAGTCCTAGGAATGGTTACCAAACTCCAGGCCCTTACATTTGTGGCTACATGAGAAAAAAGACTTTTTCCTGCTAAGCCTTCCATATAATCTTTTGGCATGGAGGCAGCATGGAAGATGCTACTTTTTCTGTGATCCATTATGATTTTTTTTTTTGGTCTCTTACCATCCCCACTGTGCATGGGGATAAAATAAGCTTAGGTCTTCATCTTCATTCAGCAAGTTTGTCACAGTTCCAGCTGATTGGAACTTTTAAAGTATTGCCCTAACTGTAGCTATGGACATTTTGCAGTCTTGTTGTAATCAAAAAGGTCAACACCCTTTCCTCTTATTTGAATTGTATTCTCTTGTCTTATCCCATTTTGAAGAATGACTAAGAGAATCTGACAATTGTGTGACCTCATATATATGAACAACTCATATACATATTTCATATAATTTGTTATATTTGTGGATGGGACAGTAATTAAGGCTATACCTACAACTAACCCTAATGGTAGCCTTAGTAAATTAAATATTTCGGCTCTGTCTGAAAGTTGCAGTTTTCATAAAAAAAACAAAAACAAAAAACAACAAACACACACATACATACACAAAAAAATAACAAAACCTTATGGGGTCCTTACGATGATATACATACTTGCCCCCCCAAACCAAAAACCAGGCACACACTTTCTCACACTCTGTGTGTAACCCTTGGGTTGAACTCTGCAGCAGCAGCCCAGTGAGTCAGGTGTCGGATTTAGCCCCAGGTCAGCATTCACTGCAAGCAATCTACATCTGAACGGAGGCTCTCTCCCCAGAGAATATAGAATTCTTCTTTTCAGTGTGTACTTGTGTGTATGTGTGTGAATTAATGTGTGAATGTATGAGAATGAGAGCGAGAGAGAAACAGATAGAAACTGTATGTGCATGCACAATCCGTTTCTCCTCCTTTACACACTATATCTAGCCGCTAGTAACCCAGGCATGACTCAAACACCATCTGGTATCCAGATGCAGGCTCAAAAAGTCTTCTTGCCCCCTTTTTTCACTCACTTTCAGTTATATATGAGCGAGCGTCTGTATCTATGTGTGTGTTTTGTGTGTATATCCCTGAGTTTAAACGTGAGAGCACAACGATCTGTATGGATCTCACTGGTGGACTGGCAACAAAATGCAGCCTAGGAATTTGCTGTCAACTGACACCAATTTGATATCCCAATTTCGAATGAACCCAACTTCTCCTTTTCTGATTTTCCAGGATTTTCCAGATGAACAGTAATTACAGTCAATGACAAAAAAATTACGCACCAAGAATTAGTTGTTGGAATCGAATGAAGCTTTATATGTGTGAATGTATTGATGATATATGTAAGTGATTACAATATTAGAGCAAAAGGATGAGTTTATTGGGGAAAACTGTACAACTGATAGGAGGCTCTAGACCCTGTTGGCCCGCATGCCAAACGAAGGCACCTAGGCTGGGGTAATGGGTACCCTGACAACAAATGACCTTCTGCTAAGCACCTGGAAATGGTCTGGGCAGAGACGGTGGTGTGTAGTGAAGGTGCCACCTGTGTGTGGATGGTGGACAACAAAATTATGGGAGCTGCTCGAGCTTGTTGGCGGATCAAACGATCCTGTCTACTGGTGGTATGTCTGGTCCATCCAGGGCCTGTTTGCATTGTGTGCGTGTCCTCACAGAACCACTGCTCCCAACACCTCCTAACAGCTAGACCAGAATGGCCTAGATGGTGGGCAATAAGTCAAAATGACCATCCTTTGCTTCTCTCAGCCCAATGGTGCATCAACTCTCAGTCTGTCAGCTGGGCAGAATGTCTTCGAGTGGGTCGTAGAAAAGTAGCCTCTGAGAGCCTTTTTATTATGCACTCTTATGCCCTCTTGTGGCAAGGCCCAGTGTCTAATCAGACCAAACCTGTAATCCTTTACACACAGTATCACCATATAAAACATATCTATGCATCAACTACTTTTAAACTCTGTTGTTTCGGTGGCACTGGCTGGTCATACCCACACCTGTATCCAAAGATGTCCCTGCAATGATTTCCTCAGCACTTTTTCTGGCTCAAGATCATCTATTTGTTTAAAAATACATAAAACAGACATCAATTGGGCTGTGACATGAGCGTCAAACATTGTTGTATTCATGAGTATCAGGAATATCCAACCATTACATCGGCAAATATATATGTGGTGTAGAATTTGCCATTCATTCTATTTCTTGTAATGCAACAATAAATTGCATGAATTAAGCCATCAAACCTGATCATATGAATGATGTATTATGTTCTACTTGACTACATTCAAACAATAGCGCACCTCTAATTGGATCTGTGCCGGTTCCTGTTCCTCCTTCTCCACCCATTCCCTTTACTGTTAGGAGCCATGTTTGGTTAGATTGTAGTAATTATTTAACAAATCATTTTTATTGAGGGAGTGACTACCAAATGTTATATGCCTTATAGGCTATAATGCGAAAAAGAATTGTTAAAATATTGTTACCTAAAATGATCAAATTGACATGCTTTTTTTTTACCCATTTACAGTCAAAGTGGATGACTTTTAAAAATGAGAACTTTAGCATAAACGTCTCTAAACATTTTTGTACTGAGTCAGACTAGTTGAACCTTGGAAATGGTCAAAACTGCAGCAGGACTCCGAAATTTGAACAAAAACATTTTGTTCATTAGTTAGTTTTTATGCCATCGCACAGCATGTAGCATGTAAGTATGACATAGCACCTGCTTCCTCTTTGAGGGCAGCACAGTGGCTCGGTGGGTAGCAAGAAGGTCCTGGTTTCAATCCCAGGGTGGAGCGGGCTGGGTCCTTTCTGTGTGGAGTCTGCATGTCATCCCCATGGGTTTACTTCGGGTACTCTGGTTTCCTCTCACAGTTCAAAGACATGTGTGTTAGGTTAATCGATTAAGCTAAATTGGCGTTGACTTGAGTGTATATATATTTATGACTTGTCTTGATGTAACCTTGTCTGTTGCTGAAATGGCCACTGATGCTGACAGCGACGTTATTGTAAATAAACCAAACAAAAAAGTAATCATACAAACTAATCATACTAAAATGATTTTGAGTCTAGACCACTGTCCTCATTATCACCTGCAGACTACTTAAATAAATCCATTAATGTAGCACACTTTGCAGTGTCAGTCAACAAAGCCATTTTCTTTTTGGCTTTATTAAGACACAAAGAGAAAATATAGGAAATATGTATGCAAATAAAAAGTACCCCACACTTTTCAGAACAAAATGGCTGCTGCAGGCAAAAGTCAGTATTTACTGTGTGATTTCTGTGATTTCTTCCTTTTGGCTACCCTCCTAAAAAGCCTATTCAACATCAAGCTCTAGAAGGGCCAACTTGGAATTGAAGTGTACTGTCCAATGTAGCCTATAGAAGCTGTTTTTTTCTTTTTGAGTTTTTTTTTTTAACACAGCATACACATTTCCTGTATTTTCTGGCTGTGCTCTAATAAAGAGACTGAGAAATATTTATATATGGTCATTATATTATTGCTAAAAAAACAAATCTAATTGTGGCATGGTGGCTTAAGACTTTTGCACAATATTGTATGTTTATGCAATGAGTTCTAGGTACTATCATTTGTAATTGGTTGCTGTTATGGATTGCACCAGCCGCAGTTCTGAATATCTGTGTATTAGCTATATAATGCCGGGGTTTGGAGAAAGAAAGACCTTTACAAGACCAGCCAGAGGGAAAATTCCTGCACTTCCCGATTTCCAGTCCAGGCCTGTGTGGTATTCTACCCTTTCGGTCAAGCTCCAACCTCTGACATGATGACCTGTGTGCTGGTTTTCACTGCTTTGTAAACAGACCCTAACTGTTTGCCCAGCCTCCTTTGTGAAGGTGATAGGTCACTGGAGTTCAAGTTCATTAATTGACATTTTCTTTTCAACTCAGTATATGGTCCCAAGGACTTCTCAGTTACTTCATCACTCCTCTCACAGACAGCGCAGCCTTTTGATCTCAGCTTCTCAATCCTCGACGATATAGAACTGCTTAAATGTAAGAATAAAGCGTTGTGTCAGCTCATGGTTCTGTGGACATGCTGGTGGGTGATATGTAAAGGCAAGCAGGTAGAACTCTCTAAAGGTAAAGGAACTTCTTGTTTATCGATAATGCAATCTGACAAATTGCCGCTAATTGCAGTGGATTGCCTTTCAAAGCCTCCGAGGTTCATTGGACACACCATTACGCTTAATTAAATAGTAATTGTTGTGCACTTGTGCTGTGTAACCAGGCAAGATTTGGTGTTCACATCATCGTGCCAACATTACAAGGTAATGACAAAAATAATTTTGGTTTGTTTTATTATAGACATATTTCAACAATTTTTATATGTCCTGTGTGGTAAATAGTAACTGTTTTGTACAAGCGATAATACAGTACGCAATTGAATCTTTGTATCGCATGTGCATTTCTGGACATGATCAGGCTTGGTTTTCTCTGGTAACACTCCATGCTCATCAGTAGCATATGGCCTCGCTGGCTCAGCTCAATTCACGCTTCACAATTTCTGAGAAGCTGCTGATGAAGCCTAGAAATGTGTGAGACATATGAGTTTGTTTGTTTCTCCGCACCACAGTGCAACTGTGGGAAACGTTCTCCTCATTCTGGTGTACGCAAACCTTTGCCAGCAGTGATGTGTTACTCATGCGCCTCCCAAACCTAATGATATGGTTTCCCAAAAACATGTTAAATTCCAAATCAGAACAGGATGTTTTTCACCTGCCAATCCAATGAAGACAAATGATGAGTCATGTTTGGTCATGCATATCTTACACGTATTGACTTTAAACATGATGACTACAACTGCATGGCAAAATAAGCTTAGTATAACAGCCTGAGAATGGTGTAAATAAGACATTACAATGCAATGGCTTCCTGGAATTTGGTGCAGTTCTACATAAACACCAACTATGTGCAATATATGGCAATGAATCTTTAAATGACATCTAGAAAAGTATATTCTACTTACTGATGGCATAGTGATGGTGCTGCACAGTTCCAGTTAGACAGGTTTTTACTGTCTGTGTAAAGTTTGCCCCACATAATCTGGTTTCCTTCCACATACCACAAATTTGGTGGGTGAATTGGAAACTTCATATAAGTTTAAACAAGCAAATGAGTGAGTGATGCCCTGTGATGGACTAGGGCCCAGTCCAGAATGTATTTCTACCCATTTCCCAACAACTGCCCTCAACTTGATAAGAGTACTAAGGTAAGTGAATGACTGCAACTAATCGATTTAATTAATATATTAAATCCATCCATCTGTCTGTCTGTCTGTCTGCCTGTCTATTTAGCTAGTTACTCATTCCAAGCAAGTAGAGATTACTTATAGTACATTCTTGGTAGTCAACAAGAGTAGTTTTGTATTTCAAGGCTCTAGTGTAAAACCCAAGATAGTTTGCAATGGTGTAAATGATTGTTCTGTCCAAAAATCCCACCTCATCACACATTTAATTAACTCTCTGAAGTAAAAGGTAATAACTGGTGGTGTTTTGCAGCTCACTGATTACAGAGTTTATGAACTGTGAAAGTACCAAGGGGTTAGACAGATACAGTTAAAATTCTATTTTATTAATGCAGGAATTCAGTTTAAAGTGTAATAACAATAAAACTTAAGCAAAGTGCAAACAAGTTGAAGTTTTTTTTTTTTTTAAAGAAAATACTTATACTGGTAATACATTGGTGCACTGCTTTCCCCCAATTAATATAATTATGAAATAAGTCATCAAACTATTAAATACAGTCAGGAAACATGGCTATTTGATAACACATAGTGTGGTTGGGTTTTTAAACAAACACAACCTTACAAATGCAACCCACATGGATAAGAACGGCTGGCTGCCAAGGACATATCTGTGATTCTACTCATCCTTCTCTGAGTTCAGCTAGAGGTTACCCCTTCTTCACTCGGAACCCTGAGTCTAGCTTGCTCTCTCTCTCCCCTTCTTTTTTCCGACTTGTGCTGTTGCTCTGATAAAGTGGCTTTATAGGTCTTCAGACTCAAAAAAACACTCTTTTTAAATGTCTGACTTCTCTTGAATGGCTGATTTTGATTATATAGATAGATATTCGGGTCGAATTTGGTACCACAAGTGTAACGTTTTCTCATTTAAAACAGATTTACTGAGTACTTTCAGGGAGAGTGACATCACTGTTTAAACTCCACAACACTGAATCTCATTTTTAAATCATTAAAGCATGACAAGGTTGTGTCTAGCTGTGAGTAATGCGCATTTATTTTATTATATTATTTATTTAGTCAGTTCAACTTTTTTGCCACCATAAATCAATATTAGATTCTGAAATTCAACTTGTTTCTACCTATGACTCATGCAAGCTAGCTGTTAGCTCTTAGCTGTCAGCTATCTGGACCACTTACTTGGCTATGTGATTAAAGCCATGTCTCAAAACAGCATACTGCATACTACATATTGTGTCAGAACAGTAGCTACAACACTGGAGGTTTCTACATTGACACTGGAATTTAATACAGTTATATGTGCTTGGGATGCAACCCCCAGTACAACTGCCCTGGTGTATTCGAAGAATTCCTATTGTTCTAGGTACGAATGATTGCCAAGTGACATGCTAAATGAATTACAGAGAATATGATGAAATCTAAAATCAGATCCTGAAGTCACATTCATGTCTATGTGTCAGATAATATAGGTATATCTCAGGCAGATAGGTAAATGATTACAGGTTTGGTCTGATTAGACACTGGGTCTTGCCACAAGAGGGCATAAAACAGCTTCTCCCATATAAAGGCTCTCAGGTGCTACTTTTGGATAGTGTACCTCTTGATGAGAAGTTTTTGACTGCTAGACACGCCTCTATGACATACTAGAAGACATTTTGCCCAGTTGACAGATTTTGAGAGGGGGTACATCATTGGAATGAGGGAAGCAGGATGGTTGTTTCGATGAATTGCCTGCCAGGCTGTTCTGACCTAGCTGTTAAGAGGTGTTGGGAGCAGTGGTTCAGTGACACTTTGACCACATTTATTGCCAGTTGAGCATTTATGGGACCAGCTGTAATGCCAGCGTTGGCAACATATGAGTATGCAAGATCTACAGGCCCAGCTGCAACATCTGTGGGCAAATGTTGCCACAGGATATCATAAGGAACCTGTGTGCCTCCATGCTCAACTGTATTGCGTCTTGTATCCAGGCTAGAGGCAGCCTAACAGGGTACTAGAGCCTTCTAGAGTTCTAGAGTACTAGAGTTTTCCCCCCATCTTTTCACTCTAATATTGTAATCACTTACATATATCATAATTACCTTCATACATATAAAGTTTCATTTGATCCCAACAACTCCTTCTTGGTGCAGTTTTTTTTTGTCCATCAATGTATGTTCATTTATCTTCTCATTTTAATTAGGGTAAAGCCATACAGATGCCGCTAGACTGTTGTATTACCTTATTGGGAAAAGCATAGTTAACATTTCTAATTGTGAATTATTTTGACTGTATAAAATGACACAACTATAAATTAAAATTATACCAAGAGGATAGGTTGAAACTGATGAATAGAACAAGTGGCTTTAACTTGAGTGTAAACATTAAGTATCACAGAATGCTGAAATGAATACCAAATACATCTCCAGTGTAATGACTACGTCCTGACTAACCAGACAGAAATTCTGAGGGCACTAAAGAAACATACAGATCCCTCACCCCACATCCACTATAAATGTATGAATCGGTATGGCATCATCCTTGTTGTGGACAGCTAAAAGTCATCTGCTAAGAAACCACTGAACTCCACTCTGGCTAGAACCAGTGAACCCCTCTGTGGTAATAGCCTTTTTCTGGTGTTCCAAGAACCAGTACTTAAACAACAAATTCTTACTCAAGGCAATGTTCTCATTTCCACAGCAAACTGGATCAATTACCCTCATTTCCTGCTTCTCCACTTATTTCAAATAAGTTGGAATGGATAACAATTAGACTGTTGTAAAGCTTTTTCACCCTTAATTGGGAAGGGAACCTGTAATTAACCCATACAATAGTGCTTGAACCCTTCTGAATGTTCTATATTTCTGCATAAATATGACCAAAACTTCATCAGATTTTCGCAAAAGAAAACACCAATTATATAAGTGAGACAACAATAATATTCATGTTCATTTATTTTTTGAGAAAAATGATCAAATTCTACAATTTGCGGGTGGAAAAAATGTGAACCTCATGTTACCTCATGTGAACCTCATGTCAATACATGTTTGTTGAAGTGTATCGGTGCATGAACAAAGGAGATATCTGAGAACCTCAGAAAAAGGTTTTTGATAAACAGTTTGAACCCCACCAACCCACCGTCAGACAAATGTTCACAAATGGAGAAAATTCAAGACCATTGTTACCCTTCCCAGAAGTCCTCAAAGAATAAATATCTCTGTATGTAGTAGTCTGCAAGGTCACAAAGGAACCTGGGGTAACTTCTAAGCAACTAAAGTCTTGTCTCACATTGACTAATGTTAATGTTTATGAGTTCACTAAACAACAATGATACGTGTGGCAGAGTTGCAAGGAGAAAGTGACTGGTGTCCAAAAAGAACATTGCTGTTCATCTGCAATTTGCTAAAGATCACATATTCAAGCCAAAAGTTGACTGATCAACAATTAATTAAGAAATTAAGAAATGTTTAGTTGTAGTTATTGTTACAAAAGGGGGTAAACACCAGATACTAAAATCAAAGGCTCATATATGTTGCTTCTGAGAGATGTCATATTGAATTGTTTTCCTCAATAAACAGACTGACCAATTATAATATTTTTACCTCAGTTGTTTAATTGGATTCTCTTTGTTTACTTTTAAAAAATCAGATGATGCTTTTGGCCATACAGTGGTGCTTGAAAGTTTGTGAACCCTTTAAAATGTTCTATATTTCTGCATAAATATGACCTAAAACATCATCAGATTTTCACACAAGTCCTAAAAGTAGATAAAGAGAACCCAGTTAAACAAATGAGACAAAAATATTATACTTGGTCATTTATTTATTGAGGAAAATGATCCAGTATTACATATTAGTGAGAGGCATATAAAAAAAGGGTTCACAAACTTTCTAGCACCACTGTAGTTATGGAGAAATATTGAACATCCTGAAGAGATCACAAACGTTTAAGCACCACTGTAGTCAACGTATCATAATGATGTCACTGTCTGAGCAAAATGGAAATAATAATTTATATTACTAGTAAATACATGTAATTGGAATGACATTTACCTACTTCTGTTCATTAGTAATGAGTATGTTTTTGTATGTTTGCCTTTAAACTAAGCAATTACTCTAAACAATTTAGGAATGTTCTTTTATTCCCAGAGTTCTTTCTGTTGAAGCCAGGCAAATTTGAATGCCTCTAAAAATAAAACTGAAACCTCCTTACCAAAAAGGCTTTGCATGGCCAGAACTTGGTGGAAATCCAAGCTTCACATCAATATGTACTTGTTAAACATCTCATACGGGTTCATTTCAGTTCAACCCACAAGATCATTAGTGAGGTCAGGCAATGACACTGGTAGATGAAAACATCCACAGTCAGCATTTCAGTTGATCTTAAAATGAACAACCCTCCAAAACAGTGACATGCTGACTACAAATTTTTCAGCATGATTCAATACCAGATAAAGTCCACTATCCAAAATCCAATGGCTGTGTACTTTATACCACTTCAACCAAAGTGTTGTGCACAGTGGATTTAGGCTTGTGTGAAGCAATGATTTAAGTGGGTTTTCAATCTTCCAATCTGGAAGCCCATATCCATTAAGCTCCCAACAAATAGCTCTTGTGCCAGACATCATGTCCCATGGCAATGGCAGGTAGAGTAGTTTTGTGTTTACATGGAGAACTTTGTTTTTTTCCTAAATCACCTTGTCGTAGATGATCCGGTATATTTTGGTCCATGTCTGACCACATATACTACCTGTAAACCCTTTTGGGTGAGTGGGAGGAAGGTCTCTCCCAATAAGTTCACCAATAAATTTAAAAGAAGTGCATTAGCACATTTATGATGTGCTCGGTTAGTCTCTGGGGAACTCATAACAGTCACATTTAATGACAAACCTTGCAGGGTCATTCTGAGATCATGTGTGACTTGACACTTTATACTGCGAAATCGGTTCAAGGTGACTGATGATCACACAAGCCAAGTTCTTTTATGATAATATTATACTTTCAGTGTCCATCGATGCCATAATACAAGCATTTTTGCATTATCGTATGAAGTCCTATAGTGTGACATGTTATGAATTTGTGATAGCAGTAAGTTTTTTGTGGTTTGATCTGTGCAGTCTGCTGGACCCATAAAGCCTGTAGAAGTCCCAGACGCTTGATGGAAACATATTTCAAGCAAGGGTTCAAAAGATCATTTCTTGGAAGGGACTATCAAAAATGAGACGAAGTTTTAGTGATGATTAACGTTCAGGGAGTATTGAGTCTGACAGGACTTACCGATGAACCGCCACTTACTAAAATTAAAAAGGAGAAGAAGTTCAATAAAATGCACATCTGATGATGATGTATATAGGCAGATTTGTTTACGTTCCTGGAATCACAAAACAGATCCTACACACTGTCAATATCTATACCTTAGTAAAAACTGAAAAAGCTGCTTTTATAGTGGAACACTGAGTTTTAATGGAGTATGTGTAACATAGTGTGTAGCAGTGTATATTCATAGCTGATAAGAATATTTTTACATAATTTTTTGGGCTATTACTACAATCTTAATTAACTAAATAAATTAGTTTCATTCTTACATTTATCATCTATCCCAGCCAAGGACGTTGGGTCCCTTTTTGAGCCTTGGTCCTCCTAAGGTTTCTTCCTCATAACGCTTAGGGAGTTTTTCCTTTCCACTGTCACCCTAGGCTTGCTAAGTTTGGGATTGGCCCTAGATATTAGGAGATAATCTAAAATCGTAAAGTTGCTTTGAGACAATGCTGCATTGTAAAAAGTGCAGTATAGTACAGTAGTTATGTCTTAAATTTAATACTAGCAGTTTTTAATAGATTCAAATGATGTAGTCTAAACATGAACTGTTCAATATGAAATATACTAAGAAAGTGAATGTAATTATCAGAAACACAACTTTGTTTTACGTCATAGGTCTCTCTCTCTCTCTCTCTCTCTCTCTCTCTCTCTCTCTCTCTCTATATATATATATATATAAAACAAATTATTATGAGACACAAGTGCCTTCTAGTGATGCTTAATATTAACATATGTAATGTCGGAGCCAAAATAATATTAAGATATTTAGCGTTACCTTTGTACAACCAAATTCAACTTAAATTCAACTTTGAATTACATTGTCAGATCACTATGAATATAAATGCTTAAGTAAACTTAAGTAAAAATCCTAAATGAAACCATGCTTTATTTTAACCAGTGTAATACCATGACAGTTACATTTGGAAATGGAGCAATATTCAAAACTCCATGTTTAATTTCATTGTGTGTCATGGTCATTTTGAAACCGAATGTGGTTTTGAACACATGGTCTAATTGACCTCAGAACGGCAGACAGCATAGCAAAGAAATCTGACTAACATTCCAGCAACTGAAGCCACAGTACATTAAAAGAGCCTGAGGTCACAAAGTCAGGAGGGGTTAAAAGCTCCAAATAGTTTCTTTTTTATTGTTCCATGTAATATGTCTATAATAATGTGACTCGACAAGTTATATGTTTGCAAAATGGTTTGCAAAACTGGTCATGGAACATAAATTAAAATGTGTTTGAAAAGTCTTGTTTTGAAGATACTGCCAATATTTTAACCATGTTTTCCCATTAAAATCCCAGCTTTTCACATGCATTAAATAGTGCATAGTCACAACGTCAGTAATTACTTGATACATGGGAATACGTGATTCATAATGATAATACCAAATACCAGCAAGTATTTGGCATTTTAAAGGGAAAATTTCGCAGCTGCATGTGCAATTTGTGGTGATCACCAAGAATATATCTAGACATTTACAGTGGTGCTTGAAAGTTTGTAAACCCTTTATAATTTTCTAAATTTCCACGTAAATATGATCAAATCTCCATACATATCCTCAATGTGCATAAAGAGAACCCAGTGAAATAAATGAGACAAAACAATATATGTGGATACTTAATTATTTAATTGCTATTGCTATTATTTAATTGATATTAAGTGCTGAAAATTATCCAATACTACATATCGGTGAGTGGTAAAAGTACATGAACCTATAGGATTAGCTGTTTCTTTTAAGTTAAAAGTCTGTTTGCAATCATTGGGATCATGTGATTGGGGGTAAGTTTAATTTAAAGGGATCTACTGATGTGATCTTTGAAGTGTATCATGGCACAAACAATCTCACACCAGGAGTGTTTGACAGGTAAAGATCACTTTAAGAGCAAGGCATGAAATAGTCCACGAGGTTACAACGGAAGCCAAGGCAACTACTGAGCAATTAAAGGCCTCTCATACACTGGCTAATGTTAATGTCCACTATCAGGATTAGAATAAACAACAATGATGCGCATGCCATGGTTGTAAGAAGAAAGCCACTGCTCTCAAAAAACAACTACAGTTGCTAAGATCGGCTGCATACAGTGGTGCTTAAAAATTTGTGAACCCTTTAGAATTTTCTATATTTCTGCATAAATATGATCTAAAACATTATCAGATTTTCACACAAGTCCTAAAAGGAGATAAAGAGAACCCAGTTAATCAAATGAGACAAAAAGATTATACTTGGTCATTTATTTATTGAGGGAAATGATCCAATATTACAGATTAGTGAGTGGCAAAAGTATTTGAACCTCTAGGATTAGCAGCATTTACAGCATTACAGCATTTAGCAGACGCCCTTATCCAGAGCGACTTCCAATTTATACGATCTTACAATCCAAGCAATTGGGGGTTAAGGGTCTTGCTCAAGGACCCAAGAGTGGCAGCTTGGCAGAAGCGGGATGTGAACCCTGGACCTTCTGGTCCACAGGCCAGAACCTTAACCACTAGGCTACCACTGTCATGTAATTTGAAGGTGAAATTAGAGTCAGGTGTTTTCAATCAATGGGATGCCAATCAGGTGTGAGTGGGCACCCTGTTTTATTTAAAGAACAGGGATCTATCAAAGTCTGCTCTTCACAACACATGTTTGTGGAAGTGTATCATCACACGAACAAAGGAGATGTCTGAGGACCTCATAAAAAGAGTTATTGATGCTCATCAGGCTGGAAATGGTTACAAAACCATCTCTAAAGAGTTTGGACTCCACCAATCCACAGTCAGACAGATTGTGTACAAATGGAGGAAATTCAAGTCCATTGTTACCCTCCCCAGGAGTGGTCGACCAACAAAGATCACTCCAAGAGCAAGGCATGTAATAGTTGGCGAGCTCACAAAGGACCCCAGGGTAACTTCTAAGCAACTGAAGGTCTCTCTCACACTGGCTAATGTTAATGTTCATGAGTCCACCATCAGAAGAACACTGAACAACAATGGTGTGCATGGCAGGGTTGCAAGGAGAAAGCCACTGCTCTCCAAAAAGAACATTGCTGCTCACCTGCAGTTTGCTAAAGATCACGCGGACAAGTCAGAAGGCTATTGGAAGAATGTTTTGTGGTCAGATGAGACCAAAAGAAAAGCATTATGTTTGGAGAAAGGAAAACACTGCATTCCAGCATAAGAACCTTATCCCATCTCTTAAACATGGTGGTGGAAGCATCATGGTTTGGGACTGTTTTGCTGCATCTGAAGCAGGACGGCTTGCCATCATTGATAGAAAAATTAATTCTGAACTATATCAGAGAATTCTAAAGGAAAATGTCAGGACATCTGTCCATGAACTGAATTTCAAGAGAAGGTGGGTCATGCAGCAAGACAACGACTCAAAGCACACAAGTCGTTCTACCAAAGAATGGTTAAAGAAGAATAAAGTTAATGTTTTGGAATGACCAAGTCAAAGTCCTGAGCTAAATCCAATGGAAATGTTGTGGAAGGACCACAAACAAGCAGTTAATGTGAGGAAACCCACCAACATCCCAGAGCTGAAGATGTTTTTTATGGAGGAATGAGCTAAAATTCCTCCAAGCCGGTGTGCAGGACTGATCAACAGTTACAGGGGGGTTGGGATACTGAAAGCAAAGGTTCACATACTTTTGCCACTCATGGGCTGTTTCTCAATATGTGTAAGTTCGCATCTAACCAAGTAAGATAAGATAAGTTACCTTTATTGTCATTGCACAGTGTACAACGAAATTGAATAACAAACCTATGATGTTTACACATATAATAAATAACAATAAAAGTAGAAAAATTATATACAAATACACATTCCTGTATATAGCAGTGGGGTAATAGTGGGGTATTGCACATGCCCTGAGTGGCTTTAGATATTGCACTGAATAAATTGTTCTCTCTAAAAAACACAATAGTGCAGTCATTATAAATATGAATATAAATATTGTCACAGTAAAAAAATTAAGCACTGTCCACGTTTGAAACTGGCCACGTTCCCCATTCTGATGCTCTGTTTGAACTTCAGCAGGTCGTGACCTGGTCTACATGCCTAAATGCACTAAGTTGCCACCATGTGATTGGCTAATTAGATACTTGCGTTAACAAGCAGTTGAACAGGTGTACCTAATAAAGTGGCCTAATGAGAGATGGCCTGACTTGCATACTATGCAGTTTATTCATATTCCACATGAACTATGATAAAAAAAATACAGCCTTCCAGTTTGCTCCATGCACTGCATGCCTAGCATATGTGTTAACACTTCTGGCCACGACAGACAGGAGTATTTATGGTAATTCTGTGTTGTTAGTGGTGACTGTTTTTACTGTTAAAGAAATTGATACTTCAACCTTTAGACAAAATCGACCTTTTACGGACTCAACCGCACAACTGTTCCATTCGTTCAATTAATTTAATGGCGATTCATCAACACTCTGCATATACTGCATGTGGTTTGTCTAGAGTATTAGACCTTCTTCCTAAAGACATAGGTGTGTTAAACTCATTTAACTAAAGCTTTTCTCTCTACATACAGAACAACAAATAAGTGTTTAGCCAATAGAGAAATGTTACCATAACATGTAAACATAAAGCTAAAACATTAAATAATTAGTGTTATTTGATAAATTCTTAATGTTAAAACCATGCACCAAAGTGCAGCACAATAACACAGTTTGTCGGTTATGTGGTACTCCATGACACCCTGTGTCATCCAATCATATCTTCACTTGTGAAAATGAGGGAAGCCTCAATAAAAAAATATGAATAATACATTCCCACTTTGTTTCTGCTGTGATCAAAACATGCACTCAGCGTAGGGGACAGAAGCCATGCTAATGAGCATTTCAAATCATTAGTTCAGCACAATTGGTTTTCATTCTGCAAATAGAAGTCTGATGTGAAACTTTCCAAAACTTTCCTTAAAAATTAAGTACTACAGGAAATGTACTCACAAAAAAGGGGATCACATGAACCCCCATAGATAATCAGTGTCAAGTCGCGCAAGGCGCCGCTGCCACCACTAGGGGCAGAAGGTGTGCTGCTGCTCTGGTGTCGTTTATTGAAGAGGCCTAAGCACACGTTTCGATACAGATTTGCACTGTTGCCTCTGACTGTAGCAGAGGGCCTTAGTGCCTGTATCTGGAAAAAAATAAAAAATAAAAAAAAACATTTCTTATTAGAGTTTGGCAGATTAGGAAAACCATCTAAGAGCTCATGGAAGCCATTTTGAGATCCCCATTGCTAGCAGATGACATTTTGGAACTTGGTCTTTTGTTTCTTTTCCCTTTTTTCTGTCACATTTGTCCTGGTTATCACAGGTTATAACTATTTTTCACCCAGTGGCATCTTGAGAAAGCACATGCTTTATCAACCCAAGGCCCTAGGATCAAACCATATACAGTGCGGCAAAAAAGTATTTACTCAGCCACTGATTGTGCAAGTCCTCCTACTTAGAAAGATGAGAGAGGTCTGTAATTTTCATCATAGGTACACTTCAACTATGAGAGACAAAATGAGAAAAAAAATCCAGGAAATCACATTGTAGGATTTTTAAAGAATTAATTGTAAATTATGGTGGAAAAAAAAAAAGTTTTGGTCAATAACAAAAGTTCAACTCAATACTTTGTAACAAAACCTTTGTTGGCAATGACAAAGGTCAAGCATTTCCTGTAAGTCTTCACCAGGTTTGCACACACTGTAGCTGGTATTTTGGCCCATTCCTCCATGCAGATCTCCTCTAGAGCAGTGATGTTTTGGGGCAACACGGGCTTTCAACTCCCTCCACACATTTTTTCTATGGGGTTGAGGTCTGGAGACTGGCTAGGCCACTCCAGGACCTTGAAATGCTTTTTACGGAGTCACTCCTTCGTTGCCTGAGCGGTGTGTTTGGGATCATTGTTATGCTCCAGCCACGTTCCATCTTCAATGCTCTCACTGATGGAAGGAGGTTTTGGCTTAAAATCTCACGATACATGGCCCCGTTCATTCTTCCCTTAACACGGATCAGTCGTCCTGTCCCCTTTGCAGAGAAACAGCCCAAAGCATGATTTTTCCATCCCCATGCTTCACAGTAGGTATGGTGTTCTTGAGATGCACCTCAGCATTCTTCTTCCTCCAGTTGAGTTTTTACCAAAAAGTAATATTTTGTTTTCATCTGACCACATGATATTCTCCCAATCCTCTTCTGGATCATCCATATGCTCTCTGGCAAACTTCAGACGGGCCTGGGCATGTACCGGCTTAAGCAGAGGGCACGCCTGGAACTGCAGGATCTGAGTCTCTCTTGTCGTAGTGTGTTACTGATGGTAGCTTTGTTATTTTGGTCCCAGCTCTCTGCAGGTCATTCATCAGGTCCCTCTGTGTAGTTCTGGGATTTTTGCTCACCGTTCTCATGATCATTTTGACCCCACGGGATGGGATGGAGCCCCAGATTGAGGGAGATTATCAGTGGTCTTGTATGTCTTCCATTTTCTTACAGCTGCTCCCACAGTTGATTTATTCACACCAACCTGATTGCCTATTGTAGATTCACTCTTCCCAGCCTGGTGCTGGTCTACAATTTTCGTCCTGGTGTCCTTCAACAGCTCTTTGGTCTTGGCCATGGTTGAGTTTGGTGTCTGACTGTTTGAGGCTGTGGACAGGTGTCTTTTATACAGATAACGAAGTCAAACAGGTGACATTAATACAGGTAACGAGTGGAGGACAGAAGAGCTTCTTAAAGAAGTAGTTACAGGTCTGTGAGAGCCAGAAATCTTGTTTGTTTGTGGGTGACCAAATAGTTATTTATTTTCCACCATGATTTACAATTAAATTCTTTAAAAATCCTACAATGTGATTTCCTGGATTTTTTTCTCATTTTGTCTCTCATAGTTGAAGTGTACCTATGATGAAAATGACAGACCTCTCTCATCTGTCTAAGCAGGAGAACTTGCACAATCAGTGGCTGACTAAATATGTTTTTGCCCCACTGCGCATATATATATTAGATAGATATATATATATATACACACACACACACATACATACATACATACATACATACATACATATACGTATATACACACACACATGCATACAAATCAGCACCTATATGACCTTCCAGGTCCCAAATATGGGTGTGGACAAGTGACTAATTAATTTGATTTAGTAGCCATAGTGTTGGACAGGGAAAGATGTGTCCATGGCATGGAAAAGAACCCGAATTTGTACATCTGCTGAGTCTTAATAGCTTGGGAATTTTGTGGGAAGTGGATCCTGTATGACCTCTAAAGATTCATCCTAGTGTTTTCCAAAGGACTTGCGGACATGTATAAAAATCTTATATAAGGTGCCAGGAACGCTGACCTTTGACTTTGTTGGAATGTGCATCTACTGTGTGAGCACTCCTGTGTTCTGGTGCCCCTGGTGCCCCTGGAGAACAAGGGGATGACCTGAACCATGTGCTTGTGTTAAAAGAAGGTCCCAGAAACATGCCAACAAACCATCACCAAACATGCCCATTCTTATGCTGTATGAAATTCCCATTAAAAATACTCCTCAATAAGTCCACTCCAGATCTATAGTCACGACCCCTTATAAATCCCCAGTCTCTAATCTCTTGAATCACTAAGCCCAAATTATTTAAATCCAGGAATAGCTCCATTTCGAATGGAGAACTAGTGAAAAATAAGAGTAGTCCTTTGCCTCTCATGTTGTCTTACTGTGTATTTATCAGATTTTAGAACAGACCACAGATTAGTAGTGTTGTGAGACTTTTGTCTATACATCCCTTGGTCCTAAACAATTTTTACACCTACCAAGCATGAGCTTTCTAAGTCTTACCAGCAATCATCAGGTGAGGAAGTGCTCCTGGGGTGTGATGAAGAGAGAAAATGATTTCCAGCTTTCGTTCTTACATTTTTAGACTAACTTGACTTCATGCATCACTGGTTTTTGGCAAAGAAGAGAAAATAAATGGTGATCCTTTTACCCAACTCAGCAGGCAGTGCATCTTCTTTAGAGCTCTACAAATTAGGGCAGACAGATTGACAATTCATAGATCTACACAAATGTTGCAAATGCATTACGTATTCGATCATGCAACACCTTCTATACAATACTGTTATACTATTGAAGGCACAATAATTATACAGTGGTACCTCGATTCTTAACCACCTCGGAACATGTTGAATTGGGTTCTCGACACATTTTGACCAAAAAATAAATAAATAAAAACAATTGTGCTTGTACTTTTGACTTGTACTCAAACCATTACTCACTAAATTACATGAGAATTTTCAACACCTTATTCAAAATAAACTTTGTGTTAATGACTTTGGCCAACAGGTAGGTTAATGTTAATGTTTTAAACAATGCTAGGATTAGCAGTTAATTTGAAGGTGAAATTAGAGTCAGGTGTTTAAAATCAATGGGATGACAATCAGGTGTGAGTGGGCACCCTGTTTTATTTAAAGAACAGGGATCTATCAAAGTCTGCTCTTCACAACACATGTTTGTAGAAGTGTATCATGGCACGAACAAAGGAGATTTCTGAGGACCTCAAAAAAAGAGTTGTTGATGCCCATCAGGCTGGAAAAGGTTACAAAACCATCTCTACAGAGTTTGGACTCCACCAATCCACAGTCAAACAGATTGTGTACAAATGGAGAACATTCAAGACCATTGTTACCCTCCCCAGGAGTGGTCGACCAACAAAGATCATTCCAAGAGCAAGGTGTGTAATAGTTGGCAAGGACACAAAGGACCCCAGGGCAACTTCTAAGCAACTGAAGGCCTGTCTCACATTGGCTAATGTTAATGTTCATGAGTCCACCATCAGAAGAACACTGAACAACAATGGTGGGCATGGCAAAGTTGCAAAGAGAAAGCCACTGCTCTCCAAAAAGAACATTGCTGCTCATCTGCAGTTTGCTAAAGATCACATGGACAAGCCAGAAGACTATTGGAAGAATGTTTTGTGGTCAGATGAGTCCAAAAGAAAAGCGTTATGTTGGAGAAAGGAAAACACTGCATTCCAGCATAAGAACCTTATCCCATCTCTTAAACATGGTGGTGGAAGTATCATGGTTTGGGCCTGTTTTGCTGCATCTGGGCAGGACTGCTTGCCATCATTGATGGAACAATGAATTCTGAACTATATCAGAGAATTCTAAAGGAAAATGTCAGGACATCTGTCCATGAACTGAATTTCAAGAGAAGGTGGGTCATGCAGCAAGACAACGACCCTAAGCACACAAGTCATTCTACCAAAGAATGATTAAAGAAGAATAAATGTAATGTTTTGGAATGGCCAAGTCAAAGTCCTTGAGCTAAATCCAATGTAAATGTTGTGGAAGGACCTGAAGTGAGCAGTAAATGTGAGGAAACTCACCAACATCCCAGAGCTGAGGCTGTTCTGTATGGAGGAATGAGCTAAAATTCCTCCAAGCCGGTGTGCAGGACTGATCAACAGTTACAGGGGGGTTGGGGATACTGAAAGCAAAGGTTCACATACTTTTGCCACTCACAGACCGTTTCTCAATATGTGTAAGTTCGCATCTAACCAAGTAAGAAAAGATAAGAAAAGTTGCCTTTTTTGTCATTGCACAGTGTACAACGAAATTGAATAACAAACCTATGATGTTTACACATATAATAAATAACAATAAAAGTAGAAAAATTATATACAAATACACATTCCTGTATATAGCAGTGAGGTAATAGTGGGGTATTGCACATGCCCTGAGTGGCTTTAGATATTGCACTGAATAAATTGTTCTCTCTAAAAAACACAATAGTGCAGTCATTATAAATATGAATATAAATATTGTCACAGTAAAAAAATGAAGCACTGTCCACGTTTGAAAGGATTCCAGAGTTCAATGTTTGTTCAATGTTAAGTGCAGTGATTTTATAAGAGTCGGTTATTGGTGTGTTGTTTGGAAGTGTTCAGTTCCTGTATGGCCCTGGGGTGAAAACTGTTTTTAAGTCTATTTGTCCAGGCTGTGATAGACCTGAAGCGTTTTTCAGAGGGCAGCAGGTCAAACAGATGATGTCCAGGCTGAGATGGATTTTTCAGTATGTTGACTGCTCTGCTGAGACAGTGAGAGCAGAAAAGGCCCTCCAGGCTGGGCAGCAGACAGCTGATGATCTTCTGGGCAGTGTTGATGACCCTCTAAAGAGATCTATTTTCTGCCGCTGAGCAGCGTCTATACCACATCGATATGCAGTATGTCCGCGCACACTCGATGGCAGAGCGGTAGTAGGACACAAGCAGCTTCTGCTGAATTTGTTTTTCCTGAGAATTCTCAGGAAGTAGAGTATCTGCTGTGCCTTCTTC
Organism: Ancistrus triradiatus; assembly: GCA_025084515.1. NCBI lineage: Eukaryota > Metazoa > Chordata > Actinopteri > Siluriformes > Loricariidae > Ancistrus > Ancistrus triradiatus. The sequence goes on from JAJAGP010000294.1 coordinate 59,878, forward strand.
ACTACTGCCGTGATGTTGGTGGTTCAGGAGATGTCTTCAGAGATGTGTGTGCTCAGGAATCTGAAGGAAGGGTCTAGCTCCACACAGTCCCCATTAATGATCAAAGATGCAGTGTCTTTTTTCTAAAGTCAATTATTAGTTCTTTTGTTTTTGAGGAGTTCAGGGTAAGATTATTCTCTAAGCACCACTCAGACAGTCCTTCAACTTCATCCCTGTATGCGTGTAGTTTCCTCCCGAGATAAGTCCAACCACAGTTGTGTCATCCGTGAACTTGATGATGGTGTTACTGGAGTGGGTGGGGGCACAGTCGTTAGTGTAAAGAGCATAGAGGAGTGGGCTTAGCACGCATCCTTGTGGAACACCAGTGCTAAGTGTGATGCTGGAAGAATGAAGACGGCGTAATACAACAGACTGGGTGCGGTTGGTCAGAAAGTCCTTAATCCACAGGCAGGTGGGTTGAGAAAATCCAAGATCAAGTTCACAAACTTTCAAGCACCACTGTATACAGTATAGACCACTCTACCAAATACTGGTTAAACTCATTGGTTTATGATACATTTAAGTTATGATAGAGTTGTAGGAACACATCTCCATTGTAAATCAGGGAGCACCTGAACAATACAACTCCATTAATGCATATAATGCCTAATACAGTGAGGATTTCAGGGGGCCCAGAACAGACTAATTCAATTTACATTATTCCTTATGGGAAAAATTTCCTTTGTACTCGTCATTTTTGGTTCTCGACAAACCTTCTGGAACAAATTAACGACGAGAACTATGGTACCACAATATTTGTTTATTGATATTTATTAAATCTGCAAGTATTTAATTCATTCATTCAGTTTCCATACCTGCGTAATCCAGTACATGGTCACAGGTGACCTGGGGTAATCGGCAACATAGGGCACAAGGCAGGAACCAATCTTAGAAAGGCTGCCAATTCATTGTAGGGTTCAAACACACACTCTCACTCATCTACTCAAACTTGGACACTTTAGAGGCACCCAATGACCTAGCAAATGTCTTTGGAATGTGGGAGAAAACCCATGCCGACCAAGGGAGAACGTTCACACTCATCACAGGTAGCATTTGGACTGGGAATTGAACTAGGGCTCTCTGGAGCTCTGAAGCAGCTGTGCTAACCACTGCAATACTGAATAGATTTCACCCACTGAACATACAGTATTTCTGAGATACAGTGTTGGTAATATTTGTGAAACCAATTGTGAACCAAGAAAATGCTTCATGACTCGGTGCAGCATCTCAAGTTCTGAGTCGTATGCTCCTTCTCATGCTCACACACCTGGTTAAACTTGCTCTTCCCTGCTCGTAGTTGTTATTCAATCACTGGTGGTTAGATAAATGTGGCTGGCACCTCAGGGTCTGTATTGGCTGGAGCCACCCTGCTCATGCCCTGTTTGCACTTACTGGATGTTGACAGACTACAGGCAAGGAGGTAAGAGCTCAGCTTGCTCTCAGCTCCAGGACTCAGATGGGGGAGGTTACAAAAAGACGGAATGGCTGGGAGATTTGATGGGTGATCGAGTGTAGTGTTTTAACTGTAACCTTTTCTTAATTTGAGAAAATGTTTTGCAGAAGGAGGAATGTTCCAGGGCTCAACACAGACTAATCAGTGTGTCTAACTAATTCCGGCCTAAGAATACAAAGCAGCAAGACTTCTCACGTCGGCTAGACCCTGTTTTTCTTGATCCAATTTATGCATGTATTTTCTCTCTACATTTCTCCCTCAGCATAGACGTAAAATGATTTTAAAAGTAATTTAGATTTTAAAAGCTTTTATCTACAGGCTAACCTTACAACATATATGTTTTCCATTATTCATTTTAGCTTGGTTTCCAAACCCTTTAAACTTTTAAACGAATGCCTCCATAAATGTTGAAGAGCGAGCCTTCTCCTCTGATCCTTAAAGACTGGAACGATGCCTTGCTATTGTACTAAGATGCACTGGGATCTTGGCAGTTTAACCATAATTATAGACTGGTCTGAGCTTCAACCCTGAGCTACAAAGAGCAAGCCCTTTATAACTGCTCTGAAATTCCAGAGGAATCGTTTGCACAGTCTCTTAGTTCTGATTTGAAAAGCAAAGGATGGCTCTTTCCAGACTCGCCAGCCAATGCCGCTGTCCATGCTATACTGAAGTGATGGATTATGTGGACCATGAACAATAAATCTGGCTATATTTGTGGATATAAATCCTTTTGCCCTGACTCTTTAAACTTTGTAACTCTTTGTTTGGATAATCTGAACTGGCTGCCTAAATTTAACCTAGTTTTGGCCATGTTAAAAGTGCTATTCACATGCATATTTGAATAACAGCATATACTTTATGCCTTGGGTAACATACATTTTCCCACAAATGCTAGAGCACATTTTTATTAAAACACAGAAATAGTAATAGTCTAGTAAGCAAAATCAAAGCAGAAAGCCAGGCTAAAAGAAAACATACGAACAATGAAACAGGGCATAAAGTCCCAAAACATACATCAAGAGACAAAGTCAGTGAGTGTAGAAAACAGGACACTGGAACTAGTTGAAGGTTAAGAATGTCATTTTGTGTAGATCTTACCAAATGCGATACATCATGACTATGGAGAGCAAATGAAGCTAAACACTGATTAAGCAAGCCTCTGCTATTGGTAGGGTCCAAAATGACAGCACCCAGCCCCTCTATGAAGGAGGTCATTGCAGTTGGGGTCTACTTCTGTAGGAGTAGGTGGTTGGGTAAGAGGAATGAACATCATGAACATCCAGATGTTTGAATGTACCACTTGCTATTTCAGTTACTGGATGGCAATGTCCAGTCAGACCCAGATATATTCTATATACATGTTCACTCTTACAGAACAAGTTTTGCATTGCAGGGACACTGTGCTGCTGGGCCAGGTTCCAGTTAATGAATATAGAGGTGTACACACACACACACACACACACACACACACACACACACACACACACACACACACACACACACACACAAGTAAATGCCAATTCAACGTAATCAGTTACCCTAACACGCATGTCTTTGGACAATTACCCTATTCAGATACTTCGCACACAGTGTTTTATTTTAGACAATAATAAAAAACAATATGAAAAATTGTAGTCCAATAATGTGCAATACAGTAATTCTTATCTTTGTATCTTTTATAAAATTTGAAACACTTACCGAAAACGAAAGGAACATTACCATGTTCTTTTCTGCCTTCAAGACTGCGATTCTCATTTCTGTCAGCAGGTTTCGCAAAGGTTCACTCATACTAGTTTTCTGTAATTCATATGTGAATTAGATATATAAGAGCGAGCATGGGGGCTCGGTGGGTAGCACTCACAGCGAGAAAGTCCTGGGTTCAATCCCCAGGTGGGATAGTCTGGGCCCTGTCTGTGTACAGTCTGCATGTCCTCTGTGTGGGATTTCTCCGGGCACTCCAGTTTCCTCCCACATTCCCAAGACATGTGTGATAGGTTAATTGGTGTCTCGAAAGTGCCCCAAGTGTGTGGGAGTATGTGCCTTATGATGGATTGGCGCCCTGTCTAGGGTTGTTCCTGCCTTGGGCTCTCCCACAACCCTGTAAAAGGATTACGCGGATAAGACAGTGCATGAATGAATGAATGTTAAAGCAAATGGGTGTTGATCGGATGGACATTAAACGGCGCATACCTGTATGGCACTTGGGTAGAAGGATTGGAATACACAGCCCAGGCATGTCATCTAACTTGTACAGCCTGGACACACCTTTGCCATTCTGATCTGAGAGGGGAAAATAGGGCCTACATCACGTCATAGGAATCCAACCACTTAGTCATGCAAAGATATTCCAGAGTCTAGTGGTCAGCTAGGAAAACAGAGTTATATAGCCTGTAATCCCGAATTCCTCCCTGGTGCTTTTATAGTTGCCATGCACAATCATCATCTGTTTTTCTCTTTCTTTGTTCTGACAGGTGCAGGGTTTGGGCCGCAGTTTTGCTATGGTGCGCCCACTTGTCTCCTTTTCTCTGCACTGAGCCCTGCTGTGCAGGTATGAGAATGGGCTTAATAGGGCAGAACTTTTCACAATCGCTTGGCTCAACTATTTGTAGTAGAAATCCTCCACAGCTCCTGACCTCTCTTTCTTTCTCTCTCTCTATCTTTCCATCAATTACTGTTTTATTATGATAACAACATACTAAAAACATTTTGGTGTTCTCGCTTCATTCTCATTTCTACATTGCACTGGTTCAACGTCATCGTCTTGGCAGGGCATTCATTCTGACATTTTCAAGGGATTAGGGGCTAAAGCAATCCGATATCTGATTGATTGACCCCATAGCGAGGAAACGGAGAAAGAAGGAAATGAGTCTGGTCAGGAGGGTATCACTGCCCTGCAGTGTTCAGACACAATCCTATTAGCCTCTGACTGCATGCTTCACAATGCATTTCTCATCCTGCCCCTCTCTTCTTGTCATAGGACTGCTGACAGACACACAGTTTGTCTTTCTATCTTTGTGAAGCGTTTCTATTTGAAATGTCCTGATACCGATACTGATTTAGCTTAAGCTATCTGCCCATCAATATATCAATCAATACTTTTTTGCTTTTGGACAAATAATAATAAAATACTGAATATGGGATCACTTTGCTCATGATGGCCAATTAGGCACCTTAGAACGTCTTCACTCAAATGAACATGGAGAGAACATGCTCATTAAAATGGGATGAAGTGGGAATATAAAGTGTCAAATGTGAAGTATTTTGTCTCTTGCTGATACCCAAGCCATCCTGCTCCTTTTGGTTATCTCATCTGTCTGTCTCCCTTCACAATCTGGAATTCTGCGAGTTAAGAAACTAAGCCAGTGATCCTCTGAAGATGGTGCCTTGTCCCAGCTTGCAATGTATTGTGATGCATTCCCAATTGGCTGCTACTGTTATCATCACATCACAGCACATATCAGATCATTTTTTTCTTCCCTCTAATATACAATCCAGCTTTCCATTGACACAATGGTACTGTTGCTAATTAATGCTACACATAACCTTAAGCAAATATTTTGTCTCTTTTGGTTTTACAAAAAAAAATGAGATAGCTCAGTGGGTAGCAAGAAGGTCCTGAGGTCGATCCCAGGTGGAGCGGCCTGGGTACTTTCTGCGTGGAGTCTGGATGTCCTCCCCATGTCTATGTGGGTTTACTCTGGGTGCTCCGGTTTCCTCCCACAGTCCAAAGACATGCACTAGGTTAACTGATTAAGCTAATTTGTCTATATATGACTACATTTGATGTAACCGTGTGTCTGTTGCTAAAATGGCTACTGATGCTGAAAGCGACGTTAAATAAACCAAATAAACAAACAGAAAGAATGTTGAAAAAAGTTGTTTTTCTTGTGGAAACCAGCAAAAATGTCCCCACACATTAAAAAAAGTCTCTTCTATCGTTCTTCGCAATGATTAAACTCGGCCCACACACACGTCTGAGAGTTGTGAGAAAGGACAGGAAAGGAGAGAAAAGAAAATCACCAAATCACTGCGCACTGGAGCGGCAATAAAATACTGTAATAAAACAAAGAAATATCAAGTGAAGAGGATTTGCTCAGTATTCTTTTACACCCTTATTGCACTTGTTAAACAGTATTTCCTTTCCGTACATGTGTGGGGAAGATTTCATTTTCGACTTCTCTTACATCATTCAAAAGGTCCAATACAAACACTGACAGTATGACCAGTTTAATTTGATACTTGATAAGGAAATAATGGACTGATAGGAATCTAAGGTTAATACACTCTTACTTTACAAAGCACATTTAGACAGTGCCAAAGGCTTATTGTATTTTCAACCAGCTTATGCTTGTCAAATTATATACCCAGTAAAAACCGTTCAAATACAGCAGGATAGGATAAAAAAAACATTAGGACCCCTGTAGCAGAATTGGCATCCTTTCGGGACGCCTGGTGGATAGCTAATTAGGCCTGTAGAATTACTGTTACTACAGAGCTCAGGTGGGAAAGCAAACAGTTCCCCAAAAAAGACTAGGAATGACTTTTCAGTCCAGACAGGACAGGGTTCAACTGGTTTGACTTATTTCAGAGCAAACATGGGACAAGGAGAATTTGCTGAGTGCAAAAACATATTGTTTAACATCCCCCTCAGCGGATAAAAGACACAGTCCATTTGTTCTCGGCCTGTTGCAACTAGCACAATGGGGTCTGGAGAGTTATTTTGAAAAGGCTTTCCAAAGAAATGGAGAGAAATTTGAGGATCCCCGCAGGTGCCTGGCCATTGTTTGGGATCCCTCTCTTACATGGACACGGAAAAGAACTGGATGGGACTGCACAATTCCCACGTGGTCTAGGGGTCACTCTCAAAGACGATCTCAAAGTCACGGGGAAACTGACAGTGAGGAGCAGGTGCCAAACGAGGAGAGGAAAGTCCATGCCACTGAAAAGATGGCACTGATTGCCATCTGACCCTCATCTCTGGTTTCTCCAGGATTTGTGCTTTATTGTATCACATAAGGTGCTCCATTCATTTATTTTTTCCCTCCGTTATATCCACGCTCCCGCTTCTAAGTGATGCTGTATCACAGGTTTCCATGCTGAAGCTTTGCTCAGTACAGGCACCAGTGGGGGTAACAGATTTCCTTCAGTTATCCTTATCAGACAGTTGTCCTATTCATGCTGTGCATCTTGTTGGAAATAAAGGAGAAAGGAAGAACCTAGCATTCCTTTGTCCATCTCTCTTTTTTTGTCCATGATACTTTTTTCATGAGTGTCTTCTTTTTGAATGGGACCACCTCCAAACTGTAGCCATCTGTGTGCTGAGTTCAGGGGGGAAGAATCTGGAAATGGTTGAGGGTCAGGTGGGAAGGACTGGGGATGGGGGAGGTGACAGATGAGACCTGTAGGCAGAAGCAGGGGAGGGAAGGGCAGGTGAATTTGGGTGCAAAGTTAACAGAGAGGCCAGACATGACCTCACCTATAGAGTGATAAAGAGCCAAAGTCTTTTCTGCATGCACAAATCAAAATGTTTTCCCTGCATAAGTGCTTCAGTTAAAACAGCAATAGTAGTGGCTTCCAAGCAGGGTGCTGTGTCGACTGGCCAGTCTTCTGCCTATTCATTAAATCACAACAAAAAACAATGATTGAGGGGATGATATTCAAAGGTAATCCTTAATAAAATGTATGAATTATATTTAAAATGTGTTAGTAGGCTGTTATGAGTTTCCATGCTGTTACTAAGCATGCAGGGCGCTCGTGTTTCTTTCTGATTTGCAGGGTCTGGCAGTGATCATGCACTCATACTTCTCAGTCATTAGATGGAATTGAGTCTAAAAGGATAGCAAGCTGTCGTACACTAAAATGTCTCGCCTTTAGAGGAAAAATAAACCATAAGAAAAATGGTAGTGGGTACTGCGTAACCTCAAACACATTCTAAGTGCACCCCTCTGACAACAATTTAAATATTCAATACTTACTTCATACTAAATGATTGAATAATTGAAGGGACCGAAAGTGGGAAATAAAATGCACAATATCTTTTGTAAATGTTTCTGGTTAAGCTCAGTAGGCAAGCTTCATATTGGCTGATTTAAAAGAAACCGCTTAACATTGCCAAGCTGCTCCGTGTTCAATTCGCTGGTCTTCAAGAATGCTGTAGGTTTATTCTATTAGAGAGACTTTGCTCGCAAAAGCAGTTCTCTGGAACTTGTCTCATAGCTGCTATTATTCAAACCCTGATGTAATTACTGCTTTGAGAAAAAAAAAAGTTCAGAGCACAGTTTGAAATGCATTTTCAATTAGTATCACCAACATGAGTAGTTATTTCAAACAGTTTCTTGAGATTGAGTCGGCCCACTGTTTTAAATTGACCACCTTTCTCACTCAAATGAAGGCGATGCCAAATGAAAACAAAGAGTGTGTATTTGTCTTTTATGTACAGTTTGGATCCGATGAGAGGCAAAACATATAAATGTGAAAACATGGTGTTTACTGTATTTGGGGATCATTTTCTGCTTCTCTCTACCTCCTTGTCATTTTTCTTTTCCTTTATTTGTATGCTTCAGGTGGGCAATACACCAGTCCATAAAATAAAAGGCATACATTAAGGGTACTTGAAGATAAATTCATAAAGAATGAGAGTGCTAAATTATGTGCACGTAAACACGTTTCTTAAGACTGAACCACAAATTAATCTCAACTCAAAAGCATTGTATTTTGCACTGATAAGAGCTGGAGGTGGCAGAACTTAAGATGTTGAGGTTCTCTTTAGGAGTGTCTAGGGTGGACAGGATTAGGAATGAGATCATCAGAGGGACAGCACAGGTTGGAAATTTGGGAGACAAAATTCGAGAGGGAAGACTGAGATGGTTTGGACATGTGCAGAGGAGGGATAGTGGATATTTTGGTAGGAGGATGTTGGAGATGGAGCTGCCAGGCAAGAGACGGAGAGGAAGACCAAAGAGGAGTTATTTGGTTGTGGTGAATGAAGATATGCAGGGAGTTGGGGTGAGAGTAGAGGACGTGGAGGACAGGGTGAGGTGGAAACGTTTAACTCGCTGTGGTGACCCCTGATAAAGGGAGAAGCCGAAAGAAGAAGAAGAAGAAGAAGAAGAAGAAGAAGATTACATACATTTCTAAACTTGAACTTGCACTGCATTTGTCCTTCTATGCTATCGAAAGCTATGGAATAATAAATCAAATCATTGTATGTTTATAGCCATTTCTTTTGCTTTTCCCAACACTGTCTGTGTTTATTGTATCTCTGGGCCTGCTTATTATTTTTATATAATAATAACACTAATAATAACAAGCATAAAGGCCTGCTTAGTGTAGCTGCTTTGGGCTGCCGCTCTTAAACAGATTATAGCTTGTGTCTGAGAAAGCAAATGGCAGTCCTGTCCAGGAGTGCAGAGCCAGAAACATTTGGTTTGTTTTTCGTCCTGTTCCTAAGACGCCTCTCCACCCGGTCTGACGTTCATCAGCCCTTCGTGCTGATGGATCTAGCAGATGGGCATCACAAGTACACAAGCTCTCTCGCTCTCGCTCTCTCTCTCACTGTCAAATATATTTATTTATAATCAGTGTACACAGAAAAGCACTGATATTTTTGTACACCCACTGCATATAATGTGTCCTAATATATAAACATTATAAGCTTCTACTCTATAGTTTCAGTGTGCCATTATTATTATTATTATTATTATTATAATTAATTACATTAATTATAATTAATAGCTTAATTAATTATATTAAAGTTCATTATTAATATAATTTTTTACATTTTTGTTATATTAATAATGAACCCCATTATTATTATTAGTGTGGTTGCCTATATAGGCAACCACACTATTGTTATCCGAAAGTCTTATTTTTCTTCTTCTTCTTCTTCTTATTATTATTATTATTATTAATCCACTTTTTTGTCCGGATTTCAACTGCCGTAGCTTTCGAGATATCGACCCCGTTCCACCGCCCACCGCCATGGGCGTTTAGGTCTGGTAGGGAATGGTGTGCTTGTATAGGGCAGGTCCGGTCGGTGACTTTGGGGGGCCCACAGCAGGGGCCCCGCAAAGACCGAATTTTCCATAGGAAAATGGAATGGGCCAAAAGTTAAACGAATCATAACTCAGTCAATTTTTGACATAGGGCCACGAAATTCGGCAGTGCTTGGTCCCGGGGTGCAAGTTGAGGTGATATGTGATGCCCAATTGGGCCCCATATGGACCCCGGGTGGGCCCTCAGTGGACCCTGGGTTGGCCAATGGACTGCTAAACATCAGTCAGTTTTTTCGACCTACGGCCCACGACATTCGGCAAGCTTGGTCCCGGGTGCAATCTGAGGATGATATGTGATGCCCATTGGTCCCCTATGGACCCCTGGGTGTGGCCCTGTGGACCCTGGGTGGGCCAATGACTGTAACTCAGTCAGTTTTCGACCTACGGCCACGGAATTCGGCAAGCTTGGTCCCGGGTGCAATCTGAGGTGATAATGATGCCCCTTGGCCCCCTATGACCCCGGGTGGGCCCTGTGGACCCTGGGTGGGCCAATGACTGTAACTCAGTTCAGTTTTCGACCTACGGCCACGAAATTCGGCAAGCTTGGTCCCGGGTGCAATCTGAGGTGTTATGTGATGCCCATTGGGTCCCTATGGACCCCGGGGGGGCCCCTGTGGACCCTGGGTGGGCCAATGACTGTAACTCAGTCAGTTTTCGACCTACGGCAGACGAAATTCGGGCAAGCTGGGTTGGGGTGCAATCTGATGGTGATCTGAGTGATCGCCCATGGGGCCCCTATGGACCCCGGGTGGGCCCTGTGGACCCTGGGTGGGGGGGGGGACAATGACTGTAACTCAGTCAGTTTTCGACCTACGGCTACGAAATTCAGCAGGCTTGGTCCCGGGTGCAATCTGAGGTGATATGTGAATGCCCATTGGCCCTATGGATGGACCCCGGGTGGGCCCTGTGGACCCCGGGTGGGGCCTGTGGACCCTGGGTGGGGCCAATGGGACTGTAACTCAGTCAATTTTCGACCTACGGCCACGAAATTTGGCAGTAAAGCTTGGTTCCCGGGTGCAATCTGAGGTGATATGTGATGCCCATTGGGCCCCTATGGACCCAGGTTGGGCCCTGTGGACCCTGGGTGGGCCAATGACGTAGTACTCAGTCAGTTTTTGACCTACGGCAATGAAATTCGGCAAGCTTTGTCCCGGGTGCCATCTGAGGAGATATGTGATGACCATGGGGCCCCTGTAGACCCCGGGGTGGGCACTGGGGCCCCTGGGTGGGCCAATAACTGTAACACACAGTTTTCGACCTACGGAAACGAATTTCGGCGGCAAGCTGGTCCCGGGTGATATCGGAAGTGATATGTGATGCGCGTGGGGGCCCTATGGACCCCGGGTGGGCACTGGGGCCCCTGGGTGGGCCAATGACTGCAACTCACACAGTTTTCGACCTACGGCCACGAAATTTGGCAAGCTTGGTCCCGGGTGCAATCTGAGGTGATATGTGATGCCCATTGGCCCCCCATATGGACCCGGGTGGGCCCTGTGGGACCCTGGGTGGGCCAATGACTGTAACTCAGTCAGTTGTCGACCTATGGCCACGACATTCGGCAAGCTTGGTCCCGGGTGCCATGAGGAGGTGATATGTGATGCCCATTGGGCCCTATGGACCCCGGGTGGGCCCTGTGGACCCTGGGTGGGCCAATGACTGTAATCTCAGACAGTTTTCGACGTACGGGCCACGAAAAGTCAGCAAGCTTGGTCCCGGGTGCACAATCTGAGGTGATATGTGATGCCCATTGGGCCCTATGGACCCCGGGTGGAGCCCTGGTGGACCCTGGGTGGGCCAATGACTGTAACTCAGACAGTTTTCGACCTACGGCCACGAAATTCAGCAAGCTTGGTCCCAGGTGCAATCCGAGGTGATATGTGATGCCCATGGGTCCCTTTTGGACCCTGGGTGGGCACTGGGGCCCCTGGGTGGGCCAATGACTGTAACTCAGTCAGTTTTTGACCTACGGCCACGAAATTTGGCAGGCTTGGTCCCGGGTGCAATCTGAGGTGATATGTGATGCCCATTGGGCCATTGCAGAGTGGCAACCACACTCGCATTTTCTTCAGGAAATGCACCTCTCTAGTTATTATTATTATTATTATTATTATTGTTGTTGTTGTTGTGATGGTGAATCGGTCTAACGTACTAGCCCACCACTACAGGGACCCAACTCTGAGACTCCACAGTCAGGGGATCATCCCCCGTTGCTGCAATAGCAACCCCTATCCAGCCTTTGATTTGGACTGACACCCCAACACTTATGTCCAGATGAACTGATTCAACTTCTGGAATTTTCTTACCTATATTAATGAGCATGCATCAATAAGTCTGTGGTAGTCTAGCGGTTAAGGTACTGGACTCTGGAACAGAAGGTCCAGGGTTCAAATCCCACCTCTGCCAAGCTGCCACTGTTGGGTCCTTGAGCAAGGGCCTTAACCCACAATTGCTTGGAATGTAAGATTGTATTAATTGTAAGTCGCTCTGGATAAGGGCGTCTGCTAAATGCTGTAAATGTAAATGCATCAAGACATTATTATTATTAGTTATTATTATATTGACACATTAAAACTGGAAGGACGCCAACCATCTCTCCATATAGCAATACAATTTAACATCCATTACCTTTTACTTGGCTCCTCGCAAAAAGAGAAAGGAAAGAGAAAACCTAAATGTTCAGGCTGTTAACAAGAAACACAACTTTGTAAGGAATCTGGGTCTCTTTAAGAGTGGGAAGAGTCTGTTCTAAGTCAGATTTTGGCCTTGTGTCTTTCGGGTTGGCATCCTTAACTACTATATCTATCATCCCATCTCCACCTTTGTGTCATTGTTTCTGAGTGCTTCACCCTCTTGGTGAACTTGAGGAGTCACACCTCAGTCTCCCATGGATAAGAAAGTGCATCACTGTGAGAGCGTGTGCGCATGCGCAGTATGTCGTCTCTGAAACGCCACTAGCATGAAGGGACAGGGACGAGGCAGAAGACAGAAGGGTTAAAACACCGGACAGACACCGAGCAAGCCAGGAGGGACTAGGCAGAAAAGAATGGAAGGTGGCATGAGGGTCAGAGGGAAAGAGAGAAAAAGAAGGGATGAATAGACTGTAGAGAGACGTCTGGGGTCTCCACGGCCTTGAGGAACTCTCTGTCTCCACGCCCAATTAAGGGCACAAAGATAAACTTGCAAAAAAAGCGAGGGAGGGGAAAAGAAAGAGGAGAGGGAAAGAAGAGGAAGGATCCCTTTACAGGCAGGAGACAGTTTTTATCTGCTAACTACGCCACTTTCAGAAGCAGCCCCATTTGCCATTGGTCTCCCGTCTCTTTCACGCTCCCTCTGCTCTTTCTTTTCTTCATTTCTCTCCTGGGCGGGGTGCTCGTCTCTTCATGCCTACTGTCCTCCGGCTGTCTCTGGTTACTCTTAAAAGGCCAATGGTGGAGAACAAGGCAGAAAGGGGCTCCCAGCATAATGCAGCCACTTAAACCCAGCATAAAGAAAGGTCGGGATACAGGAGACAGGTCGACCTCCACTCCACCCTTTCTTTTTTATGCTCCCTCCGTCCGGCCGCCAGTGCTCGGCCTCTTCCAATCCTCCACGCTCCATCTGCTCCCAGTGTGCCTGCGCTGCCTCTCCCTTCACTGGTCTATAATTGGCAGTAATTATGGCTAATCCTGAGGGTTATCTCCTGATAGCTGGAAGCTGTTAGTGAGATTCAGGCCTGTTTCTCATGAGCTGAGCCAGACTGCGAAGCCAAGGCCAAGTAACTGTGTACGGTTAAAATAATGACGCACTACCATTTGTGAGAACTGCAACCATTGTGAGAACCATTTAAACCTCTAACTAGTATGGTAATAGCATTAGAACAGGACCTGATACAGACTGCTATCAAAAATATCATTTCGTATGACTGCAAAGATTTATCTTTGATTCTTATTTTAAATGAATCGCATTGCAATTCAAGAATTTGCAATAAAACATTAAGAGCCAGCACTTTGGTATATAGTACTTTATTACTTATAAACATCTGTAGCTAATTTGCAGACTAGATTTTAAAATCAGCACTATGGAACTGCCACAAACAAAATAAAAAAGAAGCAAACAGCCTACAAAGCTCTTGCTTAATTGACAAAAGTTTTACTTAAATTGCAAGGTTAGCATATGATTTTTAGCTGTTTAACAAACGCAGTTTGCACCGAGTTGTTTTATGAGTGAAAAAAAAATTCTGTGTAAAACCATGACGTTGAACCTGTGGGATAAAATAGGCACCATTACCGCCATCTAGTGGAGATGAGGAGGAACAAAGGTGTACTGCATTACTATCAGCAGTGGCAGGCTGAGCTTTCTGAACGTGAACAGACTGTGGGATTTATGAAACACCTTTCCATCATGGTTAATAGAAAACCTGAGCCACACACTGGAAAAATTAAAATGAACTGGAAATATATATAGAGAAAGCACTTTAGAGCCTTGAGTCATAGCTCTGCTATGTGTGCTGCACTGATTCAGAGAGATGTGTGTCTGCTGAACACCTACTGAAAGTAAATGAAAAGAAAGGACTGGTGTTTTTATATGATATTTTCAGCCTGTAAGCATGTTTTTATATACGTAGTATTCGACCCCTTTTGCCTTCAGAGTTCCCTTAATTCTTCATGGTAGAGATTCCACAAGGTGCTGGAAACATTCCTGAAAGATTTTTGTCCAAATTGACATGACAGCATCACACAGGTGCTGCAGATTTGTCGACTGCACATCCATGAAGCGAATCTCCCATTCCACCACATCCCAAACGTGCTCTATTGAATTCAGATCTGGCGACTGTGGAGGCCATTTCAGTCGGTGAACTCACTGTTCAAGAAACCAGTTGGAGATGATTTGAGCTCTGAGACATGATGTGTAGAAGATGGGTACACTATCAAGGTAAACAGCAATACTTGGGTATGCTGTGGCATTTAATCTCTGCTTAATTGGTGTTTAGGGGCCCAAAGTGTGCCAATAAAATATTCCCCACACCATTACACCACCAGCCTGTATTGTTGATAAGGAAGGATGGATCCATGCTTTCATGTTGTTTATCCAATTTCTGAACCTACCATCTGAATATGGCAGCAGAAATCAAGACTAATCAGACCCAGGCAATGTTTTCCAGTTCTCTGTTGTCCAATTTTGGTGAGTCTGAGCTGCAGTTGCCAGTTCGTAGCTGACAAACGTTATGTTGCTATAGATCATCTGCTTCAAGGCTCAGTGTGTAGTGGGGACTGTGGTAGCCTAGTGGTTAAGGTACTGGACTATAATGAAGAAGGTCCAGGATTCAAATCCAACCTTGGCCAAGCTGCCAGTGTTTGGTCGTTGAGCAAGACCCTTAACCCACAATTGCTTGGATTGTACGTTGTGTAGTGGTTATTTGAGTTACTGTTCCCTTTTTATCAGCTCAAACAGCTCAGTCTGGCCATTCTCCTATTACCTTTGGAATCAACAAGAAATTTTCGCCCAGAGAACTGCCACTCACTGGATATTTTCTCTTTTTTTTGGCTCAATCTCTGTCAACCCTAGAGGTCACTGTGCATGAAAATCCCAGTAGATCAGCAGTTTGTGAAATACTCAGACCAGCCTGGGTAACACCAACAACCACGGCACTGTTCAAAGTCACTTAAACCGTTCTTCCCCATTCTGATGCTCGGGTTGAACTTCTGCAGGTCATCTTGATGTCTACATGCCTGAATGCACCGAGTTCCTGCCACGTGATTGGCTGATTTGCATTAACAAGCAGTTGAACAGGTGTGACTACTGAAGCGGCCATTGAGTTTATAATATCAATCCAGCCAATGCAATAGAAACAATTCTATGCACAATCAGCAAGCATAAAACTGAGCAAAAGAAGTAAAGCACAAACATCATTAGGCTGCTCTAGAATGAGTGTGACAGCATATGTTTTTTAGGTAAAACTCAAGTATTGATGTTTAACACTGCTGTTCATTCTGTAGTTGCCTGACATGAAACAACCTGACATCATGTTCCTACCACACAGGCATTTTTATGTGCACCTATTAAAGAATGGTCCCATAAAACACCATGTCTAGGTCTAAATGCGCACAGGAACAGTACTATACCCACTAGAACTGTTTAATTCATTTGCTTCGGAGGAAAAAGAAGCAAGAAGGCTCAATGAGTTAAACCACGCACTGAGGTGACACCATGATCCGAGTGCTCGTACAGTCCGACAGAATAGCCTTCATCAACCATGACCGCTCACAGGTAGGTGAAAGCATGGGAACGTAATGAGGTACATCAGAGGGTACACAACACATTTTAACAGTGCTGCATGTGTGCGCGCAACTACGCCTGTGTGTGTGTGTGTGTTAACAAAGCAGGTAGGGAAGGATAAACGCAGTCATTAATTCTCTCTGCTCGCCCGTTCCTTACGTGCCTTCCTTCATTTGTTCACACATTGGTTCCAGGTGTGAGAAGGACTGTAGAATCTGGCCTAAGGTATGAGACTGTATTTAGGTAGGAATGTGCATGTGTGTGCGTGCGTTTGTACACGTGTGCATGTGTATGCAAGCAAATAAATGCTGTGCTCTGCGGGGGCCGCACTTTGTGCACAGCGGGGTGTTTTTCCTGCCCAGAAAAGGTGTCTGTGTTGGGCTTAATTGGCCCTTATGCCCGGAGGGCACCCAGTCTCTAATGCTGGCATAGTTTGGGGGTCTCCAGGGGGTATCCAGTGCCGAGAGACTGATAGGCACACTTTTACCCAGGCTGTAGCCATCCAGTGTGTGTAAGCATGTGTCTGGTCTGCTCTGGAGCAAGGCACCTGGTATCGGAGGGCCTCATTTGTACCCAGCCTGAAGGCTAAAGTAACACCTAGCTAATGAATAGAAACTGAGACATAGAATTGCACTGTGTCGCGCTGAAGCGGATGCCGGTGACACAGTGAAAGACAGGCATAGACAGTTGATTCCAACTAGTTTAGCAATGTGGACCAACATTTTCTGGAGAACTAGTGTGCGGGTGGCAGAGGGGAGAAGAGGCAGAGTCAGCGTAACCCTTTCACAAGCGTTTTAAAAAAGAATATGAACCAAGTCCATCTTTGAAGTGCAAGTCTTCCGATGCTATGTTTGGACTCCCGTTTGTTTGAATAGGGCTGAATTTGCATGAATGATTTGCTCAAAACTTGCTGTCACTACATCATTAACTGTGGATGTTAGCATAACATTAGCGGTTGTTAGTGCAGCAATAGTTGTAGCTGACTCCACCACTGTGGAAATACCACTAGGGAAATAAGCAATAGATCACTTTTACACCAGCTAATCAAGGCTAATTTTACTGAAAGACAGGAGACGTGGTTCCAACAACAATAAAAATGTTTTAACACTAGCAAGTTTAATAAAAAATATATATTTTTTCATTAATATTAGTTTGTAATATTCATTCATTTAATGTTACATCAGTACTGGATGGCTATTCATGACAGGAGGGGCACACTAGGGGCAATTTAGAGCTACCATAAGAACTTTTTATAACAGAGCATTGTTTCAAAGCAGCTTCACAACTATCTAGACTCACAGATCAAACTGAACGAGCCTACAGCGAGAGTGGCTAAACTCGGTGCGTAGCACTTTCGCCTTACAACGAGAAGGTCCCGGGTTCAATCCCCAGGTGGAGCAGTCTGGGACCTTTCCGTGCTGGCTAGTCACCGGCTCTCCCGTGACCCTGTCCAGGATCAAGCGGATGAAAAATGTGAATGAATGAATGAACATCTCATATTTGTGGACACTCTGGACTCTTCGCTAAGCATGAAAGGGCCACTTTTTCCAATAAGGCAGTTATATATAAGCAGGGTGAAATCAATAAAGAAGTAGTGACAATCTTATCTAAAAATTTGGGCCCAAATTTTCCAGTGTACAATTTGAGATACGTAAAATACCACCAATAATGGGGTAAATGTAATGGATGGAGGAAGTGATGAGTCAAAAGGAGCAGGACTGGAACCAAAGAGTGCCACTGCTGTCTTTCTGCAACAATTTCTCATCATCGCCCTCTGATCTGTTCCATTTGAAGGCACAAAACAAGACACTTGATGGCAAATAAATTAAGACTGAAGCACAAAGATGACCTCGTGACCTCTAGCCGGGGAACATCAGCTACTGTTTGCCACCACACTAAACCTCTAGACAAAAAGAAATGCTCTACTAAACCAAACCAACGAATAAAGGCAGCAAATGTCTGTAATTCCAAAGTATGCACAACGAATACTCCAGTTCCTGACAGGAGGGATTCACTTTTCTGACTACATCACCCTGGAAATACCACAAGGGAAACCCTCACTATATCACACACACACACACACAAACAAGCACCTAAAGTACAGTAAATATAGCAACCCAGAGGAACAGATTCAGGATTCAGAAAAGGATTTAGTATGTGGAGCTTTGTAGAGCTTCGATTGACTATTTCCCCCTGCTCTTTATCAGACATCTGAACATTCTGTGTTCCCCGTTAGCCAGTGCTCCCCTTATTAGAAACTTTTTTCCAGAGTCGTGTGGCCGTAACATCCCCATCAGCCATACACACCATGGCACAGCCTGAATGTCCTCTTTGTTCTGCTATCCCCCAATTCCATTTGCTTACGACAGAAAAAAAAAAAATACGGCTCAGAATAGCACAATTTGTATAAGTTATGATTTTATGTTGAGGCCTGAACTAGGGAGGAGGAAATTAGATATAGAATATAAAAACGGCACTTTTTTAAAGAAAGGCTACGAGAAATTATTTTCACTGGCTTTAAATACTGGAAGATTTTCATAGAGGAAAGGGGTCAAAGAGAATTCGGAGCCAGACTATTTAATCGTTTACAAGAAGGAGACTGTATAACATCCATTCTCCGACCTTTTTCAAGCAGTCTGTGTAATTGTGTAGTTATATGTGGCTGTATACGTGCCATCGTGCTTTATTTGAGTGTTCAGACGTCCACCAGAAGAGGCAGAACAATCCATTAAAACTGTTGCTGTGACTCAATATCTGCTGTCTACTGGACTGAGCAGCATCCAGTACACACCAATACAACTGGGAATCTGTATATTTTAATCTAATTCACACCTGGTTTTACATTCCCGTACTATCGAGAGCCATTTACGCACATGGCAACCGTGATGTGGCTTTGAGCGATCTATGAAACTTTTCATTTGGTTATAAAATGTTTTACACAATGTGACAAGGCAGGCGTACAGGGTGCTTGAAGTGAATTCTGTGTATGTGTGTGTGCTCCCATGTATCTGTGTGTGTTCTTATCATTATTAGCGTCTTTATGCTGCCTTCACATGCTTGCCATATGCTCCTAGGACGTGTAATGTCATAATTTGCATTTGTATTTGCCTCCAAGTATAGCCATAAAGTTAGCTTGTTATCCTGATATAATTGGTATTTCCCCCCGCAGGAATGTGTAGCAGTGCTTTGTAGCCTCCATGGTATACAGGTTAGTTTAATGTAGCCTCCGAGACAACTCAGGGATCCCATTTTATACTTTCTAATTCTTGCTTCAGTGTTCACACAAAGTTTTTGAGGTTGGGTCAAAATGCATGGTCACTCCAAGTTAGCACTTGCTTGTCGTATGTGTTGATATAAACGATTAGCTTTAAAATACCCAAAAAGGGCATATGGTTCATTTATTTATGAGAAGAAAAATCAGAAAAATATTAAAATCATTAAAAAAGTGAATGAACACGATTCAACCATATATCATGACATCACTATTGTTTGTACAGCTTTCGGAGTAGCTTAGTAAGTTTATTTATGCCAGTTCCTTGTCATTTTAGTTTAGGTAACTTGCTTTATTAGTACACTTAGCAAACCTTGTTTGGTCCAACAGTTTGGTACAGAACTGTGCAAAGTGTAGGTCTAAGTCATACTTGGATCTGTCACTCCATGATCCAAATCCACTGATCTTATCTCTGATTCTTATCTGTGATTCTAATCTCTGTGCGCTTTAGCACAACTTAGCCTTTTCATTCTGATCTTCTTGCAAAAAAAAGGGTTTCTTGGCCGCTAGCCTTCCAAAAGAAGCTTCTCTGGACTGTAGAAGGGTCAACTTGGCATCCAGATGAACCACCAAATTCAGACAAGTGTAAGGGGAGGTCACACTAAATACTTGTCACTGTTGCCTGTAGAAGCCGTTTTTCTCTGATTTTTTTTTTTTTTTAATACGGCATTGCATATTGTAACAACATGATATATAACAACAGAAAAATCTTTTCTTACCAATATCCCTCAACAGCTCGTACCTGAACCTGTTGCTGAAAACAAACAAAAACTTATCAAAACACCCTGTAACTAGAAATTGAACTAAAAGTTTCTCAGTCTCAGTTTCCTTCCTCTTTTCATGGTGTGGGAGGAGTGTGTAGAAGGACAGTGTGAGTATTGTGTCTAGCAAATGAAAATTAATCACTGAAGGAAACATCCTTTAACCACAGCATCCCACTCTGCTCCTCCACTGCAAACTTGATGATTTATCCTCAAATCAAATATCTCAGCTGCTCCAACCATTTGCACCAGGGCCTTTTCTAGACTACTTGTTGTGCACACAGACTTTAGAGGGGCACAACCCCTATGCTTGCCAATCATGGGAGGACATGAGGACACCACACAGAAAGGACCAGGACAGCTTCAGCTGGGATCGAACCCAGGACCTTCTTGCTGTGAGGCGACAGGGCTACCATGCCACTCTGCATAAAACATAGAGTAAATAGAATAAGTGATTCAACACCGAAGAGAGTGTTACTTTGCCATGTATGAGAAATGCAGGACAAATCATTTAGATTATTTATAGTTTTTGCTAGTTTAAGAAACTTTAGTGGTCTAATATATAGTATTTAGGTTATACACTTATAGGTGGCTAGTAAAAACATACAGCTATGAGCTATCATTACCTTGCCTTAAGCGTGGCTGACTTTCTTTTAAATATGAGCAGATGACCATTAACCCATGAAAAACAACAAAGGAAACTGGCTCTGACTGAAAGCGTTAACCTCACAAGTTTTTGGAAAGATACTGGGGCTTTATGGGAAATGTAGTGCCTGTACTGAATTTATGCGGCATTTCCTGTAGTTCTGCTCAACAACCCAGCATAAACGTTGCTTTTTATTGCCATGTTTTTAGTGGGGCACAGCAACTACTAAAAGTGGTTCTGATGGCACCTCCAATTTGTACCATCACCACCAATAGTTCAACATTTTTAAGGTTCAGCTCGAAGGAGAGAACAAAAACATTCACTCGCTCAATGAAAGGACGTAAAATCAACATAAATCATAATTAAATAGCTTTAAGAAAAGGCCGACTCCCACTTAAGGAGTACTCCCTCTTACTGTATGGAATAGCTAGCTCATTGTAATAATGGACTCCACAAGTGATTAATAACACTAACAAGTGTAACTGAAACAATGAGAATCTTGTTACAATAGCGTATGTCAATGTCTGGGATTAGACAGTAACTGAACAGTTGGTTCTCGTAGTCCATGTGTTTGATGCTATGTGCAGATGTGGAAACCTGAGCAACTTTGACAAGGACCAAATAATTATGGCCAGACAGTTGGGTTGGAGCATCTCCAAAATGGCAAGACTTGTAGGATGGTCAACAGGGCTGAGTACCTACTGACAGTGGTTTGAGGAAGGACAAACTTTGAACTGGCAAATGATGACAAAGTGCTATGAAAGCTATCCTGTCTTGTCCAGACAGAAATGCTACTGTGGCACAAGGCACTTCACTCTGCTGAGTATGGGTCTGCATAGACAGAGATTAATCAGAGTGCCCATGGTAACCTGTCAACCATTTTAAGTACATGTGCGCCAATTACCTAGGGCAATAATGGCCAGGATGCACTCTGGGGAGAAAACAATGCTCAGGGCAATGTCCAGATAATTATGTCTATTTCAATCCAATGACCAGCACGAAAAATTCTGTGACTTGTGCCACAGTAGCTGATCTGTTGGTTCAGACCCAAAAGGATGAGTGCCACCAAGGTAAGAGATACAGGCCACTCTTTATGGCCTAACTGATGCCCCCCACCAAAAAAAAAAAAAAACTGTCTATCTATATACACCATATGGACAAAACTAGTGGGAACTTACAGGAGTTTGTATGACATCCCATTCTAAATCCATAAGTATTTAAATGGAGTTGGCCCCCTTTTCAGCTATAACAGCTTCCACTCGTTTGGAAAGGCTTGGTACAAGATTTTGCACTGTGTCTGTGGAAATGTTTACCCATTCCTTCAATAGAGCATATGAGAGGTCAGACACTGATGTTAGATGAGAGGGCCTGGCTCGCAATCACCGTACTAGTTCAGCCCAAACAGGGCTCTGTGCAGGCCAGTTAAGTTCTTCCACACCAAACTTACCAAACCATGCCTTTATGGACGTTGGTTTGTGCACTATTGCACAGCCATGCTGGAACTTAAAATGAATGGCATTCTGAAGCAATAAGATTTCCTTCAACTGGAACTAAGGTGTCTAGGCCAACCCCTGAAAAACAACCCCATAGTGTTATCCCTCCTCCAGCAAACTTTACAGTTGGCACAGTGCAGCCAGGCAGGTAACGTTCTACTATCATTCTCAACTCTCGACTCAACCATCAGACTGCCAGATGGAAAAGTATGATTACTCACTCCACAGAACACGTTTCCACTGCCAGACAAGAGTCTAGAAACCGCGTGCTTGACACCACTCGAGCCGATGCTTGACATTGTGCTTGGTGATGTAGGCTTGCGTGAAGCTGCTCGGCCGTGGAAACCCATGTCATGAAGCTTCCATCACACAGTTTTGTGCTGATGTTAATACCAGAGGAGGTTTGGAACTCTGCAGTTATTGGGTCAGCAAGGCTTTGGCGACTTTTATGCACTATGCACCTCAGAACTTGGCGACCACGCTCTGTAACTTTACATGATCCACCATTTCGTGTCTGAGTCGCTGTGGTTCCAAAACAATAATACCACTCACAGCAGTTCATGGAATATTTCGGAAGATATTCCACCAACTGTTGTTCACAAACTGTTGCTGGAACGGTGGAATCCTGTTACAGTACTACACTTGAAGTCAGTGAACTGTTTAGAAAGACCCATTCTTTCACAAATGTTTGTAAAGGCAGACTGCATGGCCAGGTGCTTGATTTTATACTCCTGTGGAAATGAGGCTAAATGAAACATCCAAATTCAGTGATCCAAATTCAAGAGGTGTGTCCCTTTACTTATGTCCACATATTGCATAACTTATCTAAAGGCAAACACTGTTATTTTCCTCCACAATGATGAAAATGCTCCCTTATGGCTTCCAGGATTCGAGAGACTTTGAGGTCGGGAACTCAAATTTACGTGCATTACGATAACACGAAGGCAGCATTCGTTTAGGGAGCGTAAGGCCAAACTGAATGAAGGAGAGCTATTGTAACGTTGCACTGCCTCGTGGTTGACATCCAGACCACAAACTTCGGCTCGTCTTTTCCACACACATGCATCATGCCAAAACCTTTTATTTATGTTTTGTCAAGAAACATTAATAGCCAGTCAAAGAAATACACATATCAAGTTTTAAATCTCACACTCAAATATGTGGGGTATGGAGAATAAATGGATGAATCAGCCACGGCACAGGGAGGTCTTCTGTCTGATTGGTTCAAGTAATCATATCTAATAGGGCAGCCTGACAGCCAGTGGAGTGATCCCAGTTAGGAATTTTGTGAAGAATAAAAACCACGGTGAGGAATTGTGACTCTGAGCAGAGAGCTCAGATAGTTTGACTTTTCTTATTTCACACACAGCCATTTATTCTGTAACAATCTTGAAGTGTGTGTGTGTGTGTGTGTGTGTGTGTGTAACAGAGTCATGGAAGGTTTAAATAAGACAGAGGGTGAAGAAAACACATGGAACATTAGAGATATTAAAATTGTTGATGAAGAGAGTATGGACCACAGTCAGACAACTCTCTCTCACTCTCTGTCTCGCTCTCTCTCAGCCACCTCTGGATCAACTTTTCATATTCTTGTTTTATGTGTTTCTCTCGCTCTTTCTCTCAAGTTCCCTCGTTCCCCCCTTGCTCTTGCTGCTGGCACACTGATTACTTCTCTTTGGAGAGAGGCTAATAAAAGGTCGATAGCAAATTGCAGCTTTTTGCATTATTTCCCCTGGCTAGACACCAAAAAAGTGGCTTTCCATGACACACACACACACAAAATGCCACAACTTTACCTAGCTACTCTGTTCCAAACAAATATGCAACAATTTTTCAGCCTGTTAAAAAACACATGCGCACCCATATGTCAGTGCCTATTAGCTGTGTCTGTGCAGTGTGTGTGGTGTGTCTGTCTCAGGCTTCAGGCCAGGTACACCAGTCGAGTCCTCTGTGTGTGCATTCGAGCGAATGTGTAATGGCTAAATCTCATTTCCAGGCCCTCTCTAATGTTACACTTGGGCACTGATTTCTAAAGCGTTACTTTCTGCTACACATCAACTGCAGTTTATGACATGGCAGCTCCCACCTTGTTGTGTAATATTGTTGTACTGGTTACAGGCAACAGAGAGCCAGTGGAACTGCAGCAGGGCCATGTTTCTTTTCAGACTCAACAATCTACTGGTTGTCTTTGTACTAAAGTCTGCATTAAGCTTGCTTTTCATCATGCTTATATGGATGCAAGATGGTTGCCATGCATGTCCTGCTTTTTATCCGATACAATACATTGGTCACCACGTAGATAGGGGTTGTCTATCCCAGAAGTCACAGGGCACAGACGTGCAGGTTCCCGGAACAAAGCATAGGTTCTACACAGGACTGGGAATAGGGTCGCTGCTGCAGCCATAAGTTGATGATGGTCAGGTTAAATCAAATTCAGTTGACTGTTGAGCCTTGAGCAAGGCCCTCAAATGTACAATCCCAAAATCAGAAAAAGTTGGGACGGTATGGAAAAACCAAATACAAGAAAACCCTGCTCCTTCCATGTATTTTGACTTGTATTTCATTGTAGGCAGCATGAACCCAAGAAATGTACTTTTCTGCATTAATGCTGCCATCACAGAAGTGTAAATGACCTTTGCCAAGGGCACTGACACAACCCCATACCATGACAGATCCTGGCTTTTGGACTTGTAGCTGACAATAGTCTGTATGGTTCTTTTCATCTTTGGTCCGCAGTGCACACGCATGCATTTTTTCCAAAAAAGATCTGGAATACTGATTGGTCTGAGCACAATACACAGTTCCACTGTGTGATGGTCCACCTAGATGCCTCTGAGCCCAGACAAGTAAAAAAATGGACGCTGTGTGCTCTGGACCACAGACGAAAAGGACCATCCAGACTGTTATCCAAACAAAAGAAGAAATATTGCAAAGTTCACCTTTAAGTCTGCAAGGCATCAGCTAAATGCTGTAACTGTACTTTAGATTTTTTTTTTGAGAAATTGCAGTTTTATTGTGATTTACATGTACGAGCCACCTGAAATTGGCTGGTATGATATTATATGACAGTATAAACTAACTGTAAACAATAGGTTTACTAATATCAGCCAGAAGATCATTTTGGACTAAAAGGAAACAGATTCAGTTGCACCGTATAAAGAAATAGCTAACTGTTTTCCTCAAGAGATGTAGTGATAGCTGTGGTTTAACTTTAGCACTTTGGGTTGCTTAAGTTCATCCATAGCAAGACCTTTATTGTTACCAATTGCCTTTTTTTTTTTTACTGACCCCCCCCCCCCCCCCCCCCCACACACACACACACACACACAAACACACACAAACACACACACAAACACACACACACAAACACAAACACACACACAAAGCAAGGATTAGCACAGATTGTGTTGTGAACACTGTTATGCTAGTCAACGAGCATTCACCAGCTAAACAATGAGTAACAGCATTAACCAGCATAAACCAACCTGGATAAATTTGCACAAAATTGCAGGATCTTGCTAAGTGTCCAACATTCTAGCACCTACAACAGAAATCTGCTGGCATTTGCTGTTTTTTTATTTATTTATTTATTTATTTATTAGCAGGGACACCTCAGCCTTGCTAGCTTAGCAGCTAACAGCAACTGTGACTGAAACTCACTGAAAGGAAGGATCCTGATTAGTCGAGTCATTTAAATTTGTGATCATTTGTACTCTCACTTGAGTAAATTCATGAAGAAACATTTGTACTCCATCACTTTTCATTTTGTTGGTTGAGTGAATTTCAAATGTTTGAATATTATCTGAACTTATGCCCCAGTGTTCTATTGCTGTGACTATAGCACATTACCTTAGCTGTGTACTTCATCTCTCGTGTTTGTGTGTCTTGTCTTTCTCCTTACCTCCAGTCCCTGTCTTGTTGTTTCTGGTGTGGATTTCCTACAGGATTAGCAAAGGGGTAGGTAGTAACCTTATTGGTGACAGTAGGTGGGGCTAATAGGGAGCATGTTAGACTGTGTCTGTAACAACAGAAAGGAAAAGGCTAACTCAGCAGTTCAGAGTTTGTTCAGGTTCTGCATTTTATAGTCGGACACCTCCCAGTACCCCAGTTAGCTGTACCAAATGGAATAAAAGTACTAAATTGAGCTTAGTCTTCATGTGTCTCAAATGACAGGTGAACTGAGTGGATAAAGATTATATTTGATAGCAGTGTCCGCAAAAACCTGCATGCAAACCACTGTGTGTCTGACTGCTTAATAGCCAATTTATTTTGGACATAATTACACATGGAGGTTTCTAGACTGTGCAATTAGATTGTGTACATTGTAAGGATAAGTTGTCTTGATAACAGCATCTGCTGAATGACTAAACTTCTATATAATGGCATGTTGTGGCTTAAAATACTGGATTATGGACCAGAAGGTGAAGAGTTCAAATTCCATCTCTGTCAAGACGCCACTGTTGGCCTTTGAGATAGACCCCTAAACCACAGCTGTAAGATGATATCAGTTTCACGTCACTCTGTATCAGGACATCTAACTGACTAAATGGAAAATAGTTTCCAACCTCGTGTACACAGTGGTACCTCGGTTCTTGACTACCTCGGAACTTGACGCATTTTGACTAGAAAAATTTGTCTCGGTTCTCGTCGTTTGCTCGGTACTCAGGGCACTTTCTTAAACTTGTATGAGCTGAGGCACATGGCTCGTTTCAGCTGAATCACCATTCAGTACACAGTGATTCAGATTCACAATAGCCCTTGCTCAGTGAAAATGTCCGCTGTGTTTATCGAGTTTTTATTTCTTTTTACATCTACAGTATAGTATTCTTAGTGCAGTCTCCATGGGTTCTAAAAAGGTTTATAAGAGCCAACCAAAAGGAAAACATGAAGTGAATCCTCCAGAACACAGTTGGCTGCAGTTAGCTTAGCAGTTATGCTAGCAAACTGAGTTCACCAACAAACTTTTTAGCTTTTACTTTTACTTTTCAATCCATTACTCTCTAAATTACACGAGATTTTCAACACTTTATTATAAAATAAGCTTTGTGTTAATGATTTTGGCCAACTGTAGGTTAATATGTTATTGTTTAATAGAGTATAGACTATATTAAATTAATTGATTCATGATTCACTTATGATGGATTTGTCGGAATGTATCTCCTTGGTAAATCAGGGAGCAGCTGTACAATACAACTCCATTAATGCATATAATGCCTTATACAGTGTGGATTTTCTGGGGGTCTGAAACGGATTAATTCAATTATTCCTTATTGGAAAAATTTGCTCAATACTCATTTTTATTTTTTGGTATTTGGCGAGCCTTCTGGAACAAATTAACAACGAGAACTGAGGTACCACTATATTTGGGTGTTTTAATCAATCAATGTTGAAATAATAGAATATTTATTTTTTTATTTTTATGTTATTCATTGTCAATTTCATAAGCACAAGATAAGCCAACGAACAGCATATTTAAACATGGGCCATTTTTCTTAAATTAGATAGCACATTTCGATATGCCATTGATCCTCTTATAAACTGTAAAATTATTATTAACTATAGGTATATAATAACATAATTTCTTAATTTGCATCTGCAGTATTTTATTGCTTTTTGTGGCATTGGGAAGAAACGCATGCATTAAATGTTATGGCTGTAGTTGTTTAGGCAAGCACATCTGGACAGCTGGCTTTGGAACATCATGGGGCCTGCCAGACAGACTCAGTAGAGAGATGCACAGTTGCATACAGGTTTCTATCAAAACTCTTCAGCCTCACTTGAGAAATATGCTGATCTACAGTAACTTTATTACATGATGTCACTCATTCTGTTTTAAAATCAATGAAGAAACCATGGAAGCCCCTGACTGGAACTGTAGGAGGAAGATGTAATGTGACTTCCTTGATAATTAATCTAAACACTTTATCAGTCAGTTTGATTAGATCCCTCTATTTAGCTTTAGCAGTCTCTCATTTTTTATCATTCCAATGGAATTTATTCTTCCAGCCCTGTCCGTAAGATGTCAGCTTATTTACACTATGAACACAATCTATGAGGTGTGCCCTAATCTCTTTTTCTGACCACAGATCTTCCAGGCAAAGCGTTTGAAGTTGTTTCAGTATTACACCTAACGAAGGCACACCTGTGTGTACATAGAGCATTTGATTGTGCAGAAATGAAACACAGTGCAGGATGACATGGTGGAGCATTTATTCAACTGCAAAGCCAGAGAAAGCAGAAAATCTCCTAGTAAAAAATGTGAAAACGTTATGCAACAAGAAAAACATAAATAGCAGATAAAGTCACTGTTGTTTTAGTATGGTCTTCATAATAAATTAACCTAATAATAAAACAATGTAAATATACTCTGTTGCTTCGGTTGTTCGTTCCAGAATGCTTGTTGAGAACCAAAATTATTCCCATTAAATTATTAAATTATTCTTAAATTTAATTATTCTGAGCAAATTATTCTCATAAGAAACCATGTAAACTGAATGAATCCCTTCCAGAACCTCAAAAAACCCACGCTGTATAAGGCATTTGCATAAGTGGAGTTTTATTGTACAGGTACTCCCTGATTTATGATGGAGATGCACTCTGACAAATTCATCACAAGTTAAATGTATCCTGAATCGATGAGTTTAATATAGTATATACTGTATCATAGCAGGACCAACCTTATTGTTTAAAATACTTACATTAACCTACAGTTGGCCAATAACACAAAGCATATGTTATAATTGTTGAAATTGTTGAAACTATCATGTAATTTGGTGAGTAATGGATTGAAAGTGCAAGTAAAAGCAAAACACTTACTCTATTGGAGAACTCAGGGCACTATCTGCTAATGCTAACTGCTCAGCCTGAAAGTGATAAAGAGGACTCAGTCCTTCATTTCCTTTTGGTTGGCTGTAGTCGTCAACCATTTTAGGAGCCCTGGGGACTTATTTGCACTAAGAGCACAGTACTGTAGATGTAGAAATAAAGAAAAACACGATAATCTTCACTGAGAAACAGCTATTGTGAGACTGAATCACTGAATCACTGTGTACTAAATTGTGAATCATGAATTCAAACAAAGTTTAGGCAAGTGCGCAGAGTACTGAGCAAACGATGAGAACCGTGACACATTTTTCTAGTCAAAATGCATGGAGAACCAAACTCAACAAGTTCTGAGGTGGTCGAGAACCAAGGTACCCCTGTACAATATAATATAAACAATTTCAAATCAAGTACAAACAAATGTGCACTGCACTGCATTTTCTTTTTTGTATTACAAAACATGTAGATGGACTGACAGGTCTCATCTTTGAGAATACTTTCCAGGATGCTGCCGCATATCTGGATGAGAGACTGAAGATCCCCTTCCTGAGGTTCTCTCTGCCCAGTTCAGAAGACCTGCTTTCTTTCTATCTATACCTCACTCACACACAGACGTTATGTGGTACGTACCTGTCCTTCTGTTTTATGTTTCTTGTATGCTAGTCACTCAGCCAATTCTTATATATCATTTTACACTGGTCAAGGTGAATCTGCAGCCTGTAGAATAATTTCAAACCACAATTATAATAACACCTGCAAATATACTTCCTTCACACATTTTGACAGGGAGCAGTTAAACTTTAGATCAGACATGGGCTCAGGTCTTGACACAGACTTTCCTTCACTGGGACTCAGACTAAACACCCTTTTCACTTGGTTTTTGGACTATTTGGGTCTTGGATTTCACTGTCTAGGTTTGGTTCCCACCTTGAACCTTGTGCTGCCGTTTAGGCCCTGGCTCAACACATTACTGAATTAGATTAAGCGAATATGAAAAGTAGTGAAAGAATGAATATAGCAGTCATGATAACATATAGAAGTGGCTTGCAAATGAATGCTACTGCCACGTCTGCTAGATTTGAGATGCCAAACACTGTCAGGGTTTTGCCTTAAACATATCTCATATGACAGCCTGGTTGGAAAAGGCTTAGCTAAACAAATGAAGACTGAATAAAACTAGGTTTCAGGCCTAGCAAAACCTAAATGGGTCTTTTTCAAGCCTGTCAAGACCATTTCTACTCCAAGTGTAAAAAGGCAACAACCCTGAATAACATAGGATTCAAGGTACATCACGTCAGCAGATAATTTTCATTCAAATCTGGCTGAAACGCGTAGGAAACATGTGGCTTTAATTTGTCATGGCAACATCATACAACAAACACAAGCTGAAGTTTGCTTGTTATGTTAGCTTTGTTATTCAGGTGAGGTTGTGTGTGAGCATTTTATGTGCCTTCGAAGCTTGACTAATCTGTTCACCTGAATTGGATTCGCCCTGAGAATAAACTTAGCCAAAAGTTCATCATGTATTTATGAGAGTGTGAGAGAGGGAGACATCAGCTAATTAAATATAAAAATAAGGAACACTGGTTTAGTTTGTGGCACTGACTGGTACATACAGTCCTTATTAAACTAGTCCCGTATTTCCAAAAGTAGATACAATAAAAAATAGGTTTAGCACTTTTATTATTTAAATTATGCTAATGTGACGGGTGCTGCCCTTGCGGGATGCGGTATATCTCCAATGCAACAACCTCTGCGTTTATGTAGTGGAACTTGTCACGCAGAGCTATCTGTGGCTAGAGAGCAGACGCAATAAAGACGGCGGACTCGGGATGTTCTCCTCTTTGCTTTATTGTGCCTGCACATATAAGTACACAATCTGTTCTCAAATCATGCTTTTGGCAACTGCACATGAGCTCTCCAGCACCGTGCCAAACGCTACTGGCATAAGGTCTAATGCGTATTTTACAGTAATTACACAGTAAACAATATTACTTACAGCAAACACACACTGACCTTCACATTTAGTACTAGAATAAAATGAATAAAAAGCATAAAAAATAGGAAAAATAGCAAAATATGCAGCTTAACTTGTACAATTATTTTGTGATCATATAGGGAATGAAATACATAAAGCACTGAGATTAAGAGGAGGGTTTTCTCTTTTAAACATCATAGAACTAATATCACATAAATGCTTAACTCAAAATAACATGGCTACATATATGCCTACAGCAGGAATGAAGGCATGGGATAGGCATTGTTCAGAACTGGGACAAATACTAGAATTGGCATGCAATATGGCACAATGTAGCCAGTGCTTCAAACAACCCAAACCATCAGTATATACACTTGAAATTTTGTCATAGAGCATACATAACACCGAGAATAAGACAGCTAATAGTACTGGTCTCACATCCCTACTGTCAATTCTGCCTCCATGGAACCATTGGCTCTTTTATACATATTGTATGGGAATGTCCAGGGATATTTGGGCTGTGGAGAAAGGTTATTAACAGCTTAATAACCTTAAGGGGGGAGGGAGGGTTGTACTACACGTTTAAAGTAAGTGCTGTGTAATGTTCTTTGTTAATTCTTAATAGAAAATAAATGACAAAAAAAGCATGGCTACAACATACATGCACATATAAATGCACAATCCCTTCTCAAATCATGCTTTCTGGAACTGCACATAAGCTCTATAAAAATAAGAAGACGTAAACAAATGATTGGCTTCCCTTAAGCTCCAATTCATTGCCCACGAGGTTCTCTTGGTGCCAAAACTACTGAACTACTCAACTCTGCTACAAATTAAGTGCTAAAATCGATTAAATATGTATCAATGCTTAATGGAAACAGCAGTTACATACTGCATCATGACAAAAAATTTTAAGTTTATGCTTGAATAGTTCATCTCAAAATTATTAAAACTGATCTAAATATATATATATATATATATATATATATATATATATATATATATATATATATATAAATAATTCACATTTCATTACACCTTATTTTTTATTTCAGTGTGCCTCACTGACGTGCCCGTCTGCACATCTCTGTCACAGATATGTAATGCTGACTCATTTCCCCCAGTAAATAAATGACCAAGTTCAATATTTCTGCCTAATTTGTTTAATTGGGTTCTTTTTTAGGACTTGTGTGAAAAATGGATGATGTTTTAGGTCATATATATGAAGAAATATGGAAATTCTAAAGGGTTCACAAACTTTCAAGCACTACTGTACAGTGGTACCTTGGTTCTCAAAGACCCCAGAACTCGTCGAATTCGGTTCTCGACGCAGTTTGACTAAATAAATGTGTTTAACACGATCCATGATTCACAATTCTGTACACAGTGATTCATTTATTCAGATTCACAATAGCTCTTGCTCAGAGAAGATCTGCGCTGTGTTTATCATGTTTTTTCCTTTTCATATATTCTTAGTGCAGATAAGCCTCCATTGATCCTAAAAAGGTTAGTTTATAAGAGCCAACAGAAAGCAAAACAGGAATTGAATGCTCCAGAACACAGGCTGCAGTTAGGCAACCAATAACTAAGTGTTTTTCATTTTCAATCCATTACTCACTAAATTACATGAGATTTTTCAACATTTTATTATAAAATAAGCTTTGTGTTAATGATTTTGGCAATCTGTAGATTAATGTATGTGTTTAAACATTAACTTTCTTATCATGAGGCTGAGGCTCATTCAGCCTCGTTCCTGCTATGATACACCAAACACTCTTTAAACTCCTCAGTTTTAACTTATGATACATGTAACTTATGATGGATTTGTCGGAACATATCCCCTTCGTAAATCAGGGAGCACCTGTACAATACAATTACATTAATGCATATAATGCCTTATACAGTGTGGATTTTCTGGGGGTCTGGAAAAGATTTAATTTACATTATTCCTTATTGGAAAAATGTTCTCGGTAATCGTTGTTTTCGGTTCTTGACAAGCCTTCTTGAACGAATTAACTATGGGAACAGAGGTACCACTGCACAAGGATTTCACAGGAATAGACTAAGTGTGGAATGCTGCTGGCATCATATGGGAATTTTTAGCCTGCTATACTGTCTCACTGCATTATAATAGGGGTATGGTACTGACCATCGGTTGTAGCCATTAAAGCGCCTTAATGCAACTTCACACAGAAGACATGAGGCAATGGAAGGAAATCCTGCATTTGCTGCATCGGTTTTAAGGGCCCCAAGAACAACTGAGAGACATGGTAGAACTCATTAGGGGAAGGAGTGAGGAAAGAAACCTGTCCATGACCCTGCCTGCTATGCCATCCTTGGATTGGACTGAACTGGACTGATCAAGGTGAGTTATAATAATGCACAGACTTCCTGTAACACAGTCTTATGCACACAGATGGCCTTTTATGCAAAGCCAAATGGAGTCGTTATGTGACAGCTGTATCCAACTTTAGCCTTCTGTTTTACATTGAAGTGGGTACAGGGTGGGGTACTGGAGATCACCCAAGTGAAATACAGAGAGACATACATGCACAGGGATAGGATCCAACAGTAGCTCTCCCTCACCCACACCTCTCTCTCTCTCTCTCTCTCTCTCTCTCTCTCTCTCTCTCTCTCACACACACACACACACACATACACACACACACACACACACACACACACACACACACATACTTTGTCTTGCTGTCCGTCTACAGTTCTGTACATAGAGTGTAGGGCTGTAGACCAGATACTGAAAGCTTTTCAAAATGTCACCAAAGTGTCAAGTTTATACTCCATGCATTTGAGGGCAACTGTTTACAGTATTGTAATCTCATGCACTGCATATTCAAGACTGAGGTTAACCAAGAACCAGATGGTGCTTTGAGTGATTATATGATCCAACCGCAAGAGATTAGACTCTGGCACACAGCAGTACTGCCAGTGCTCGACTTTTGAGAGGCCTTATAAACTTTTGATGCTACAACAAACCCTAATCAACAATCAACAAACCACTAATAACAGGGGCTTTTAACAGCTGTCTACTAGATCAGACTGACCTAAATATAGAGTAAGTATATTTTGTCTACTCTCTATAAACACGTAGGAAGTTCTGATTAAAGTAGCACGGATGGTTCATTTTAAATAATTAAAATGTGATGAACAATCATTTGTTTCGTATGCTTTAGTAATTTATTTATTTATTTTTTGTGGTCCAGGAGTGACGCTGCACTTTTACCCTTATTACGGCGGCAGGACCTGGATACACCCCAAGTCCTCCTGCCATCTCAACCCACCTCTTATGTCCATGACCCTGATTAGTTGTGCTATAATTCATGATGAACTGCAATGCCAGAGCCCACAGTCACTAAATGTGACAGTACAGTGAATTTAAAGTACAGCTTGAATGTTTGTGAAAATTTTCTATATCTACATCAGAAGTCCTAAAAGTTGATAAAGAGAACCAAACTGAACAAATCAGACCAACATTTTCAGTTGGTGTGAGCCCCTTGTGCAGCGATAAAAGCAACTAAGCATTTCCATAATCATTGATCAGTCCTGCACATTCACATTGGTATATTCACAGCACAGGTATATTAGCCCATTCCTCTGTACAGAACAGCTTCAACTCTGGGATGTTAGTGGTTTTCCTCACATGAACTTCTTCCATTCCATTCCCTTGTGACCTCAGACACTACTACACGCCTGGCTGTTGTGATTTTTGTTGGTCGACCGAGTAACAATGGTCTTGAAATTCCTCAATTAGTACACAGTCTGTATTTTGAGGTCAGAATAAAGCTTTTTTGTTCATATAATAATACACTTCTACAGACATTTTGTGAAGATCAGACTTTGAGAGATGCATGTCCTTTAAATACAAGGGCACACACTCACACCTGATTGTCATCCCTTTGATTGAAACACCTGATTCTAATTTCACCGTCAAATTAACTGCTAATGCTAGATGTTCAGATACTTTTGCCAATCATATTTGTGTAATATTTGATCATTTTCCTCAAAAAATTAAATGATCTAATTTTAGGACTACAAATCTTTCACGCATTACTGTGTATCTATGACAGACAGTCTGACTATGGAGCATCTGATCATCAGCATCAGGAAATTCGAAGTTCCTTTATGGAGTTGCATTCACATTTAAAGATATGTATTAGTAGATGTTCATCCCAAAATGACTTACTGCATTGAGCAGTTGAAAGTTACTCTTGCTCTTGTTTTACAATGGATGCTTGGTGGACCCAGGATATGAACTTATAACATTCAGTCCAGAGGATTAACCAGCTGAGTCACCTATGTCATTATTTGCTGACATTGCTGCTGTATATCTCAGCTGCCCTGTACTGTGCCTCTCAGTACTGGAGCTTAATGATGTATATAACAGCAGCTATTCCTGTCAAAGTATACCCCTTTTGTCTCTTTTTAATGTCCTCTCTTTCTTGGTCAGGGTCAGGGTGCATATCTCCAAAGAACACAGGGCACAAGAGTAAGCAAGCCTTCCCAAATACAATCAGGAAGAAACCTTGGGACCAAGACTCAAAACCCAACCTCCTAGAGCAACATAGATGTTATATGTAAGAAATATATACAGTGGTACCTCAGTTCTTGACCAACTTGGAACTTGTCAAATTTGGTTCTCGACACATTTTGACTAGAAAAAAATGTCTTGGTTCTTGTCGTTTTTTCGGTACTCGGCGCACTTGCTTAAACTTGGATGAGTTGAGCCGCGCGACTCATTTCAGTGAATCAGATTCAAATTAGCCCTTGCTTATGGAAGATCTCCGCTGCATTTGTTGTGCTTTTCTTAATTTTTTCATCTACAAAACTGTATTCTTAGTGCAAATAAGTCTCCATGGGTGCTAAAAAGCTTAATTATTAGAGCAAACCGAAAGGAAACCGAAAGGAAACACAGGTTTCAGTTAGCTTAGCAGCTATGCTAGCGCCCTGAGTTCACCAATAGAGTAAGCGTTGTGCTTTTACTTTTCACTTTCAATCCATTACTCACTAAACTACATGAGATTTTTCCACACTGTTATAAAATGAGCTTTGTGTTAATGAAAGTGTTTAAAACATGAACTTACTTCTCATTACTTATTATAGGCTCCGCTATGATATAGTATAGACCACTGCCATACACCTGTTAAACTCCTCAGTTCACGATACATTTAACTTATGAGGGATTTGATGGTCCTCAGCAAGCCTTCTGGAACAAATAAATGATGAGAACCTAGGTACCACTATATTAATAGTTAAAATGTATATTAATATTTTACATACACATAATCTAAATAAAATAGAGAATATAAGAGAGTTTATTCTGTGGTGGGATTGTGGTGGCCTAGTGGTTAAGATACTGGACTATGGATCAGAAGGTCCAGAGTTCAAATCCTACGTTTGCCAAGCCACCACTATTGGGTTCTTGAGAAGGACTCTTAACCCACAATTACTTGTACTGGAACTGTATCAATTGTAAGTCACTCTGGATAAGGGCGTCTGCTAAAATGCTGTAAATGTAAACATCTTGGCATCATTTAGTCCAGTAAAAGGAGTCATTATAGGTTCTCAAATCCTCAGTCAATAATAGGAAGATTATTTACAGTTTATAGTGCTTGTGCCAGTTCAATTATTAATAAGTAATGTGTTACGTCTGTTAGTCATAATTAGCAATGTCTGGTGTTCATTTTTGTGTTAAATGCTGTCTAGTGTTCATTTTGTGTTGGTTAAATTAAAGGAAATAGTTTACCACGAGCCTGTCAAGTGGCTAATGTAGCTTTTAAGAGCTACTGTGTTTGGAATGGCATTAGTTCTAAAAACCACACTGAGCAATATTCCTGGTACCTGTGGTTCTTCTGGGTCACTACCATATGTTAATGAGCCTATAATTTTTGAATGTCATAAACACAATGGACATAAGCATCAATAAGCATTACAAAACCACAGAATGTGAAATCTATTGCCTTATTAAGATTAACAACAGGGAGGCAATAACCATAATTTATTTATGTAATTTTATGTTTTTGTCCTGTTTTATCAATTACCCATTATAATCTGCCATCTTCAGTACACCAGCACACACAGGCAAAAATCCCAAATGAATTTCTGTATGTGGGCACACTGTATGGTATATAATAATGGTGGTATACAATAAAGGTGCACTTCATGGCCAATAGAATGAATGGCCAATGGCCAACGGAGCCTCAGAAACACTGTTCGAAAGCTGCTGAACTTAGTTGATATAATGGAGTGGAAGTACATTTTTGTATTATATTTTATATTATTAAATGTTACTAATGCAAATGCAACAGCGTATACTGTAACTCATTAATACCCACCTCTGGCTGTGTTCCATGCTGTCACCTATTCATAAAGGTTCACAAACAGGGCAGTTAGCGGGTGGTAGCTCTAGCATGTTTTCAGTAGTGATCTCATCTCGGCTGTCTGGCAGTATTGGGCAGCATTCGCCGGGCTGTAATGCTTCAGTCTGACCATAAAGTATGCAAGAGCGGGAGCCCTTACGGCGCTTTCACTGCCATGGCACTCCACCACAAACCGCCATGGCGGCTGTCCAGGGCATCGGAGCCAGCAGCCTGGCAGAGGCTTCCCCTCTGGAGGAGTGTCTCTGTGTCAAGCAAGCCAGATTTCGGAAGTCCCTGTGCTCTAAAAGTCTACTAGACGTAAATGTTGCTTGTACACTTCAAACCTTGACTTTAAAGAATGGAAAAAAGGGCAAGGTTGGTATAGTATTATATTCCTTAAAAAAATATTCTCCCTGTAGAATAACAAGTATCTTGCTCTGTCTATGCTTTTTCATGATGTAGTATTCCTCCTGTGATGTTGAAAAGATTTTCCATGGCATGTGCACTGGAAAGAGTAGCTTCAGCCAATCCATCAAAAGAATGTGGGTTAAATTGAATTTGGCTACTGGGGAAAGGAGACAGTAGGATTATTTAACTGTGGTTTCCCCATTATATATTTATTTACCTATTAATTTAATTCCTGAGGCCATACCGAATATAGACCCTTCCCAGTGTCTGATGTATATTCTTTGCCGTTTGTGCTTTATTCCGTGGAAAAGACATTTTTTAAACGTTTGACAATTCGTACTTGGTGTATGGTGAACTAAGTAAGCCTACATTTTCAGCAGTGGAAAGTCAATGGAATCTCCATCACCATTGACCTCTCTTTACCCTGTAACGATTGCTCTATGTTGCGTATCCTTACCCCATTCTTTACTCATGTATCTGTTCAAAGCTTAGCAGGTCATTTTCACATGTGGTCAACACACCTCATCTACTCGCTGTATGGGAGAGAGAGAGAGCACCTTCAGCCATGACGAAACATTTCACCAATCATACACCACCCCATCTGTCAGTAAAACCTTGAGAAGATGTGATGACTTTTGAAATAATCCTGACCAAAGTGTAAGGGGAAAGTCGTTCACTATTTGATATTTTGAAACTTTGCCTATATGTATTTGGATCGGGCTTTCGGCGTTGAGAAGTTTTAACCGAAGGGAAGAAAATGGATCATGACAGATGATCAAAAAGAAATACGAGCCATTATGTGTGATGTCTAGACTTGTGCAGCAAAGCATCAGGGCAACAGAGACAGGGAGGGATGCTAAAGAAAGTGATGAAAGGGTAAACTGAGAGAATCCCTCATCACATTAGCATATTCCCTCTGCAAGGATTTTCTATTGGATTCAGATCAGGGCTCTGGCTTGGCTACTCAAGGACATTAACCTTGCTATCCTTTAGCCACTGTGTTTATTTTGGTGGTGCGTTTAGGGTCATTGTCATGCTGGAAGCTGAACTGTCTGCCCATTTCTGACTGTATACCAGACGTGTCACACTTTTTTCTCAATAACTTGGGTGAACATGCCAGCATCCATTTTCCCTCCAATCCTATGACTGAAAATATGTGAAGTCATTAACTCTTATGGCCGGAAACACAGGGGTGCAGAGTTGTGCTATACTGCCTTCAGATTTCTGCTGCATGCCCCCAGCCGTGTTTAGTATACCCACTACAGCAAACTAGACCCTGCAGTGTGCACCATTATATGTTACCCCCCAGTCAAAGCAGGCTGCATCCGGTCCTGCCATCTCTGTTTGACCTAGCTCACTAAAGACAGAAACATCAAGAAGTGAAACATCCAGTGCTGGCCAAAGTACACAAGCTTAATAATAAATAAATAACCAATAAATGACCAAGTATAATATTTTTGTCTCATTTGTTTAACTGGGTTCTCTTTATCTACTTTTAGGACTTGTGTGAAAATCTGAGGATGTTTTAGGTCATATTTATGCAGAAATATAGAAAATTCTAAAGGATTCACAAACTCTCAAGCACCACTGTACATTGGAACAATCTATACAGTATTTCTGTTGCTTGTACTTTTTCCCTTATGAAAAAACACCATAAATCGACAAACTATTCGGTAAACATACAAAACAGAGGTCATTTTCCTCTTTCAAAACATGCTGTTCTCTGTGGAGCCTTAGT
The DNA here is from genome assembly GCA_025084515.1 of Ancistrus triradiatus. Classification (NCBI taxonomy): domain Eukaryota; kingdom Metazoa; phylum Chordata; class Actinopteri; order Siluriformes; family Loricariidae; genus Ancistrus; species Ancistrus triradiatus. The sequence continues at coordinate 99,170 of JAJAGP010000294.1, forward strand.
AAATCAGCTTGTATACTTTTTGCATGTCATATCAAGTTTGCACATGTTTTTAAACACGCAAACCTGTAGTAAATCAGGTCCCCAGTATGAGCTCTGTTCTGTTCTGTTCTATAAGTCCAGCATGTGCTTTAAGCTGCTGAAGTCGGGCTGCCAAAAGCATGTAACCACTTCTGGAACACGTACTGGGCCTTTCTTCGATTCTTCAGAGACACAACCACTGATGCAATAGGGAGGCCAGAATACAGCAAACCCACAAGACCACTAAAATGATGGTAAACACAACTTTAGTGACGCTGTAAACTGATAATAAACATAATTCTCCACAAAGATATAGACTTTCTTTCTTATAATCCTGCCATTATGAGTGCTATGTTAAGTTACAAACCCAGAATACATGTTATTTCTGGTGCCTTTTTTATTCAGAGCAGGTTGTGTAAACAGGGGGAATGCATGACCTAAAAACTTCTTCTGCTTCTTCAAATAGCAGTGGTTGGAAATGTGGAATTAACCAACATAGCATTAGTTTAAGAGCAATGAGGCTTGAGTCAGAGTAAGGGACAAAACTGAACCATGATGTAGAATTTTGATGGTTTTAAAAGGTGAAAAAGCTAAGCAAAAACAGCTTGTTACATTATATAATAGTTTCCTGGTCAATACCCTACTGTTTGTCAGTTGTTTATGAGAATATGCATGACATCATAGGTCATCTTTGGGTAAGCACCATGTTTTGCTGCATCCACACACACAAGGCAGGAACAACACTAGACAGGGCAACAATCCATTGTAGGGCACATACATTCACACACTCACACCCTAGGGGCACTTTTAGAGACACCAATTGACCTGACACCCATATCTTTGGACTGTGGGAGGAAATTGGAAAGGACACACAGAAAGGACCCAGACCGCTCCACCTGGTATAGAACCCAGGACGTTCTCGCCACCGCGCCGCCCCTGTTTCATGTTGATATGATTATATATAAACAATTCCTGCAGATTTTTCAGATGCACTTTCATGGTGCAAGTCTGACATTCTACCATATCCTCAAGATGTTCTATTGGATTCAGATCTGGTGACTGGGAAAGCCACTGACAAGCACTGTACTCATTGTTATGAAACCAGTTCGAGATTACTTTTCGTTTGTCTTTGATGTCTGTGAGTGCATTGTACAGACATGTCCGGCACTCAGTGACCTTTCACCAAGCGGTTCATTGCCCAAAAGTAGCCTCTGAGAGCGTTCTTATAGGACAGCGGGGGAAGCAGTGTTGAGCCCTCTTGTGGCAAGACCCAGTGTGTAATCAGACACCTATAATCATTTACATATCTGCCTGAAACTTTTTTGCAGCAATCTGACATTTCACTCATGGTTATATGTATGTACAGGAATCCAGGAAATCACATTGTAGGATTTTTAAAGAATTTAATTGTAAATCATGGTGGAAAATAAGTATTTGGTCAATAACAAAAGTTCAACTCAATTCTCAATAAAACAATCTTTTTTGGCAATGACAGTGGTCAAACATCTTCATCAGGTTTGCACACACTGTAGCTGGTATTTTGGCCCATTCCTCCATGCAGATCTCCTCTAGAGCAGTGATGTTTTGGGGCAACACGGACTTTCAACTCCCTCTACAAATTTTCTATAGGTTTGAGGTCTGGAGACTGGCTAGGCCACTCCAGGACCTTGAAATGCTTTTTATGAAGCCACTCCTTCGTTGCCCGAGTGTGTTTGGGTTCATTGTCATGCTGGAAGACCCAGCCACGTTCCATCTTCAATGCTCTCACTGATGGAAGGAGGTTTTGGCTTAAAATCTCATGATACATGGCCCCGTTCATTCTTCCCTTAACACAGATCAGTTGTCCTGCCCCCAGTGCAGAAAAACAGCCCCAAAGCATGAGGTTTCCACCCCCATGCTTCACAGTAGGTATGGTGGTAACTCAGACATTCTTCTTCCTCCAAACACGGCGAGTTGAGTTTTTACCAAAAAGTTCTATTTTGGTTTCATCTGACCCCATGATATTCTCCCAATCCTCTTCTGGATCATCCATATGCTTTCTGGCAAACTTCAGATGGGCCTGGACATGTACTGGCTTAAGCAGGGGGGCACGCCTGGCACTGCAGGATCTGAGTCCTTTTCGGCGTAGTCTGTTACTGATGGTAGCCTTTGTTACTTTGGTCCCAGCTCTCTGCAGGTCATTCATCAGGTCCCTCTGTGTAGTTCTGGGATTTTTTCTCACCGTTCTCATGATCATTTTGACCCCACGGGATGAGATTTTTCATGGGCCCCAGATCGAGCAAGATTATCAATGGTCTTGTATGTCTTACAATTGCTCCCACAGTTGATTTATTCACACCAACCTGCTTTTATACAGAGAACGAAGTCAAACAGCTGCCATTAATACAGGCAACGAGTGGAGGACAGAAGAGCTTCTTAAAGAAGACGTTACACATCTGTGAGAGCCAGAAATCTTGCTTGTTTGTTATTGACCAAATACTTATTTTCTACCATAATTTACAATTAAATTCTTTAAAAATCCTACAGTGTGATTTCCTGGATTTTTTTTGTCATTTTGTCTCTCATAGTTGAAGTGTACCTATGATGAAAATTACAGACCTCTCTCATCTTTCTCAGTAGGAGAACTTGTACAATCAGTGGCTGACTAAATACTTTTTTGCGGCAATGTATATATAAAATTCTGTTACTGTTTGTTTGTTTTACTGTATAATTACAGCTGTAGAAGACTGAAGCAGTAAGGATGATTGGATTTAGTGAGTGAAAGGGAGACGTTTCACATTTCACCTCTCAGCCATCAGTGGAAAACACATGTTTTGCTGAGACACCCAAATACCGAGTACTGACAGGATGGGGTTGGGCCAACAGCAACTAAAATCTGAAAATCTCATACCTGCAGGGCATGAGCTTCCCCTCCAGTCTTCTCCTGGTTTCTATCAGCTAGTTACAGAATGTTATGGTTTTGGTTTCCGTTTTTTTTATAGCATCAGGGATGATTGCATGTAGAAATTTGGACCCATGCCACCCAAGTCAACTAATTACTTCAAATCCACTCTTTAGGTTACAATAGCCCCTTTTCATCAAAGTTGGTCAGATCTGATTGTATGTCGGGTGTACAAAATGTCACAGCCGGATTCGTTATTCATCATTTTCATCTTAGGCATGTCTATATGAGCAAACTCATATTCAAATACCCCATATGTTAGAGTGGAAAATTGGATAGCGGGGTCATGAACGTTATTTATAATGTCATCAGTAATATCTACAATATCAACAAAAGATAATAATAATAATAATAATAATAATAATAATAATAATAATAGTGTTTCCTCCACTGATTCCCACATTCTTATGGCATGCAGTGGGTTAATCCACTGGGTGGGTTGATCTCTAAAGTGTCCCAGTTTGAGTTTGTGTGTGTGTGTGTGTGTGTGTGTGTGTGTGTGTGTGTGTGTGTGTGTGTGTGTGTGTGTATGTGTGTGTGCCCTGCAATGGACTGCTGCTCTGTCCAGGATTAGTTGCGCCCTGTGCTGCCAAATATCTGGAGGCAATTTAAAATCTATCCAACAGGATAGCTTATTGAGTTTAAATATTATTAAACAATTTTTAAAGGTGAACAATTTGCAGACCTGGAAATTCATTTGAGTAGTACGTATAAATGGAGAGATGCTTGAGGATCAGGCACAGATTCATGACAGATTTAACGGCTCTACAACTCTTAAATAGCAGTCTTAAATTCACTACATGAATGAGTATTCCATAGCCATGCAGATTTTTTATGGATGGCAATCAATGACTCATGAGCCCTTTTGGGGCTCCCCAGGCTTTAGTTCATTGAATCAGTGTGAACTTTTGTTTGATATTTTAGATTTATATAATGCCTGCATGACATCATTAACTCAAATAGTGAAAGTACAGTAAACGATTACAGTAAACGACCTCTTTGGCCATCCTTTATTCTGTCATGTTCTCCTTTATGCTTACTATTTTTATTGGCTTAGTACACTACATCTAAAAAACTAGGCTATGTTCCATGTATATCATATGAATACGAGGGTGAAGTTCGGCATACCAATTAAAAAAAGTTACTGTATATGCACTAAATTCTAAGCATGTAAGATGAGACATCAGCGGTGGTAATGTCACTCTTCGCTAGGTTCTTGTTTCAGCTGTCATATAGGACAGTTTCATGGATCAGAAGTCGATTAGTTTGTACATGATATAGCCAAATGTTTGTGGACACCAAAAAATTTCATCCAAAAACATAGCTATTACAACCCCAAATCAAAAAATGTTGGGACGTATGTAAAATGCAAATTTAGATAAAAAATGCAGTGTTCCTTACTTTTTACTTTGACTTCTGTATCACTGCAGAAAGTATGAACCCAAGATGTTTCAGGTTTTTTTCTGGTCAACCTCATTCCATTGTTAATAAACATCCCTTCCTGCATTTCAGGTCTGCAACACATTAAAAAAAAAAGTTGGGACAGGGGCAATTTAGGGCTAGTGACAGTAAAAAAAATAAAAAAAACTATATGATGATGTAATTTCAAACAGGTGATGTTAACAAGTGATTATACTAATTTGGTCCAAAATCAGTACCCTCAAAAGGCTCTGAGTCTCTGATAAGCAAAGATGGGCAGAGGATCTCCAGTTTGTCAACAAATGTATAAGAAAATTATTGAAAAGTTTAAAAACAATGTTCCTCAAGGAAATATTGTAAGGGATTTGCATATCTCTCCCTGTATAGTGCATAATATCATTCAGCACATAAAGAGTATGGGCACAAGCCTAAATTGAAGATCCATGATCTCCGATCCCTCAGATGGCACTGCATCAAGAACCATCATTCATCAATAGCTGATAGAACCACACTGGCAAGGGATTACTTTATCAAACCTTTGTCAAGCACTACAATATGGAATTACATTCACAATTGCCACATAAAACTTTACTGTGCAAAATAGAATCCTTATGTGAACAATGTCCTGAAGTGGCATCGACTTCTCTGGGCTCAGAGGCATCTGGGATGGACCATCACACAATAGATATGTGTATTGTGGTCAGACCAATCAGAACTCCACATATGTTTTGGAAGAAATGCAGGCTGTGTGCTCCATACCAAATACAAAAAGGACCATTCAGAAATTTATCAGCAAGTCCAGAAGCCAGGGTCTGTCATGTTATGGGTTGTGTCAGTGCTCTTGGCAAAGGTTATTTACACTTCTGTGAAGGCAGCATTAATGCAGAAAAGTACACTGAGATTTTAGAGCAACAGTAATGCCTTCAAGATGACATCTTTTCTGGGGCATCCATGCATTTATCGATAAGAAAACACAATTCAAGTCAAATCCCATCCAGTCTTTCTTTGGAGAACATAATTTTTTTTTTTTATCATTTCAATAATTTTTTCACATATTTGTTGACCACTGGAGATTCTCTGCCCATCTTTGCTCCTTTTGTGGATACTGCTTTTGTACCAAATCATGATTATAATCACTTGTTGACATCACATCATAAATGTAGTTCTTTATCTCATTACTAGCCATAAATTGCCCCCCTCCCAACCTTTTTTGGAATGTGTTGCAGCCCTGGTATGCAGGAATGGATGTTTATTAACAAATAAAATGAAGTTGATCAGATGAAACATTAAATATCCTGATACATATTGTCTGCAATGATATAAAAAAGTACATGTAAGGAGTACTGTGTTTTTTTTTATATATCTGTGAATTTTCCATACCGTCCCAACTTTTTCTGATTTGGGGTCGCCGTATTTGGCACTACAACAGCCTTTTGCTCTGTTGAGAAGGAATATTACTGTGAGAATGGGCACTGATTGACTGATGGGCTCTCACAGTTGGCATTCCTATTCACAGGTGTTTATTACAACACATCTTATTGCCACTGTTTGTCTAATGTCAGGGCATGGCATCTGGCATAGGGTCATGTATCCTACATGGTTTCCCTCTGACTTTGTCTCATAGGTTGTCCCATTAACCCCATGAGACAGTCTAATCTATTTAAGTTCCACGTTTCTTCACTTCTTCATTGGTCTCATCTTTGGGTCCTATGTCTGCATACATTGCATACCCAATCTCTGTCTTTTTGAAAACGTGTAAAAACAACGATGTTGCTCATGTGTACCCAAAAGTCTACTCATTCTTTTTGTTCTATCCTACTCACCTTTCATGTTCTACTTTCTCACATTCTCACTGCATTTACCTAATACTGAGCAGTTATGTGGGTACCTGTAAAGAAAGGCAAAATTCAAGGATCCTTAAGTGATTCCCTCAGGAGCAATGGATAGTCTGTGGTGAAAAAGAATTGCAGGATATATATGAAGAATATATGATAAAGACTAAGGGGGTAAAATCAAGGACATACAAAAGAAAGCATTCCCAAAATGTACATATGACTCAAAGGAGATGGATAGAGATGTTATATATGTTTGCAGCCGCAAAATCAAAGGTAAATGACTTATTACACATCACTGGAGTTTGAAAGCCTAAATTCTAGAGGTCTTACATTTAAAACACTACAAAGCAGTATTTTTACTAGCCTATTACTTATGGTCAAGTATTTCTTTCTAACTCTTTTTCTCTCTCTCTTGTTCTTTTACTTCCTGGAATGCCAGGACCCAGAGCTCAGCTATTTTGGTTAACCACATTACCTCAAAGCAGATGGTTCTGAAATCCAAAAACTGGTTTACTATTTAGCCACATGTCTACATTCAGATGCTGGCATCCATCTACAAATAAAAAATGCTTCCATATAGTGTGAATTTTATAATTGATATGTTTAAATATAAACTGCAGGTATTATTCGTTTTGATGACAAATATATTTACTCTTGACATTTTTCTACAACCCCAAATCTTATGGAAAAAATTTACATTTACTTTTACATTTGTTTCAATGAAACCAAGATATTTAATGTTTTGTATGGTCAGCTTCATTTCAGTTGTTTACGTACATCCATTCCTGCATTTTAGGCCTACAACACAATCTGAAATAGTTGATATGGAGGCAATTTAGGGCTAGTAATGAGGTAAAAAAAGAAAGCTGTCACAATTTCAAATTTCAAATCGCAGCATTAATACAGAGAAGTATATTGATATTTTAAAAAAACATAAGCTGCCTTCAAGACGACATCTTTTAGAAGGATGTCCATGCATTTTTCAACAAGACAATGAGAAACCACATGTTACACACATCACAGAGACATGACTGTAGAGGGTACAGATACTGGTCTGGCCTGCCTGGAGTCCTGACCTGTTCCCAGAGAATGTGTGGAGAATTTTAAAATTAAAATGTTTTTGTTTTGTTTTACTTTAATCTGCATTTTCCACACCAAAGGTTGGGTGTACAATGCCAGTACATGTATGTATACATTTAAAAAATAGATATTAAATGAAATTCAAAGGATTCGCATCAACTGTGGCAAAATGTATGAGAGGGCGTAAAAGTGCTTCCCCTGCTTCCCTTTAAATAGGCTCTCAGAGGCTACTTTTGGGTAGTCTATCTCTTGGTGAGCGAATGTTGACTGCTAGACATGCCTCTACAATGCACTCAAAGACATTTTGCCCAGCTGACAGACTTTGTGAGGGGGCGCTTCATTAGACTGAGAGAAGCAAGTTGGTCATTTCGATAAATTGCCTGCCATCTAGGCCACTCTGACCTAGCTATTGGGAGTATTGTTTCTATGACAGCATGCACACAAGGGGAACAGGCTCAGGACGGCCCAGACAGACCATCAGTGGAGAGGATCGTTTGATCCTCTCTACTGCAGCTCCCACAGTTTCATTGTCCACCATCCAGACACAGATGGCACCATCACTATACACCCTGACTCTGCCTGGACCACTTCCAGGAGCTTAGCAAATGGAAACACTTAAAGAGCCCATTATGTGTTCTGCCATTGACAGCCAGCCACCATCACCCTCGTTTGCAGTGGTGTCGTGAATGAGAAACCTGGACTACTATGGTCTGGAACCGTATCATCATTAGCACCTCACTGAACAAAAAAATAACACCACAAAGGAGTTGTTGGGATCAAATGAATCTTTATATTTGTGAATGTAGAACATTAGAGCAAAACAATACATTTATTGTGGAAAAGTGCACAATAGAAAGGAGGCTCTAGTATCCTGTTGGGCTCCCTCTAGCCTGGATTCAAGCTGACATACGGTTGAGCATGGAGGGATAAAGGTTCCCTATGGTATCCTGTGGCACATGTGCCCACAGATGTTGCAGCTGCACCTGTAGATCCTGCACACTCGTAGGTTGCCGAATCTGGCATCCCAGCTGGTCCTATAAATGCTTAATTGGCACTAAATCTGGATTTGTCGCTAAAGAAGATACGGTTCCAGTCCATAGCAGTCCAGGCTTCTAGTTCAGGACACCAGTGCAAACAAAGACGACGATAGCTGGTTGTCAATGGCAGCACTGAAAAAACAGATATCCTTTTTCTAAGCTCATGGAAATGGTATGAGACAGGAGTGTGTAGTGGAGGTGCCAACTGTGTCTGGATGCCAATTTATAACAACAGCCAACCTGCTTCTGTCAGTCCAATGATGCATCCCCTCTCAAACTCAAACTGGGCAAAAAATGTCTTCGAGTTCATCATAGAGGCATGTCTAGCAGTCAACAATCTCTCATCAAGTATTACACTACCCAAATATAGCCTCTGAGAGACTTTTTATAGGGCAGTGGCAAAAGCACTTTTATGCCTTCATGTGGCAAGTCCAAGTGTCTAATCAGACCACCCCCGTAATCATTTACATATCTGCCTGAGATAGAACTGCATGCCGAGATTGGCAGCAATCTGACATTCATTTTTGTATAATACTAGTGTATAATACTAATATATACATAAAATGGATGCTACCATAGAATATAAAATTTGCACTGGTTATCAGTAGCATCTCTGTATTTTGTGTATTTTGTCGGTTGCTTATTTTTGTGAACCACCTGCCCATCTTCAGCTGTCTGCAGAAGATCAGAGGTTTTCCTCAAGATTTTTGCTGTACTTGGTAGCATCCATTTTTCCTTCTTTCCAGACCAATTGCCCAGTCTCGGCTGAAGAGCAAACAACCCCAAAACACAATGTTCTTCATTGTAGGTATGTTGTATTTGGTGTGCTCTGTTCGGTTTTTGACATAGTGCTTGAAGTTCTGTACAAAGAGCTCAGTTTTGGTGTCAACTGACCATAAAACCTTTTCCCACATGCCACCACAATCTTCCAAGTGGTTTTTGCTTGAATTTTTCCAGAAGAGGATTCATTCTTGCCACCTGACCATGTAGACCAGTTTTGTGTAATGCTTCCGAGACTGGTCCTCTTGAGCAAGTTTCTAATATTTACTGTAAGATGTCATTCACTCCAACCAGGTATTTTCTCTTTTCTGGAGGCTTGTCTCATGGTGATCTGATGTTCTGATTCACTCATTTATGTGAATCACTTGGGTCTGCTGCTATTTATCTGCCATGTCTCCCTCACTTGTATCATTTTTCATGTAGACATTCTAAGTTGCTATTCTTCCACCTCAACTGATGATGTTGTCTATCTCAGCAAGAATCATAAACATACCTAATAGATTAAATATATTGCATTAAAATGTAACGTTCTGGTAATCAAAATGCCATGGCAGTCCTCCATCGGAGTAGATGCTCTGAAATGTTGCAGCAAACAAGATAAGTTATGATACAGTATAAAGTTATTGAATAAGTAAAAAGTTACAGATGCATGCTGTTGAAGCTTATGTTGAACCTCTTTATATAATATTGTTAAAATTGTAAAATTGTCATTATTAAACACTGTAAATGTCAGCTCTAATACACATTTACAATTGTACATAAACCATTGAATTTGAGGGTTCAAAACCAGCACCATTGGTTGACCCATGAGAAAGGCCTTCAACCCACAACTGCTTTTAAACCACAACTGCTTTGACTTAAATGCATCAAGAACACTTCTGTAAGTCGCTCAGTATACAAGTGTAAGCTGTTAACCATAACAGGTCCTGCCCGGCAATGACGTCCTGATGAAAAACAGTCTATCCCTATCATATGACTGTCCTCCTAAATTATACTAACAGGCAGCATTTCCTGAAAATCTCCTATTTCCCACATCTACACCACAATACAACGATGACATTTTCAAATTATCCTGATCCAGGAAAGCAGTTTTTAAAACAACGCATTTCTGGGTGGTCTAAACTCCCAATTCTATGTATCTTCATTGATATGGACAAGGCCTTAATCTGTGTTTGATTTAATTTGTGCTCAAATATATTGTTGACTATTTAGTCTTCTTTAAGTTACATGTGAACTCCAGGAAATCTTCCAGGGTTAAAACTGTTAAGCCATGCATGTTTCAAGAAAGGTCAGAGCAAAGTTTCCATGTGTGGGTCACTACCTCTTCAAACCATTTGCCAATATTAGCAACACTATGTTCTGTCTGAACCCATTGTGGCATTGCCGCTCAGCTGTGAGGCCAAGTATTCCTTATGAAGTCCATGTAGCTTCAGTTTTTGTTATGGGTGATGTGGGTCACTCCACTGTTTGGGTTACACTAGGGGAATAATGTGTTGTTTCCCTGTAGTTCAGATGCTGCCCCATAAGGCCAGCTTGTTAGGAGTTCAGGCCTTACAGACGGTCCGCATGCTTGGCCCTGCGGAAATCAGGAAGTATTTCAGCAGGTCAATAATGAGGTGTGACAGTATGGCTGCACATTTGGGGAAGAGTTATCACTTATGCACAGCCCTTGGGTAACCCTATGAAAAAGAAGAAGCAATTGCACAAGTTAAGTGGGACTGGGGATTCCCACCTGGAGCAGCCAATATCACCCTAAACTCTGCAATTGACTGTGACTTTCATAGCCAGGCCGCTGGACTGCATTAACCCTGCTCCGAGAGCTAAGAAAGTCATATATATTCTTGATGGGATTTGAGCTTGAAAGCACACACACACACACACACACACACACACACACACACACAAAGCTAGAAGACCTCTCATCATAAGAAAGAAGAGCTTTATTTCTGTGAAAGATGAATCCTCATATACACACAGGCCAACCTGCATGAAATATGTATTGCTCACACAAACACACACACACACACACACACACACACACACACATTAGGTGTAGGTTACGCCTGACAATCTGCAATCAGAGGTGAACCCGGGGACAGAGGAACTCATAAACAGGTGAACTTTGGGAAACAAGTGTCAAAGATCAAGAGCAGGTCACAGCTCGGCAAGTTTCCCATGAGCAAAATGGAGTGTGTAAGTATGTGTGTATGCATTTGTGCAGAGGGAAGTGGGAGGGAAAGAACAAAGTCTTTCCACTGCCAATCTCCTCACGAGATCTCCCTAACTCCCGCTGTAAATTATTATTATGTTTGTGGCTAGCATACCACAAATCAGCTTCCAAACAGAAGCCTTGTGGAGTTCGGCGTGCACCGAGCAGAGCTGTGAGATTAGTGGCTAACATTAACAGCCAACTCTTTAACTCCACAGGGGGATTAGCGAAGCGGTGGTCTAGATGCAGCAAAGATGATGAAGACAGATGAAGGAAAATGTTACAAATCGTCAGCTTCATGAAGACTGAATAAATTTGGCAAGACAACAAAAACAGATGGGCTACGATTTGATTCTGCCCTTCTCTCTTACAATAAAGTATTTGCAGCATTAGCAATATTCTCTGTCATCGAACCCTTGAAGCTCATATGCTTACTCCACATCAAATGCTGGGGCTCTTAGACCCAATTTCTTTCGATAGTGCAATTTCGGATACGCTCATCTTGGCTGGTGGCTTGCTCTTACAGACCTGCATGCACTGGTCAAAGGCCAGACTCAATATTTTCTTTCCTTTCATTCCAAAGCAGAAGTCTTGTCTGCCAGACTTCTGTCCTACAGAAGAAAGATAGCGGTGGTTTCGAAGTCATACCCAGTCTGATATCCAAAGCACACATCCAGAAGGCTTTAGTGCCCCTGCAATGTGAAGTCAGGGGTAATGTCCATCACTGGGATTTCCAATGGTCAGGCTAGTGGATTATTGTGATTCGGGAAAGAGCAGACAGTGGAGCTTGAAGCTATGAAGGTTTCAAGAGTGCATCGTTTCAAGGACTGACTTTGAAAGAATGGAGCATAATCTAACCATTATTTCTTTAAGGTGTGGTTTATTTATGAATCAGTACAGCTGACATTATAGCACCTAATTCTCAGAATAAAACAAAAAGCTCACATTTCAGGTCTGAGTTGGAAGTTTGACTTTGTATAAACTATCACATTTGGGGAATAAAGTATACATGAAACATGACTCTTAGTGACCACTTATTCTTGAGGAGTCCATCCTAGTCTTTTTTGCAATATTTGAGTCTCTCCAATGGGTCTTGACTTCATCATTTTTTCCCCTTTCCTTCCTCTTTCTTGTCAGGTGACTCTTATTTAATGGCTGGGATAGTAAACCTTCATTGGGAGGCAGGATCTGGGTTTACTGCTTCATCAGCCATGGGTAGGAGTGTTTATTTATGCTCCGGGCAGTTGTAGTACAGACCTTTGGGTGTTAGAATATTGCTAATGTGGGATAAGAAGCTCAGCAGATGTAACCCTGTTGTATTTTTCTACCTAAATTAGTTGAGCGTACATTAACTTTCTATGCATATTAAGAAAATTCCAATATTAGAACCTTAGGTACTATTTTATATGTGATTACAGTAGTGTTAGATGTCTTCAACTATTCATTTGTAGTTTCTGGTGTACCTTCTCCATGCCATGTGAAGGAATGATTGGGCAAATAAGAAACTCTGGATATTGTCCAGGTAACGGTAGTAGCTCATTAAGAAGAATGAGGTGTGTCTGTAGTGGAATGAATGAGAATCAGAATGGAATTGCTGCCATACATGTAGGTAGGTATGTTGATTTTAATTTTTCCAGCCTTGTGTTTATCTACAGAGAGTTGTGGACAATGGCTCACTTTCACAACTGCAAACGCAGCTGCCCGAGTGCTAACTCGAACTAGAAAATTTGATCATATCACTCCTGTTCTATCATCACTACACTGGTTACCAGTCAAATTCCGCATTGATTACAAAATACTTCTTATAACTTATAAAGCTCTACATGGCCTGGCGCCCACATTATTGATGAACTCCTTAGAGTTTTACAATCCAACTCGTCTACTTTCGTTCGGGTTGAGGGTGTGCAGGACTTCTTTAGTTCCTAGAATTAAAAAAGTCACAAGCCGGGGAAAGGCTTTCTCATAAGGGCAAAGGACCTCACCCCCCAACTATGGAATAAACTTCCCACTTTCATTCGAGTCTCAGACACTCTCCAAAATTTTTAGTCTTGGCTAAAAACATACTTTTTTACGCAGGCTTTTGACTAGATTTAGACCGGGATGCATGGCTTGGGTCACTGGGGCCGGAGTCTGGAGTCATGTCTGGCCTGCCTGCCTTGTCCGTTAGCCAGGAGTGTTGGGTGGGCGGTCTGACTGAACTGGGCTTCAGTCCTCGTGATCTTGACCTGTGCATCCTTGCCTTAGACTAAGGGCAGAGCTGGGGGTTCATAGTCAGAGAATCTTATAGTGATCAGAGACATTGGGTTGCTGTCTTCTGCCTCCCGTGGGTTGCCGATGTCTCGTGATCCCTCTTGGCTGTGTTACCTACCAGTTCACCTCTTTCTAGCCATGCTGCTATAGCTGATCTGCCGGGGTCTCATGCTACACAAGGCATCAGTGATTGTTAATAGACACTGTGCTCTTAATCAATAACTAATTACATTTTCTGTTTTCTCTCCGAGCTGTGTTCCGGTACCAGTTCCGGCCCCACACATGATGTTCATCCACTGCAGCTTCACTCAAGCTGCTTCCGTCATCAGCTCCAGCCCCATCATTAATTTTTTACCCGGGCCACTTAATGTTGATGCGTGCATACTTCACATTGTATTTTGAGAACTTTTGAATCCATGACTTTGAGTTCGCTCTATAGATTTATTCATCCTACGAGGGCCCAGGACCCCCCCCCCCCCCCTGCCCGCCCGCCTGCCCTACGCGTACCCCCCCCCCAATTTTTGAGTCCCTTGGTCCTCCCAAGGTTTCTTTCCTAGACCAACCCCCAGGGAGTTTTTCCTTGCCACTGTCACCCTAGGCTTGCTCAATTTGGGATTGGACGTAGTTATTAGGAGATAATCTAAACTTGTAAAGTTGCTTTGAGACAATGCTCCATTGTAAAAAGCGCTATATAAATAGATCTGACAATGGAAAAATTAGACCAGTGCATTCATACATAAAACGTAAATATTTTTATTTATAAAATTTCAGATTCCACCTTTGTGGATTTTGCATATTCTCCAAATGTCCTTGTGGGTTTTCTCCCTGTAGGTTTCCTCTAATATTCCAAAGACGAATTAGGTCAATTGATTTCTCTAAGGGTCCCTGTGTGTGTGTAACACTCTTGGTCCTCTGACACCTGTGGATGGACGTTTGGACAGCAGGGCTTGCTCAAGTTCATCCTTTCATGACAGCTGTTTACCTATTTTCAGCAGAACAATGCATGATGGAATGATGGCGAGCTTACCTTGCTTCCCTCGCCTTCACAGTCCCCAGATCTTAATCCTGTACAGCATCTATGGGTGAGGTAGAACAGGCTGTTGAGAGCATGTCAGTACCTCCAACTAATTTTTTACCAACTGCGAGAAGCTATCCTGTCTTCATGGGTCAATATTTCTGCTGAATGATTTCAACAACTGGTGGACTCTATGCCATGATGAACTGCAAAGGAGATGTGTCTCTAATAAAGTGGCAATTCAGCATACATGTATGTATGTGTGTCATGTTTTAACCCTGTTTACCCTGATTAAGATTGGCGGGGGCAAAGGAGGGTGCGGGCAAGCATGTATTCTGAATGGAGCAGCAGTCCATCATAGGTCAGGGTTGTTAGTTACTGTTGCAGTGCCCAGTATGCCGTCCACTCCCTCAAATCATGCCTGTTTGATGCCCGATCCAGCCGTCAGGTGTCACCTGAGTACTTATGTATTTTGACCCTCACATAAATGTTTGAAAGAACACATTTAATTACAAGTTACTCATTCTGCCCATGATCACTACACTGGTTTCCAATAAGCCAACAAAGGCGTTGGTTGTGACGCAAAGTAAGCGTACAACAGGGAGGATGTGGACCATACAAGCAGAACAGTCCTGAGTCACAGGAAGCAGAGGACCACATACCGCACACAAATACCACGCTTACCTTCCCTTATGAGAAGACACATGACCTAAAACAAGCAGTCAGACCTGGCTGTTCAAATTGTGGTTGGGCACTTTGCGCAGTGACTCACATTCCTTCTAGAACTGGCACAGCAAAGGCAAAGACTGGAGTCTGTGCATATTACAGCAAGACAGAAGGAGTAATTTATGTTTCTTGGTGTCAAATAAATGCCAAACAAGTGACAAAATGATATTAACATGTCAAAGAAATTGAGAAAAGATGGAAAGGAGGAAAGCAGGTGAGCCTAGCCAAATCTTAAAAAAGGCTTAGAGTGGGATTACAGTTCTGAATTTGTTTGGACCTTTCAGATACATATACCAACCAAAGGCATAAAGGAAAAATGAAAAGTGTGAAGCTACTCTGTGCAGCCCTGTGGCCCGTTCAAGTCAGGCCCTGCAGTGTTAGACAGAGTCTATTAGAATAGCATGCCTGGCTGTTGTTACACTGTTAGATCCATCAGGACCAGAGGGTGGATTCTTGACCGGGTCAGTGGTTCGGTGGTTTCATAGAGCTTGTGGTCAGTCTCCAGTCCAGCTTTTGCTGCTGGGACGCAGGCTTTCAGTGTGTGTATGTGAGAGAGAGAGTGTGTGTGTGTGCTGGATACCAGAGCCCCTGACTAACCAAGCACATCCAGTCTCAAATGAGCTGAGAAATGGTGTTATTGTCTGTCAGAAATGATACACATTTGACAAATTTGAGGTTAAGGGCGGTTGAGAGGTGAAGTTTTACTAGTCACATAGAACTTAGGTTCCTGGAAGTGCAATGATGGTTCACTAGGGTGGGTCTCTTACTCCAGTGGCCTCCATTAAATATAATTTCCTGACAGGGGAGAGAAAATTTGAAAACTTTATTTGTGTAATCCATTTTCTTCCTAAAGTTATCAGTGCACTGTGGAGCAATGCAACTTAATAAGGAACGGTTTCATGCCTGTACACCTTATTGTAATTTTTTATTAACCTTAAAACATACTTTACCTAATGTCTAATTAGTTGAGCGTACATTAACTTTCTATGTATATTAAGAAAATGCCAATATTAGAACCTTAGGTACTATTTTATATGCGATTACAGTAGTGTTAGATGTCTTCAAATATTTGTAGTTTCTGGTGTACCTTCATGCCATGTGAAGGAATACTTGGGCAGATAAAAGCCTCTGTTTATTGTCCAAGTAATGCTTTTAAACTGGATAAGCATTGGCTTTTACAACCTCATTCACTTTCTTGAATTTTCCTTATTTTAAGAAATTTGGAGGGATCTCTTAATTTTTCCAGAGCTGTATTTACCTACAGAGAGTTTAACGATATTTCATTTTCACAGGAAAAATCACCAACCCCATGCAGTTATATGTTTCATATGGTTCATATATGGCAGTAAAGCCCTTCTGCATTACTGTCCACAAGGTGTGAAGTGGGTCCACAATCTCTGGCATCGTCCACAAGTTTCCAAATGCTCTGAAAAACATATTGCTTTAATAAATCACACCTACAAAAGCGTTATTATTGAAAACAAATGATGTATATTTCACATAGGTTCCCCTTGTGTCCCCAGCAGAGGTGTTGGCATGACTGAATTTCTGTCAAACAGTTCCTGTGTTTTACACATCATCTCGCAAACTATATTACCTATTCCGGTAGTCAGCAATTATATTAATAATTGCCAATAAACTTCTAAGGGTTCCACAGGATGGAACGAAGCTGAAATGGCCGGTTGTTCTTTTCTCTGTGACAGCAGTGACATCAGGTATCATTGATATATGTGGTAGCTACATTACACAGATACATTCCACAGGTTAAGCATAGCTACAACACCATGTGGACACCATAGGAGTACCATAGTAGCATAAATTATAAATATAGTTACCCTAAAGTAACATAGTGACATCAGAGAAGAAGCATGGTTGAATACAGTGTGTATCAACACATCCATACTCTGTATGATGCATTGTTATGACAGCAAAAGTACTATAATGGCATCATAGTTGTAATTAATCTAGTTACCCTATAGAATTATAAGTCACATCATAGAAGAGGCATGATTATGTTAAACAGAATACCATAATTTTCCATAGTTACAGTATAGTACAGTGCTATTGACTCATGTAACTGCCTGTTGTAGCATATCAGTTAACATGATGCACCATTATAGAACTATGGCAGTGTCATGGCTAAATATGCATAACCATGTTTTCTGTAAAGTAACACTGAAACACCACTGTAGAATAAAGGTTAAATATTTTATGTAAACTCCTCATATCACTGTCTGCAATGGGTTCTCATCCAATAGAACCTACTGCAGAGAGAGATTTGGTCGCTCTGCAAAACAGCTAGTTACCACAACAGCCAAACAACGCTACAGGTCTACAAGCATAGGCAGAAGTTAATGTGCTCACTTGGCAGTTAGCTCACGTTTGGACTAGAGACTGTTTTAACTCGGTTGATCTGTTTAGAGACTTTTATGTGCAGGTTACTCATGTTTCTGTGTACCGGTATTACTTTCCACTACTTATTTGTTACAAGTGTTTGGATGCATGCTCAATAATCTAGGTAAGAAAATCCCAGAAGTTGAATCTGTTCATCTGGACATAAGGTTTTGTGGGAGAAACGTTTTGTAGAAGAAGTCATTTAGATGAGTGACGGAAAAGGTTTCTCCAACAAACCTTATGTCCAGATGAACAGATTCAACTTCTGGGATTTGTTACAAGCTGTATATGGCATCTGTAAGTGCATGGGCCTGTCCTATTGTAAGCAGTACTCCTTTGTTTGTCCCCCACATTGCCTGTATATTCTCTCTAACCTATAACTATATAAACAGGTTCACATTTACTTGTTGAGTCTCTGTTTCATCAGGCTGAACTTCCATGTTGTTCGTAATACAGTCTGTCAATGCATTTTTTGCTTCTGTCAAACAAAAGTATCAGGTCCATCATACCATTATCTTAAGTGTTAGGGCTTTACCCTAGACAGGGTTGTAACTACACTAAATATAGAAAATATTGTATTTTCTATAATTATTGTGAATTTCCATTCATTAAAAAAGGTCTAGTATTAGACTAGTCTAAAAATACTATGTGACTATGGTCATTTACATTTACATTTACAGCATTTAGCAGACCCCCTTATCCAGAGCGACTTACAATTGGTACAGTCTTACATCCAAGCAATTGTGGGTTAAGGGTCTTGCTCAAGGACCCAAAAGTGGCAGCTTTGGCTGAGGTGGGATTTGAACCCTGGACCTTCTGGTTCATAGTCCTGCACCTTAACCACTGGGCCACCACAGTCCCTAATTTCTGGCCAACATCCATTTTGCTCAAAGTACATTTCACAAAATATAATGCAGATGTTAAAAGACCATAGTGATGATAATTTGATGTAAAATTTTGTTCCAAACTTCATCTTTCTCTTTCTGCTCAAGGTAAAATGATCAAATGCTATGGCACATAAGTCTTTGAGAAATAATATACTTAGTATACTTACCAACAGGAAACAAAAAGTCTCATCTAAGCTGTCTGATGTCAGTTCATTTCATATATAACTATTTATGAATTGGTAGATTCATTCAATACGGTGCAATGCAACGGTGTTTTACCCCTCATCTCACAAACTACGTTAGACATTCCTTTAGTCCGTAATTATATTAATAATTGGCAATCAGCTTTAAAAAGTTCCACAGGATGGAGCGAAGCTGAAATGGCCAGGTCTTAAAAAAAGAAGTGGTTGTATAAAGCAGAGGTGTATTACAGCAAGGGACAAAATATGGCTTTAAGCCCAGATGTGACCTACTCATTAGGTTTTTATCACACAACTAAAATGGCGCACACCCTTGTACTGCACTGTACTGAATTAATCTACCAACTTTACCGTTATGTTGGGAGATTTTTTATCGTCATAAGTGTCCTGTCGCAGAGCAATGAACAAAACATTAACTGTTCTGAATCGTTTATGGGCTTTATCAGTTGGTTCCCATAGGCAAATAATGTACTTTGGTGTAACAATACTTTTATATATTTAACAAAAATACTGTTAGAATGTCTCTATAGTGCATTAGGGTAACAATGTGTATTACACACTCAACAATCACTTTATTAGGTACATATCCATTGTTTCTACACTCGTTATCCATTTTATCAATTCTAATTACCATATACAGTAGATGCACTGTGTACTTCTACAATTAGAGACTGAAGGCCATTTGTTTCCCTACATACTTTGTCCCCTTTACTCTGTTCTGTATTGGTCAGGACCCCCATAGGACCAGCACTGATCAGGTCCTATTTGGGTGGTGGCTCACTCTCAGCACTGCAGTGACACTGACGTGTTGGTGATGTTAGTGTGTTTATTGACTGCGGGACTGTGGTAGCCTAGCGGTTAAAGTACTGGACTATAGACCAGAAGGTCCGGGGTAAAAAAAAATCCCACCTTTGCCAAGCTACCACTGTTGGGTCCCTGAGCAAGGCCCTTAACCCACAATTGCTTGGATGTAAGACTGTACCAATTGTAAGTCGCTCTGGATAAGGGCGTCTGCTAAATGCTGTAAATGTGTATGTATTGACATTGAGTGTGTTTACATGCACTTAATAATCCTATCATCATCAAATTATCTGATTATTTAAGTGGTCATGTACACATTCATTCATTTTCTTATCCGCTTAATCCTAGTCAGGGTTCGTCATCGTATGGCACATACACTCACACACTCTGGCATACTAAACTTTGTAAACACCATTTAACCTAACACGCATCTTTGGAATGTGGGAGGAAACCGGAGTACTCGTAGCAAAGCCACACAGACACGGGGAGGACATGCAGAGTCCACATAGGTGGAGTCCAGGGTCAGGATCAAACCGGGGATCTTGGAGTTGTGAAGCAACAGTGCTAACCACTGCTCCACTGTAAATAGCATACAGTCTCAGATCAGATTAAGGCCTAGAAAGAAGGTTAAGAATCTGAAAAAGAGACCTGGATTTTACTTCAGTAATCAGATTTCTCAGCTCATGTATACTCTCACTCTGATTCAATCAGTTTTCTCAGTCTGCACATGCACGCAAACGAAGTCCGGAAGTGGCTAGCACACTCAAACATGGTTGCCAGGTCTTTGCTTCTTTTGGACTTGTTTCCATTGACCTGGTGCCAGTTTCTCTCGTGTGATCTGGCTACGATGGAATTAATGAAGCATCTGCAAAATGTCTACCAAATACTTTTTGGGAGACTCTGAAATGTAGTATATGCTTGAGGAAATTAAGAATTGTATTATTTAATATTAAAGTTTGATGTTTACATCACATCCTTCTGTGAAGAAAATTCTTCTGTCCAAAATAAATTTAATGACATTGGTTCAACTTACTGTAAAATCTGTGATCTTCCTCATCTCTGTGGGAGTCTGCTACTCTGGAATCTGGTGTCATGAGGTCAGAGTGCCCTAACCTATTACAGGCTATACTACATGCTATAGGCAACATAGCCCAATGCTTCCCACAGCATCAGGCCCCATCAGCCTAGTGTATTAAAAGACGCTAAATGCTGGCACTACCTATAAACTCACTTCCTATGGCAATATAACCATGCCCTCTAGCCTAGCACACTGGCACTGATCACAGGTCAGTCATTTTAACTGGGCCAATTACCATGCTTACACAATCAAACAGACTGACAGTGGGCCCCTGCGCAACCCCGCAGACCCCAGCACTGTCGTTAAAGCTCGGTCATTACTCCATACCGAAACCACACTTCAGGGGTTTAATAAATTCACCTTCCTCACCCCTTGAAATCTCCCCCCCTTTCCTCTTGCTCTCCTCTCGGCTGCTGGCTCTTTTTTTGTCTAACGAGAACAGGGTGAAAAGTGCAAAAACATACCACAACAGAGCTGGAACATATTTACTATGAGAGCATGGGTCATTATTTTAGTGTAGAGAACCCTGTGAAATTCTGCCAGGGGATGGTGGCAATCTGTGTGTGTGTGCGTGCACGCGTGTGCGTGTGTGTGTGTGTGTGTGAGACAGAAAATGTGTGTGGGGTAGATTTACAGCTGTAGAGGAACGGCCTGAGCCACTCATTAGTCCTCATCCTCATAACATACACCTCAGCTCCACTACATGACCCAGTAGATACACACACACGTTTGTCTTTCTATCATCGTGAGGACCTTTCATTGACATATTATTACTGTAGCTGATCAATTCTAAACCTAACCCTAACCGTAATAAACTAACACAAATCTTTTGGCACTTTTACTCTGTTTTCTAATCAAAGTTGAAGTACAAAGTACAAAAAGCAGTTGTCATAATTGGGACCAGCAAAATCTGCCCACAAAATAAAATTGCCAGATCCACAAACAATCTTGATAAAAATGTTTTTGGGGACTCTCCATTGACTTAATTATTACTGTTGCTTATTAATGCTCCATCTTTAAAGATGTTATTTTTAAGAATTTATTTTAATAAAAGCAATTTTCTTTATGGGGATGTCACTACAAGGTATGCAGGCTTCGCAGTGATATATAAACCACACACACACACACACACACACACACACACTCCCCTAGAGACCTCCTCCCCTGTGATACTTTTCACAGAACCCATCTGTACAAGGCTCAAGAGGGATGCCCATAGGTCAAAGGCCAAACAAATTTGCTGTCAGATTTACTGGTGCAGCAAGGTTGGTGGCAGGACAGTTAAACTTTTAGCATGAGTGCGACAGCACAACCTATTAATATAACCGAACTAACAATAGAATAAGGACGGGGCGAATGCATGTGTGTCTTACTATTGTGAATTAAAGTTACACAGCATATAGTTTTATTTAACAAAACCCATTAAAAGACCAATGTGGGGATTTAGGGATAGGGTTAGGAGGTTAGAATTCTGCTGCTAAAAACATGGCCTACTATTGACCCTGTATATACACCCAATATGTGCAGACACATGCGTGCACAAACACACACACACACACACACACACACACACACACACAAAATGTTGATGGAGTGGCGTAGAAGACGTGGTTGTTCTGTTCACCTATTACTGACCCTCACAACAGCCTTCCCATGGGAACAGAGGTAAAAATGAACATGCATGCGCACACTGCAAGCACTGTTAATGAAGTGCTGATGGGGCTCAAAAATGAGTTGCAACCTTCTTTATATTCTCACTGATCTCCTTAAAAAACAAGGTTCCCTCTGGCATCTGTTTTCCATGCACCAACACGCACACACACACACACACACACACGCACACGCAGATACACACACACATGCACACGCACACACACACATTGGTCTTGTTATCTTGTGAGGACTTTCCATTGACATACTGATTACTGTATCTAATTAATTCTACACCTCCATCTAAGACCAACCATAACCTTAACCAGTAACCTAAAGCAAATATTTTGACTCTTTTTATTTGAACAAATAAAAGTTGAAGTTTTTGTAAAAAAAAAAAACAATTTAAATAAATGAGGGCCAGAAAAATAGTCCTAGTAAGTCAACATTGCCAGGTTTTCCTATCATTGTGAGGACATTTGGTCCTCACAAGTATTGAAGTATTGGAAGACACACACAAGTTTGCCAAATTTGTCATTTTGGGGACCGTCCGTTGACATAATGATTACTGTAGCTAATTAATGCTATACCTACACCTAACCCCAACCCACCTCTTATCGTTTTTCCAAACAAAGTTACAGTTTTTGCAAAAAAAGAAAAATGCAATTGTTTTCATGGAAAGCAGTAAGATGTCCCCACAATGTAAGAAATGTCCCCACAATGTAAAATATACATGGTACACACAGTTTGTCTTTATATCATTATCATCACACAACTTTGTCTCTCTGTCATTCTTCCATTGACATAATGACTACTGTAGCTAATTCATGCTACATTTACACCTACAACTAACCCAAACCCACCTCTTTTGGTGTGCACACACACACACACACACACACACACACAGATTGCCAGATGAGTTTGCCTTTTTATCATTGTAGGGACTTTCCACTGGCATATTATTACTGTACTTAATTAGTTATACACCTACACCTACTCCTATCCCTATCCTTAACCTTGATAACCTAAAACAGATCGTTTGACTTTTTTTTTTACTTTTTGACTTTTTTTTATTTTCCTTGTGGGGACCAGCAAATTACCCCAAAATCCATAAATGTGGTAACCTAGTGGTTAAGGTACTGGACTCTGAACCAGAAGATCCAGGGTTCAAATCCCACCTCTGCCAAGCTGCCACTGTTGGTTCCTTGAGCAATGCCCTTAACCCACAATTGCTTGGATTGTAAGACTGTATCAATTGTAAGTCGCTCTGGATAAGGTCGTCTGCTAAATGCTGTAAATGTAAATAAATCTCAGATCTTTCTATTTTTGTAGGGACAATTAGGTCCAGGGTCCAATGACTGGCCTCAGTCAGTAGGACAGACGAAACTCACACTGCATCTACAGCCCACATATTCTTACTAAGCTAAATCTATTTTGGAGGCTCTGTCCAAAGATTTCAAAAAGTTACAAAAGAAAACCTGCTACTGTGTTTCAGCTTTTGATGGATAATTGTAAAACATCGTTACAATTTAAGAGCCTGATTAGAAAAATAAATGTTTTCCATCTGTTTCCTTAAATATAGCCAAGGTCTGTTACTGCAAAAAGGCAAGCTTGGGTTCTTTCCTAAATATTTATTTAGTTTTATAAATGATCATGCATTGGGGTTATACAGTCATCATAGGAATCTCCTGTGCTTGCAAACCCCTATTGGCACTTGTATAACCCTTTTGGCCAGAGAAAACGAAATCAATATTCTGTGCCAATGAAGGAAAGAAAGCGGAAGGGGGAGGAAGGGGAGAGGAATGGAGGGAATTGGGTTAAAAATGAATCTGTGGTAAATAATCACTTGCGTTTTTTTGGGAGTTCCTCTGAAGCCCCTACCAGCATCAGACCAACCGGCAAGGCCAAAGTAAAGACATGGATCCCATTTTCACTGACCTTAGAATGTGCTTCCTACCCACAACGCCTAACAGAATACACTGCAAGGAGCCAATAAACTATTGTTATAGACAAGGAGAAAAAGATGGCAATAAATATCTGTCTGACACGCAACTAACAAGCTCTCACATACCTTATATATGTGCCAGATGAGAAGATACAGCCTGCAAGAGAAAACATGTGCATAAGCTACTTTGTTGTGTAACTAGCCTTACTGCTTTATCTGTTACAGCAGTTCAGTTTACTGACGAGATGCCACATTAGCTTCCATACATCAATTCCCCTGCCATATTAGTAATATTCCCATTTAAGCCATTACACATTGGTCCACAATTTAAAAGGTCATGCACTGGATTTACTTAATTAAAATAAGCTTTGAATTTAGTACTTTATTCAATAAGAATATGAACAAAATATAGGGGGTCACAGTGGTGCAGTGGTTAGCCCTGTGTCCTCACAGCTCCAAGATCCCCAGTTCAATCCTGACCATGTCCTCCCCGTGTCTGCGTGGGTTTACTCTGGATACTCCAGTTTCTTCCCACATTCCAAAGACAGGCAGTGGTGCTTGAAAGTTTGTGAACCCTTTAGAATTTTTAAATATTTCTGCATAAATATGACCTAAAGCATCATCAGATTTTCACACAAGCCCTAAAAGTAGGAAAAGAGAACCAAGTTAAACAAATGAGACAAAAAAGTTATACTTGGTCATTTATTTATTGAGGAAAATTATCCAATATTACATATTAGTGAGAGGCAAAAGTATGTGAACCTTTGCTTTCAGTATCTGGTGTGACCCCCCCTGTGCAGCAATAACTGTAACTAAACGTTTCCTGTAACTATTGATCAGTCCTGCACACTGGCTTGGAGGAATTTTAGCCCATTCCTCCGTACAGAACAGCTTCAGCTCTGGGATGTTGGTGGGTTTCCTCACATTAGCTGCTCGCTTCAGGTCCTTCCACAACATTTCGATTGGATTAAGGTCAGGACTTAGACTTGGGCATTCCAAAACATTAACTTTATTCTTCTTTAACCATTATTTGGTATCAACGATGGCAAGCCGTCCTGGCCCAGATGCAGCAAAACAAGTCCAAATCATGATACTACCACCACCATGTTTCACAGATGGGATAAGGTTCTTATGCTGGAATGCAGTGTTTTCCTTTTTCCAAACATACTGCTTTTCTTTTAAACCAAAAAGTTCTATCTTGGTCTCATCCGTCCACAAAACATTCTTCCAATAGCCTTCTGGCTTGTCCTCATGATCTTTAGCAAAATGCAGACGAGCAGCAATGTTCTTTTTGGAGAGCAGTGGCTTTCTCCTTGCAACCTTGCCATGCACACCTTTGTTGTTCAGTGTTCTTCTGATGGTGGACTAATGAACATTAACATTAGTCAATGTGAGAGAGGCCTTCAGTTGCTTAGAAGTTACCCTGGGATCCTTTGTGACCTCGCCAACTATTACACGCCTTGCTCTTGGAGTGATCTTTGTTGGTGCACCACTTCTGAGGAGGGTAACAATGGTCTTGAATTTCCTCCATTTCTACACAATCTGTCTGACTGTGGATTGGTGGAGTCCAAACCCTTTTTGAGATGGTTTTGTAACCTTTTCCAGCCTGATGAGCATCAACAACTCATTTTCTGAGGTCCTCAGATATTTCCTTTGTTCATGCCATGATACACTTCCACAAACATGTTGTGAAGAGCAGACTTTGATAGATCCCTGTTCTTTAAATAAAACAGGGTGCCCACTCACACCTGATTGTCATCCCATTGATTGAAAACACCTGATTCTAATTTCACCTTCAAATTAACTGCTAATCCTAGAGGTTCACATACTTTTGCCACTCACTAATATGTAATATTGGATCATTTTCCTCAATAAATAAATGACCAAGTATAATATTTTTGTCTCATTTGTTTAACTGGGTTCCCTTTATCTACTTTTAGGACTTATGTGAAAATCTGATGATGTTTTAGGTCGTATTTATGCAGAAATATAGACAATTCTAAAGGGTTCACAAACTTTCAAGCACCACTGTACATGTTAGGTTAACTGGTGTTTGTAGTGCCCTTAGTGTGTGAGTCTCTGTATGAGTGTGTGAGTGTAGGTTTCCTACAAATGATTGGTGCCCTGTCTAGGGTTGTTTCTGCCTTGCGCCCTGTGTCACTGGCTAGGCAACCCTGTCTAGAATTAAGCGGATAAGAAAATTAATGAATGAATGGGTGAATGAATAAAATATAGTGCGTTAATACAGTTGCTATAAACAATCTAAAAGACCCAGTTCAAAAAGTCTGTTTTCCACATGGATATAACTGCTTTTTTTAATACAGAAATGTCAATATTTGAGCAGTGCTTTATAGTCTAAATAAATGGTCATAATGAAAAGATCATAACCCAAAATAAGAGCTGCCAGTAAGAAGGGAGTGTTTTTACTGCTACTGATGTTTTTAAATATAACTACTATACTTAGTAAAGTAACTAAAAGTGAAATTCTTATAACTGCAAAGTTATCAATAACCAGATTTGCAAAGACAAGTACATACAAATGATAAAATTCCATGTATAAATATGTGGAAAAGTACTTTTACAACATTAAGTCCACAATAAATCGATCAACTGGTATCATACTAGCGAATGCTAACAGGACAGATGTGATGTCAAGCTAATCTTTCATTAGCACACATCATGATATGCATGCCAAACAACGTAGATAACTGGTAAGCTCAAATTCTGCATAGTGAAGTCAGAAATCTGAGCATCTGAGTATTAATCAGAGAATTTACTAACTTTCTCCTGCCTTAGCTCCTACTTAAAGTAATAGGCTACTACCTCATTAAAAACAAACGTACACAATCAAAGTGAGTCTTTATTTTCTTGTTTGAAGACGTTGGCCTAATGCTGCACAATTGTTATCAACATTATAGTAACATTTCTCAGATTGTATTTTCAGAATATTATGTTGTTTTATTAAATTAAGGTTCTTAATTTCTTGGCTCTGGGCTGATAGATTTAGAATTGAGGATTTATTGGATCTGTATAATGTGGGGGTTCCAGACAGGAGCAGACCCAGCCCCCAAACCTAGAAATACTGAGACACTGGAACAACCGGAAACTGTATAGAGCACAACTGAACTTTTAAAGATCCCATTAACCTACCTGAGCTTGTACTCTGGTGCCAGGAACCCACATTTGGACTTTATGTGGCATCAGACTTCTGGCAGCTATTTTCTGAATTACAACATCACCAGGTACCAAAATTAAACTCTGTAACCTCACCTCACCAGAAACAGGATATAAACTAGAGTAGGTATAGCACTAGTTCATTTCTGATCTCTGCTGAGATAGCTCAGTCATATCATGTGACAACGTTAGTTATGTTTGTCTTATTCCCTTCATGATTTACATTTATGTCATTTAGCAGGTGCCCTGATCCTTACAATTGATACAATCTAAGGAATTGTGGGGTCTTGCTCAAGGACCAGTGACAGCTTGTCATAGGTGGGATTTGAACCCAGGACCTTCTGGTCCATAGTTCAGTACCTTAACCTCTAGGCTACCACAGTCCCTTACATGAGGGCTCTTTCATGATGACTAAACATGCTACGTAATCTGTTAAAAAGTGTTTACATTTTAAATCAGTCTGCTTGTGTGTTTGGACTAATGTTAATGTTTGCATTACTGCATAAGACAAGTGCAAATAATGTGACATATCGTAGAAACTATGGTAGAATGGAAAGACACAATAACATTTAACACAAAATACCAGCTGTCATTGTCCATAACAGTAACAGAAGCGAGACATCTTATTACGTGAATCTGCAGTATCATGTGGGAGCACGAACAGAAAACAGAAATGTGGGTGAGCTATGTGAGGTCGCTTCAGTGTGTATAAACAGATTTCTTAGGCAGGAGACAGGCCTCGTAAAACCATGTCTATAAAATCGGAGTTCCAAAGAACTTAAATGATTTGTTCTTGCACTTGCCTGTGGTGAATTCAGTGTTCCTTGTTTGCTAAAGGGAAGGGACTGCTACTCACACGGCACACAGGTCAGGGTGGAATGAAAACAAGCCAAATACTTGTCCAAATCTTTTACATGTGTAACACTAATAGCACTCCCACTGGCTTCACTTGACATCAGAGTCTGATAAGTAGTAAGGTCACAGCCTCATCAGTTCTCGTTCTGTCATTCTGTCTCACTTCTCTCATGTCCTGTCTCTATGTAGACAGGTGACTAATTAGAATAGATTGATCAGACTCTGGCTGCACAATTGTTTCTCCTGTTCTCTCCTGTATTTGTGTGACCCTCACACCTGCACTGGTCCGCTGCATCACTCAACATTGCTTTGTATATTACCTCAGCTGCTGAGCGTATCCATCATCTCAATGGTCCAAATAATTGCTGGATTCCACCATAAGATTCCAGTGCCTTTGGATGATTCCAACAACTGTTTGATCCCTAACAGTCAGTTTGTGGAAGATGTTCGCCTGAAGGTTAACAAAGGAAGACAAAAGCATATACTTTTTGTGATAATCACTTTTTTTTATACAATATGTAACTTGCTTAAACTTGTATAATTCAACGTTTTATCCAATCCAAAAACTCGATTCATGTTTTATGATTCACGATTCAGTACACATTGATTCAGTGATTCAGATTCATAATAGCCTTTGGTCATGAAGATCTCTGCAGGGTTTATCATGTTTTTCTTTGTTTTACATCAGCAGTACTATAGTCCTAGTGCAAATTAGCTCAGTACTTGTTGTTTTCGGTTCTCGACAAGCCTTCTAGAACGAATTAACGATGAGAACCGAGGTACCACTGTAATACCAAATGCTGCCTGATGCTTTTTCAGCAGTTTTTGAACTTACTTTATGTGACAAGTAAATTAGAGAATAGTTTCACAAATTTTACATGTGGTAATGGCAATCCAGAATCTATGTATTGTAGTACACAAGTTTGCGTACCTCCTACTGCATGTGTGTTGACAGGTCAACTTTTTTATTAAATGTATTTGAACATGTTAAAATATTCTAATGATACAAAGTACATATCCACTTATTTCTGAAGATACTGGCTTTTTGTGTACTAAACAATCCAGGGCACCAGTAAAAATATATATTTGAGTGAAGGTTTTAATAATGCACGAGCATGGTTTTCGAGTTAATAGGCTAAATGCTACTTATTGTAACTTAATACATAGCAGCTTTAGAAGTAAGTGAGGTACGCAGTCAGACAAGGGCAGTAAATGACTGGAATGTTTCAATTATGATTCTCTGTATCCAGAAAACCACAGTATGACTGGAAACAGAACTGATGATCTAATCCCACACAGCGCTGATTTATTTACGTTCCTCCTCTCGTTTCAAGATGCATGGATAGAAATGTCTGGTATCATATTGTTAACTAGATGAGCTCTTAGAAATGAAGATAATAAACCCAGGAGTTTTGGGCCCCATCCTTTGTTACCTACTGCCATCTCATCCAGGATGTGTTGCTGCCTTGTTCCTGTTTAAGAATATGCTCTGCATCAACCACTTTGAAGATGAATTAATGAATTGCTTTTTAATTACCAGCAGCTCAGATGGATTAAAGGTCAGAGTCAACTGCTGGAAATGGTAGTTCTGAGGGCCTGGGTTTGAATCCCTGGTGGGGCTTACAACGTGATTGGTGCATTTAGGGAACCTGTAGAAAGGGGGTTGTATAATAGTCCAGTACTTCTCAGATCAGCAAGGAGACATCTGTGCAAATGAATGCCTAAACCCTCGCCTGACCCTGGCAACACCAATATGAAGACAAGAATCTTCTCACACCTGACTGTGACCAATCACTGGCCTGCTTGCCTCTCTTGTTTTTTTTTTACAGCATTTAGCAGACGCCCTTATCCAGAGAGACTTACAATTGATAAAGTCTTACAATCCAAGCAATTGTGGGTTAAGGGCCTTGCTCAAGGACCCAACAGTGGCAGCTTGGCAGAGGTGGGATTTGAACCCTGGACCTTTTGGTCCACGATCCAGGTCCTTAACTGCTAGGCTACTAAGTCCCTAGCAGTTGGGTGGTCCATAAGTTGGATGCTCAGACTCTGGTAGTTCCGGAAAAAGCAGAAGTGCTTTGTAGAGTCTAGTGATTAAAGCACAGGCACTGATAAAAGTACAGGACTTGGTTTGCCAGCCTATGGTTGTATCTTCCTGTTGTGCATCCAAAGAGATATTCACCTAAAGATGGACGAGACATTTGTGTGTGGTACAACAAATGCCTTAGTTTGGGCATTAGGTAGAATCCGTGTCTCTTATTGGACACCTGTGGTGACTGTCACTTTAAGGAAACTATATAAGGATGTTAACAACTTCACTCTAGTTTTCAAAACTCTGCAACGAACTGCCACTCTGTCCAGGGTTTATCCCTGTTTGTACCCAGTAAATTTCAGGTTAGGCTCCAGAGACACCATTACCGACCCTGCCTAGGATAAGTGGTAAAACATTACAGTTTTTAGGGCACCTGTACATTAGATATACCATTTTAGCAATGGTATAATGAACCATATATAATTATTTCTCAGTCTCTTTATTAGAATGCAACCAGGAAATTTGTAAAAAATCAGAAATACAGCTTCTATAGGCTACAGTGGGAAGTATTTAGTGTGATCTTCTCTTACGCTTGAGCAATAGCAGCATCTGGTAGCTTCATTGGGTTGCCAAGTAAACCCTTCTACAGTCTGGAGAAGCTTGATCAGGAATGGTCTTTTTAGAAGGGTAGCAGCCAAGAGACCAATTTTTCAGGAACTGGTTGAAAAGTCTAAGATATGCTAAAGCTCACAAAGATTAGAATAGAGTATTATGAAAAGTTTTAAGCTTTTGTGTATAATTATTGACAATATGTTATACAGTATATGGTCATTTTACCATTGCTAAAACAACAAATCTAATGGTGGCCTAAGACAGTTGCACAGTACTGTACATGCTTAGAATATGTTAGCTTAGTTATTATATGTTCCTCCTTCCCCAAACTTGGGGCCTGGATGAAAAAAGGTTTAGAAAGGCCTCTTGGTGACAGATTGCAGGGACGAGAATCGGATATGGTGACATGGTCTATGGAGGAGGATGACGGGCCTGCAGGCCTGGTTGTTTTCAGAAAGCACTCCTTGAAGCTCTACAGCAAATGTGATCAGAGAGCAGCTAAACTGAGAGGGAGCAGGCCAAATCCAAAGGCTACAATTGGTCTGAGAACAGACCTGAGAGACACTATGGCAACAGAGCAAGGATTCTTGATCATAACAAGTCTCTATGTGATTAAAATGTCAACAAAGCAAGTCCACTGAAACCTTCTGAATTTCTTACCTGATTGAGAAAGCATGGTGGCCAGGCTCTTTCTTATTTCCTTCTTAAATAATACTGGGAATCAATTCCTGGAAAGAAAATCGAGACAGTATCAGGCAAGTATTTCACACAAATAATTCACACTAACCCCTCCACACTTAGGTGCAATATCAGAGAGGTCAGATGATGACCATCCAAGGTATTGCTCACAATCTCTATTGGGATAACACTAATGTGCAGAGCTCAATAGTGGTGGAACAGTGCTATTTGAGATCTATTACAAAAAGGGACATGAAAGGATTTGGACAGATGGCAAGGAAAGGGCAGACATTACAGTCAGTACCACAACTTAAATGCAAACCAGTCTTGTGACTCCAAGGGATGAAGGTTTTCTTTGCCGGATCCTTTTTCCTCTGTCTCTTTTTGTCCTGCTCCTGCAGAGATCTGGAATGTTAAGGTTTAATGCTTCATTGGGTGCACATGTTCCGGCCATGAAGAACTCTGTACTTTGTTTTCCCCCATCGCCAGCTCATCTCCATTTCTACACTGGCTTGGTTTCTAGTGAAAAAACTGGTGGTTGATTGGACAACCCCTCAAATGGCTTTTCAGCTGGTAGGAGATGTTATTCTGGTCATGATGAAAAAGCAAACCCAATACATCACATTCTCTTTTTCTTCCCCCCACCTTCCTTTGAAAAAAGAGACTTGCACAAGTGATTCTGGTAAATGAGGCCACAATCCTAATTAGGTTCTTAAACCAATAAGAGGTCATCTTGAAGTAATTTGTGGATAGATGAAAAAGAGAAACTTAATTCCAAACTTGTCTACAGGACATAGGAGAACAACACTAATCCTCATCTTGGAGAGAGGAATTAGAGGTCACATTCTGGGTTTTATTGCAGAAAGAAAGAAGATCATGCAGAATGGTGTACATCTTGGTGTCAATCAGAAGTTTCAAGCCTATACAGGAGCCTATAAGGAAAAGCGCTGTACACCTACAAATTTCAGTGTAGCTACAAATACAGGTATGCACAGTTTAATGATCGCATTACGTCCCGTGAAACAGGTCATTGATTGAAATGGTTGTTGGACATTACCATAGTCACAAAGTCTTTTTATGCTATTGTAATGTAAATATATGAGGTATTTTCACAAGAAAACTGTATGCAAATGATACATAAATGATACCTCTGAAAACAAGAGTAGAATGCTTCCATCTACTCAGTGTCACGCTTAGGGCAAAGGAGAACACGGGAGGTGGACGTAGGTGCAAGTGGTGAGAGTTTATTTATAGTGAACATCGTGCTATATAACATAAACAAACCTAAACTAAGAAAGGGGACAATCAACTTGCAATAACACAAACACAACTAAACCTAGAACAACTATTAAATACAAAGGACACAGAGGAACAGAGAATAGAGACACAAAGAGAGAGCTAAGAGGACAAACCAGGATGGAGGAGCAAAGGAACAGGAGTCAAGGACAACCACAAAGTGAAGAAGCCAGACAAGGAAGTGCACAGGAAGCGGGGTATATATAGGAGACAGACCAGCAGGTGGCTACAGCCCCACCTGCTGGGTTGGAAGGAGAAACAGAGGGAGCTAAACTAAATGGATGCAAGCTGAGGCCTGCATCATCGTTACATTCAGCATCTGAAGCTTATACTTTTATACATATCACTCCCCCAGGAAATACACAACACCATGGTTCTTCAGTTAAAAGCACACATTAAAGATCACACACACCGTTGAACCAAAAAATAAATGCGCATAATGGAGTATTAACATAAACAAAGCATACCTCACTGGCTGCACACAATCGAGAGGGAATGGATCCACTTGGAGGAAAGCTAATTTACAGAACACAATGCAATACAGTGCTAATATGCTATATGCAATACAGTGCCGCTGAGTGGCACTCAGTGCTTCTAGGTATATGAAGGTCAAGTTAACACAGAGCTTGCTTTGTTAATAATACAAACTTTTCCATTTCATGTATTTTCTTGTGTCTGTCTCCTAAAAGTGTGCATTCCTGACACAAACCATTACGTAGTTCACTCTAGACTTCTTTTGTGACCTTGAAGATTATTACATGCCTCGCTCTTGGAATGATCTTTGTTGGTCTTCTGCCTCACAGCAAGAAGGTCCTGTGTTCAATCCCAGGATGGAGGGCCTGGATCTGTTCTGTGTGGATGTCCTCCCCGCGTCCACATGGGTATACTCTGGGTACTCTGGCTTTCTCCCACGGTCCAAACACATGCATGTTAGGTTAATTGATTACTCTACAGGGGTTAGACAATGAAACTGAAACACCTGTCATTTTAGACCACAATAATAGGGCCTCCTTTTGTGACCAATACAGCGTCAATTCGTCTCGGAAATGACATATACAAGTCCTGCACAGTGGTCAGAGGGATTTTAAGCCATTCTTCTTGCAGGATAGTGGCCAGGTCAGTACGTGATGCTGGTGGAGGAAAACGTTTTCCTGACTCGCTTCTCCAAAAACACCCCAAAGTGGGCTCAATAATATTTACTATTTACTAATAAACTGGTGAACTCTGCAGGCCATGGGAGATGTTCAACTTCACTTTTATGTTCATCAAACCATCTGAACTCTGGTATGTCACGCATAATGTTGTGTGCATTGCAATATTTTTGAGCAAAACTGTGCTCTTACCCTGCTGATTGACCTTCACACTCTTACTGGTGCAATGTGCAATTAATGAAGATTGGCCACCAGACTGGTCCAATTTAGCCATGAAGCCTCCCACACTAAAATGACAGGTGTTTCAGTTTCATTGTCTAACCCCTATATATATATATATATATATATATATGACTAGTCTTGATGTAACCTTGTGTGTTTCACTGAAACGGCCACTGATGCTGATAGTCACATTACATAAACCAAATAGACAAAATTTTTGTTTTTTCGTTTGTCGGCTGGGTAACAACTGTCAATTTGTTCACAATCGTCTCTGACTCTGGTCCAAACTCATTATGGATCATTTTGTAACTTTTTCTAGCCTGATGAGCATCAACAACCCTTTTTTCTGAGGTCGTCAGAAAACTTATTGTTAGTACCATGATGCACTTTCACAAACATGTCTTTTGAAGATCAAACTTTGATAGATTCCTGTTCTCTAAATACAACAGTGTTTATGTCTGATTGTTCCATTTCAATTCCACTGATTGAAAACAGCTGACTCTAATTTCCCCTTCAAATTAACTGCTAATCCTGAAGGTTCACATACTTTTGTCACTCACATATTTATTATTTATTTATTTAATTGGTTTCTCTTTATCTACTTTTAGGACTGCTGATTTTTCAAAATTATATGTATGCATGAATTATTTTATGATTGATGAATATGATAGCACTGTTTATTTATACTTCTATTCAGCAAACACTCTAATTTACAGTTGTGAATACATTTCTGAATGGACCTAATGTATAATGAAAAAATATCCACCTCATACCAATACAGGAGGAACGTTATCTGTAGCACATCGTCAGCGGTCAGGAACAACTAATATACAGCTTATCATTAAAATTACACTGTAGATAAAATGTGTTGAAATGGCCTGCTCCAGTTGGTTCCTTAATTAAGACTTTGATGCAGGCATGACTCAGCCTGATCCGCTTTGCATTTGTTCTCATCTGTGCTAGCCAGAAGAAACCCAAATCTCCCAAAAGGCTGTGGATCTGCAACAGCTTTTGGAACCCACTTCCACCCAATCCCTTTAAAGATTCCTCAATTTATTGATTTCTTTCACCCTGCAAAGTTTATTCTCTTTTATTCTTCTCCTCTCTTTTCTCCTCCGTTGGCCTCCTGGCTGTTGTTTTGAACTCTACAGGGAATGCCTCAGAAGTGTGTTTTTTTCCTACTGCAAAACATGCCCTGAGCACATTGTTAGCGAGTGAGATTTAAAGGATCTGTCTAATCAATAGCAGATCATGGTTCAAGTCAGGGTCAGCATTCCGACTCCATGGGAGCTTGCAACGGAACCACGCCTACTTATCTCTCACATTTCCCAGTTCGACCTGCTGTCGGACAGCCAGGTGTGAGGATGGGATTCTGGGCCATAAAAGCTGCACCACCCCGCCTACACCAATCCAGATTTTCACACACAACAGTTATGAATCTCCAATGAATGCCCCATACTGGCATACGGTTTTATCATGTATTCTTTTACTGATCCTAATGGGAGAAACAGAATAAAGAGCTTGCTAAAACGAGACAAGCATAAATCCAAGTACTAATGAGGGTGTGATTTGTTCTTGTTGTTTGTTATAAAGATATGTGGAGAATAATGTCCAAACATATGGGCTCGGCTAATGAACAGATGTAACGTAAGTGTTTCAGTAATCTACACAGCTCAAAACAATTAGGGTTCAACTAAAGGCCAAGTATGTTTGTTAGTCCTGACTGAAGTAAACAAAAATAAGGCCATATGCCATGGAAGTCGCAGTAAATGGCAAATATACCTCAGACTTACTTATATTCATGTACATATTGGGTTTTCAGCAAATACCTAATAGAGTAAAGATGTCAACAGCAGTGACAGACAGAATGAATCATTTTTATTACATAAACTCATTTAAGGAAGCTGTTATAATGACTTTGTCATGTTGACACAGCAAAATCCCCATGCCCACCTCAGTCTCGCTCCCCCTGTCTTACCTATTAGCAGTGCTACATTCTTAACCTCTGGCCCCTCCTGGACGAAAGTGTGAGATACAAAATCCATGCACCTATAAAGGCTTAAGGACTAAAGGCCTCTTTATGCCCCCACCGCCTATACTCCATCACCACTCTATCCATACACTCCTCTCCTACCCCGATGTGGCCCCTGGTTTAAGGCACTACTCCTGACTGGCCTCCATCTGAACCAGATGCTCGAGAGCTCCTCACACTTTCCACACAATGCATTTTATGAATTGTCAGATAACTGAACAGTTTGGGCAATTTTTTAGTCAAAACATTATGTCAGTTTAAATAATCTAATACGAAAAATCTACATGAAACATTATAAAGTAGCCATAAAGTCATTATGGTTCTCTAAAGGTAGAAAGTTATTGTTACACTGTCCAGTAGCGAGGTGGCATCACTTTGTTATTCTAGTAATCTATTTTAGCACTAATAAACTCTACATCATTTCTGTTTAGTCTGTTGTGCTTTTGACACTGTGTTTTGGGCTTGTAAGCCAAATAGTGGAACAAATGGATTCAGAGCCTGAACTGGCATATGATCACTTACAGGAAGTATGCAGTTAAGATGCCCTAAATTTTAATGTTTTATTTGTGAGTTTATGTGGCTGCAGATTTTCCATAGAACTTTTCTTCGTTGAGCTAAACTGTAGTCTGATCAAAATACAGTGGTGAGTTATGTCTATTCTCACAAACTGTACAGAAAAAAAACAAAAAAAAAGAGTGAGAAAGATTGTCGTTATGTATGTGTAGAATAAGCTGGCTATTGGCCTAAAATCCAGGTGTCTGTATCAAACTTCTTAAGATCCAACGACACATACCGTATTTTTTGGGCTATAAAGCGCACTGGATTATAAGACGCGATATCAATGATCGACTGCTAACGGGTATATTTTCATACATAAAGCGCACCGGGTTATAAGGCGCATGAAATGAAACAAAACTCTTAAGTTCCATCAGAAGCTCAGTTTGGTCTTTTACCTGGCGCAGGGCGTCTTCTTGCTTCCTCCACTTCCGTACCATTGATTCGTTAATGTTGAATTCTCTCGCAGCTGCTCTATGTCCATGTTGTACTGCGTGACCGATAGCGTTGAGTTTGAAATCCGCTTCGAAAATGAATGAATGAATGCACGTACCCTAATGCTGAAGCACATACCGTATTACTCCGCGATGCTGTGCACTACGGTGGCCGTGAGCTTCGTAACTTACCAAAGCCGTGCTAAAACATTTTGACAGATTTATGAGTACCGTGTACCATCTACAATCGGTTCTAGGTCAGAAAGCACAACCAGAATTAATTCATACATTAGGCGCACCGCATTTTAAGGCGCACTGTCGATTTTTGAGAAAGTTAAAGGATTTTAAGTGCGCCTTATGGTCCGAAAAATACGGTAATCTCAAACTTACAATATCAGAGTGAAAGTAAAAGTTTTCGTTTTGCTTATGTTCGAGAGAGTCACAGTGGTGGTGGTAGTGGTGGTGGTGGTGGTGGTGGTGGTGGGTGGGGATGGGGGGTTCACTGGAAACAGGAAATAGTGTTCCCTGGATGGGACGCTCTGTGATGCCCCCCCATGTGATATGGACTGAATAAATAAAATACATTCAAACAATCATTGTTCTGATTAAGGCCAAGGGTCAGAAAGGCACCAAGTGTGTTTAGATGCATAGTAATAATTTAAAAATGAATACTGAAACAGTTTTGTGAAGAGAATTTTCTGATAGCTTTGGAGTCGGGTTAATATGTGATTTCATAATAAGATTTGAATCTTAGTGCAATAATTTATTGATGCAATGCACAGAGGACATACAAACAGAGAAAAAGCTCTTCAGACAAAACCACACTACTGAAAAAGATCATTTAATGTGTAATAGTATATACTTACATGTCAATATTTACTTGTAAATCAGCACAAAGGTATTATTAGTGGCAGTAGCTACAAGTGAACTGTGCATCCATTCACTAAACAAATGCCATGATGGTGTAAAAATACCTATTGGGTAAGTTTACAAAGTGAAATAATGCTATTTATCAACAGTACTTGACTAGTAGTTTTACTCAGAGATGAGGCTTTAGCCAATTTTTTTTAATAGAATTGTATTAAAAATGATTATCATCTGAATAGTGATTAAGATAAACAGTATTTTCATGTTGCCAATTCGTTTCGGAATAATCACTTGATGGAATCTTAAAACCATAATTTTATGGTTATATAATTACAGTCAAACCTTGTTAAATCTAATTGAATCCTTATCTTAATACAGGAAAATGTAAAGCGATATTTTACTAGAACAAATATTAATCTGACCCATGTAGACCCAGAGTTGGCAATGATGAGACTATTCAAGTGAATTATTGCCAATGTATGCAATTTCAAATTACTTTATAAATACAAGCACATCAACACGTGAGCATAACAAAGTTATTTAACGGATTGGACCCTATCATGGATGGATTATTAGCAGCTGACTTTGGAAGATTGAATACATGGTCCTAGTGGCTTAAAACCATCCTCTTTCAGCACGGGTGTGATCTGTTGCAGATGGCATGGCTCAAGAAGAGAAGACGAGAGTAGAATAGCAGCAATGGGGGAAGAATTTTTGGAAAAACACACCAAAAAATACTAAACCTACTGTATAAATGGGGAACGGGTTCCGGCGTCTCAGCTCTCTTGGACTGCATGGTAGAAATTGAATACCTTGCTGTACTGTAGATCTGTTTAAGTTATTCAGGACCCGAAAAGGGATATGCATGTTTGAAAGATGTTTAAGAATGCAAAAGTGATGACAGGTGGAAAAGAGCAGAGGTATGTGGATCCACATGGAACCCCTCAGACCTCTCAACAGGTTGAGAGAATCCGGGGGTGGAGACTACCACCTAGACCTTAATAGAAGTGAAAATTCATTTATAAAAGTAAGCTAGAATTTTCACGTAAAATCTACAATCCACTATTAAGAGAATTATTATTCTATGAAGAGCATGCTGTGTATATACAGTTTCTATATTTCTGCATAAATATGACCTAAAACTGTTACGGTACAAAAACATCATCTAACAAAAACATCATCAGATTTTCACACAAGTCCCTAAAGTTAGATAAACAGAACCCAGTTAAACAAATTAGACAAAAATATTATACTTGGTCATTTATTTACTGAGGAAAATGATCCAATATTACATATTAGTGAGAGGCAAAAGTATGTGAACCTTTGCTTTCAGTATCTGGTGTGACCCCCCTGTGCAGCAATAACTGCAGCTAAATGTTTCCTGTAACTGTTGATCAGTCCTGCACACCGGCTTGGAGGAATTTTAGCCCATTCCTCCGTACAGAACAGCTTCAGCTCTGGGATGTTGGTGGGTTTCCTCACATTAACTGCTCACTTCAGGTCCTTCCACAACATTTCTATTGGATGAAGGTCAGAACTTTGACTTGGCCATTCTAAAACATAACGACTTGTGTGCTTAGGGTCGTTGTCTTGCTGAATGACCCACCTTCTCTTGAGATTCAGTTCATGGACAGATGTCCTGACATTTTCCTTTAGAATTCTCTGATAGAATTCAGAATTCATTGTTCCATCAATGATGGAAAGCCATCCTGGTCCAGATGCAGCAAAACAGGCCCAAACCATGATACTTCCACCACCATGTTTCACAGATGGGATAAGGTTCTTATGCTGGAATGCAGTGTTTTCCTTTCTACAAACATAACGATTTCCTTTTAAACCAAATAGTTCTATTTTGGTCTCATCCATCCACAAAACATTCTTCCAATAGCCTTCTGGCTTGTCTACGTGATCTTTAGCAAACTGCAGACGAGCAACAATGTTCTTTTTGGAGAGCAGTGGCTTTCTCCTTGCAACCCTGGCATGCACACTATTGTTGTTCAGTGTTCTTCTGATGGTGGACTCATGAAACATTAACATTAGCCAATGTGAGAGAGGGCCTTCAGCTACTTTAAAGACCTTTGTGACCTCACCAACTATTACACGTCTTGCTCTTGGAGTGATCTTTGTTGGTCGACCACTCCTGGGGAGGGTAACAATGGTCTTGAATTTCCTCCATTTGTACACAATCTGTCTGACTGTGGATTGGTGGAGTTCAAACTCTTTAGAGATGGTTTTGTAACCTTTTCCAGCCTGATGAGCATCAACAACTCTTTTTCTGAGCTTCTCAGAAATCTCCTTTGTTTGTGCCATGATACACTTCCACAAACGTGTGTTGTGAAGAGCAGACTTTGATCAATCCTTGTTCTTTAAATAAAACAGGGTGCCCACTCACACCTGATTGTCATCCCATAGATTGAAAACTGTAATTTCACTTTCAAATTAATTACTTATCCTAGCAGTTCACATACTTTTGCCACTCACTAATATGTAACATTGGATCATTTTCCTCAATAAATAAATGACCAAGTATGCTACTTTTGTCTCATTTATTTAACTGGGTTGTATTTATCTACTTTCATGACTTGTGTGAAAATCTGATGATGTTTTAGATCATTCTTATGCAGAAATATAGAAAATTCTAAAGGGTTCACAAACTTTCAAGCACCACATACACTCACCGGCCACTTCACCTGTTAAACTACACATTAATGCAAGTATCTACTCAGTCAGTCACATGACAGAAACTCAATACTTTTTGGTATGCAGACATGGACAAGACGCCCCTGCTGAAGTTCAAACCAAGCATCAGAATGGGGAAGAAAGGTGATTTAAGTGACTTTGAATGTGGCATGTTTCTTGGTGGCTAGACTGGAGGCAACTGAGGCTACACTTTGCAGGGGCTCACCATAATTGGAGAATAAAACACTAGAAAACGTTGCCTGATAAGTCTTGATTTGTGCTACGACATTCGAATGGTAGGTCAGAATTTGGTGTAAACAACATGAAAGCGTAGATCCGCCCTGCCTTGTATCAATGGTTCAGGCTGCTGCTGGTGGTGTTGTGGTGTGGGGGATATTTTGTTGGCACACACTGGGGTCTTTAGCAGTTGAGCATGGTTGAAACGCCACAGCTTACAGAGTTTTGTTGCTGACCATGTCCATCCTGTTATGGACACAGTGTACCATCTTCTACGTGCCATGTCACAAAGCTCAAGTCATCTCAGACTGGTTTCTTGAATACATGACAGTTAGTTCACTTTACTCAAATGGCCTCCACAATCACCAGATATCAATCCAATAGAGCATTGGGATGTGGTGGAATGGCAGACTGCATTACAGATCGCATTACCGACAAATCTGAAGCAACTGCATGATGCTATACAATAGAACCTTGTTGAAATTATGCCATGATGAATGTTTATATATATATTATATATTATATATATATTATATATATTATTATATATATTATAGATAGAGATGACTATGTATATATACACATACATATACATATATATATATATATATATATATATATATATATATATATATATATATATATATATATACATATACATCTCATATAATTCATTGAATAATGTATGGGAAGCTAAAACAAAAACATATTGGTTAATCTGCAGTGTGTTGCTACTCAGCTCTGTTAACTGGCTGCTGC
This sequence comes from Ancistrus triradiatus, assembly GCA_025084515.1. NCBI lineage: Eukaryota > Metazoa > Chordata > Actinopteri > Siluriformes > Loricariidae > Ancistrus > Ancistrus triradiatus. The sequence goes on from JAJAGP010000294.1 coordinate 141,015, forward strand.
CTGGGTGCTCACCATCTGCAGGAGAGTATCGTACTGTTTATCGCTTGCCCAGAGAAGTCAAGTCAAGTCAAGTCAGATTTATTTATACAGCGCTTTTTACAATGGAACATTGTCTCAAAGCAACTTTACAAGTTTAGATTATCTCCTAATAACTACGTCCAAAAAAAGAAAAAAATCCATTCAAAATTCAGAACACAGTTTCTGCTGACTGTGTATTTATATGTATTGTTGGATTCCCATCGTAAAAAAAACAAAAACGCAAACTGGAGCATCATAAAATGTGGATTGCTGGTATACCTACAATATGTGCACCTATTGTACTAGTAAGTTTTTTATAAAAGTAAATTTTATACAAAAAGACAGTATGAATAACCACAAAAGACAAAGTTTAAGAATGTAAAATAAGATTTAATGTTATTCCAGGGCCAATCTTGGACTCCTGAGTGTTTAAGCAGATACTTTACGGACTACCCAAATTCTGCAGAGAGTCACGGTGGAGCAATAAGCTGCACTTTTCACCCTGCTAAGTCTCTTTCTTCCCATCACTTGCTTTGACAACTGTAAAATCTCTCTATCACTGGTCCAAGCACTCCTCCTGACTCTCTGGACATACATCTGTCCTATAGAACCTTCCAACAGACTTTTTACTTTATCCAACGTGTATTCGATCCAGTTAATCTAAAATGAAATGAAAACTTGCCTGTTTTTGTACTTTTCTGCCTACTCAACAGTGTGAAAGTACTTTTGATCCATGAAAATGTGTTTCGATTGAATGCTGCTTCAAAAGCAAGGATTGACATACTTGGTTACATATAATGACAGGATTGGGCTACATCATTTCCGAAAATTATGGAATGAATATGGCCATGTTGAAGGGCCATTAACAACATGCTTGGTGATATGAAAATGTAATTTATTTTCCATTCATTAGCAACTGAAATTGGGCAACAAAAGGAATATTGAAATAGCAAGAGCTGCCCAACACTTGCAAATGTTCTGTTCAGTTTTCTCAAGACTACATACTACACCTTCTTAAAACACTCCATATTTTCATTAATTCATTTTCTTAATCAGGGGTGTGGAAAAGCCAGCAAAGTCTACCCAGCAGCACAGGGTTCAAGGCAGGAACAACTTTAGACAGCCCCCCCACACACACACTAAGGGCACTTTAGATACTCCAATTAACACATGTCATTGACCTGTGGGAGGAAACCGTGGCACCCGGAGTAAACACATACAGACACATGGGAGGACATGCAAACTCCACACAGAAAGGACCCAGACCACTCCAACTGGGATCAAACCCAGGACCTTCTCGTTGTGAGGCAGCAGTGCTGCCCACCAAGCCACCATGTGTGCCACCATGTGTGCCACTTCAATATAGAAAAGTGTCATTATGACAAATTGTTCAACACACATAGAAAATTTAACAAAGTACGAAATATGCAGACATTTTGCTCATACCAGAGTTGTGTCATGGTTATGTGATGGGTTATTTAAGTTTCCTTGCCATTTTGAAAGCCTATTACACAGCAGGTAGTTTTAATCATTTGAAGATCTCTGGAGCTGTGAGGCAATGGTGCCAACCCCATGCATCATTGTGCCACCCTACTGGCTGTTAAAGGAATTAGATAAGAGTTATAATATAAGCGGGAGGTTAGAGAGTATGGTTTGACTTTACTATAAAAAACTTTTCACAAGTGAGGCCCACTTGTCTAAAGAAAAATGGAAATAAATGTGCAGTCTGAACACCTATGAGAATGTCTCACTATGTGCATGTACAGACTGCAGCCTTTCAAAAGTGGCATGGCTATCTAGCATCAATACTGTCTGTTAAGGAAATTTCAAGCAATTCAGAAATAAGCTTCCAGTGTAGTACATCAGCACTTTTTATTTCCTTTATTTATTTATATAAGGAAAAGTAAAACCCATCAATCTACTGAAGGCAGATATCTACAGTATTTTCCTTCAAAGGTCCATTAAAACAGACCACATATAAGTCCATATGGAGTGAATGTTGCCACATTTTTAGCATGCACTTTGAAGAAAAGACGGGGACAAAGTCTAAATCACCAATCCAAGAGGGCTGCAGGAGCACTCAACGTCACACAACATTTAGAGAGGCAGCAAGGAATTAAAACCACATCTGAGCCTTGTGCAGGGTCTTCTGGAGGATTCTGGACTTGCGGCATAGCGTGGTCTGGAAGATTGACCGAGCAAACCAGAGATCATCGGAGCAGTGGAGGAAGGGGAGAAAGGAGGGAAGACAGAGGGAGAGAAGGAAAAGTAATAAATCGCCCTCACAGAGACCGGGTCTGTGGTTCGGACGTGGCAGGAGGCAATAATTTATGAGACATTTTATGGAAAGATGATGGACCAGTGGTGAGTGAAAGGTTTTAATGGAGAACTTTGTATACTCTCTGGGTGAAATTTCAACCTGTGGATAAAATAAAGCCACAAGGAGAAGATAAGATCCTCTCCAACACATTTGGCATTAGCTTTGAAGAGAATCATTTGCAAAACCTCTCGTGGAAATTTAAAATTACAGAAATGAAGAAGAAATACGTGTAGAAAAAGCTTCATAAAAGAAGTGGTGACATTTTGGGGTTGCTTTAGAATGTGTTGATGGCTATATCTGAATGGTTTTACTGTGAAGGTAATTTGCAGCACTACTCAAGATGACAAATGGCAAAAACAGAAAGGAAGAGAGAAAACAAAACAGGAAAGGTTATAAAAAGTAGGACATTGAACTGTTTTATAGTTTAACCAGCGGTACATCGGTGGGGCAGCCACTTGAAGTGACAAAAAGAAAAACTGTCTAATTCAATTTGTCTAAAAGACTAGCTGATGACACCACACACACACACACACACACACACACACTTATTATAAAGGCTTGCTTTTCAGGAATGTTGTTGGACCATGCATACTCACGACTCAGTTCTCCTTATGTTCTCTTTTCACTGCAATTACCATCCACAATTCAAACCAGCTATCAAAAGAGCTACTCTCTTCTTAGTCCTTCTATTTCCCTTTCTCATCCAGCTGCTATGATTCTTGTCTGGCCACCACATGGACCCTTTATTTGACCTCAGGTTTATAGCCAAAGTCAAGCAGTTAAATCTGCTGGGACATTTCAAATGACACTTGTGCATAATCATGTCAGGATGCAAGAGTTGGGTAGTAACACACTATATTTGCCTGCACAATATTTTAGCATAATTTAAACCTACATGTACGTTTCCTGTGCAGGGTCACAACTCTGGCACCTAGGTCTGAAGAACACAAGGTAAAGGCGTAAACAAGCTCCGGACAGGACGCCTGGCTCCTGAGACACAGCCAATCATGTCTGTATGTGATGCCTGACCCTGCCACATGGCACCACCGGGAATGGAATCCTGGTCCCTCCAGGACTAGCATATTTAAATATATTGTAATAACAGTGGGGTATACTAGGTAAAAGATGTGAGTTAGCTAAGGAAACTATGGCAAAAAATCCTAATACCCATAATAAAAGAAATCGTTATTATTTCAAAAGGGGAACCAAGAAAGGAACCATGTTCAAACTGGCTGTATTCAAGTCCCCAAGTGTGCTACTCACTAAATACCTGGCAACATGCCATTTTCATAAACTAAAAAGGGCATGGACTGGGTCTAAATGCGTTGTGGTGACTCGATGGTCTGTGGTTTGTCTGTGTGGTTTCTCTGTCTGTGTTTTTGCAGAGGGTCTTGGTTTACTAGTCAGCGTAATTAATAAGGTGCACATGTATGTTGTATATGAAGGCCTCTTTCTCCATTCTATCGTGCTTGCTTGATTACTTCATCGTTCCATTGTCTTTTGCTTGTAGCATGGCTGGAATATTGGTACTGCACCACTGAAGCCAAGTTTTTAACCACCAGGCAGTGTATATATCATCATACAACCCGACCCTAATCTGTATAGCTAATATTTTTCTATCTGTAGCAGTGAGTCATATTATTATAAGCCAGGAACTTATCTAGCACAACTTTGGATTTGTGATTCTGTGCAGGACGCTATTCACAACTGAATGAGACGTATGTGAGTAAAACAAAATCTTTTGCATCTTAAATCTACCATGCTAAGGATAACAGTCTCATACCATTCTTTGGTAAAAACCGAATACCATTATTTTAGTAAATTGAAAGGTGACCAGAAATAGTCAGTAGAATGGAAAGTGTCTAAATCCTGTGTTCCTGTTATAATAATGTGTATTACAGTTACTATACTCTTATGTAATGATACGTGAAGTCACAAGATGAGTTCACTCAAATCTGGAATATACAGTACTGTGCAAAAGTCTTAGGTCACCATTAGATTTGTTATTTTAGCAATGGTATAATGACCACATATAACATATTGTCAATGTGTCACGGAACGCTGGGGTTTTTGACTGTAAGTGCCCCTCCTTGCCACATGGGGGCGATCCGGACTATTCCAGTGATGGTGCTCCGCCGGACTGTAAAGCGACAGAAGGAGAGGGCAGGACCCTGATTAGTATGACTTTCAGGTGTTCCTCAGGGTATTTAGGCAGAGTCCTAGCCCTCCCAGGACGCGGAGTTTTGTTTTAGTGTTGTTTAGCTTCTCGTTGTCCTGTTTCTGAACAAGCTAGCTCAGTTATTGAGCCGATAGCTTCTTATTGTCCTGTTTTTGAACAAGCTAACTCAGTTATTGAGCCAATAGCTTCTTATTATCCTGTTTTTGAACAAGCTAGCTCAGTTATTGAGCCGGTGGCTTTTCATTGACCTTTGTTTGAACACGCCAGCTCAGTAATCAAGCCGATAGCTTCTCATTGTCCTGTTTTTGAACAAGCTAGCTCTGTAATTAAGCCGATAGCTTTCTTTTGTCCTGTTTCAGAACAAGCTAGCTCAGTTATTGAGCCGATAGCTGCTCGTTGTCCTGTTTCAGAACAAGCTACCTCATTAATTGAGTTGATAGCTTCTCGTTGTCCTGTTTCTGAACCTACTAGCTCAGTGAGTGAGCCGATTGTGCCTTGTAGTTCAAAGTTAGAATACGCTAGCTCAGTTGTTGAGCCGATAGCGTCTCATCGTGGTGTTTCGGTACTCGCTAGCTCAGTTATTGAGCCGAAAGCGTTTCATCATGGTATTTCTGAAAACACTAGCTCCGTAAATGAGCCGACAGTGTCTAAAATGTGTGTTTCTGAACAAGCTAGCTCAGTTATAAAGCCGATAGCTTCTCGCCGTGGTAATTCTGAACTTGCTAGCTCAGTTGTTGAGCCAATAGCGTCTCGTCGTGGTGTTTCAGTACTCGCTAGCTCAGTTATTGAGCCGATAGCGTCTCGTCCTGGTGTGTCGGTACTTGCTAGCTCAGTTATAGAGCCGATAGCGATAGATGTTCGTGTTTCAGAATTCGCTAGCATTGTGCCGATTCCTGCGGCTCGGACATTTGCACCATGGACATCCGTGTCACAGACGTTCGCGCCAACTCCCGTGCCACAGACATTTGCGCCACAGACAGTCGCACAATGGACATTAGCGCTGACTCCTGCACCACGGACACTAGTGTCAGTGTCAGCACCAAGGGTGACTGATCCAGTGGCCGTGCCAAGGGCGACTGATCCAGTGGCCGTGTCGAGAGCGACGAATCCAATGGCCGTGCCGAGGGCAACGGATCCAGTGGCCGTGCCGAGGGCGTCCGTGCTGGAGTTAGTGGCTGTGTGTTCGACAAAAGCTCTGCAGGAGGGCATGGTTTCAAGAGAGGCCTTGCCAGAGGCCATGTGTTCGCAGGAGGCTAGTTGTTCCCAAGAGGACCAGCAGGAGGCCGTCTGTTCCTGTGAGGTCCAGCATGAGATCGTCCGATCCTGCCCAGAGAACAAGCCCTCAGACAGGACAGTGGGGTTCGAGGGGCCCATCATTAAGGATCCCTGGCTTTGTCTCGGACTCCTTAGGAGGGGGGATATGTCACAGATCGCCGGGGTTTTTGACTGTAAGTGCCCCTCCTTGCCGCATGTGGGCGATCCGGTCTATTCCAGTGGTGGTGCTCCGCTGGACTGTAAAGCAACAGAAGGAGAGGCAAGGACCCTGATTAGTATGACTTTCAGGTGTTCCTTGGGGTATTTAGGCAGGGTCCTAGCCCTCCCAGGACGCGAAGCGTTGTTTTTTGGAATGTATCCCTTCTGACTGTTGCGGCGATTGGCGGATAACCTCCGCTTTCGAGTTAGGATTTCTTCGTATTTCGTGTATCCTCGTGTCATTCGGCGGTATCCCTATGTTATCGGGTTGTAGTTAAGTCTGGGTAAGTGAATGTTTTGCTGTAAAGCTCGGTAGTGTTATTGTTTTGTTGTTAAGCCCGGTTAAGTTGGCGTGTTTCAGTTTAAGCGCGGTTCGGTTATATGTTTACATGAAGCCGGTTTTGTGTATGTGTTGTTGTTAATTTCGGTTCGGTTATATTATTGCCTCTAAGCCTGTTTAGTTCACGTGCTGTTGGTAGCCACCATTATGTCATATATTGTTGTTAAGCTGGTTAACGTTGTTACAGTTAAGCCTGTTTGTTATTTTTGGGCTGTTTAGCCAACGTATTCTTGTGTTTGCATGCCAACTCGTTGAAATAAACCGGTATGGTGATTTACATTGAACCTGCGTTCGCCTCCGTCCCTCCTGTAAAGTCCCGTTGTGACACAATGATTGGACAGAAAGTTTCAAATTTGGATTTGTCACTCCGTAATACTCTTTTTCCACCGATCTTCATTTCAATCTTTGTGATCTTGAGAATATCTTTAGCCTTTTCAGCCGGTTTCTCTTCCAAAAAGCCCATTCCTGATCAAGCTTCTTCAGACTGTAGAAGAATTAATTTGGTATCCCAATGAAGCTGACAAATGCTGCTATTGCTCAAGTGTAAGGGGAGGTCACACTAAATACTTGCCACTGTAGCCTAGAAGCTGTTTTTTCAGTTTTTAATAGTGCTTACACATGTCCTATATTTTATGGTTGTTTTCTAATAAAGAGGCTGATAAATAATTATACATGGTCATTATCCCATTGATAAATAACAGTATACCTAACCTAGAGGTAGCCTAATCCTTTTGCACAATACTGTTTATCACAGTGAATGTGAATAAATAAGAGTATTTAGATGCTCACTAAAGAGACACCAGTAATAGATTTCTGCCGTGTCCTAAATCAGTTATTACTCTTATAACCAGAATGCCTAATTAATACAGTGGTTATTACTATTTTGTTTACTATAGTGACGACTATACTGAATGGGACGGATTCACTTTGTAAACTTGTGATTATTTTCATCTGCTTTGGTGAAGGAGGTGCAGCACAACTCAAATAAAGAAGTGTTCTTCCGTGAGTTTTTTGCAATAGCACATTCTTACCAGAAGGGTGACTAACCGCAACTCTTCCATCCACTATCATTAACTGCATGACAGGGAATTAGTGACATTTGTTTAATGGGATGGACTCTGTTTCTCTTGCTTGGGAATAAAACAGACCCATTTCACACATTTAATGGAAATAATAAATCAAATTGAGGGAAAGTGTGGGCTGGAAACATAGCAGTGCTTGGTGAAACTGGTACTCGTTTCACCAGGCGTGTCTGGGGCACATGCAGTGAGAATTAAGTTAATAATGATGTAAGGCTTGGTGACCTAACAAGACCATGACACGTGTGGGTGATAATGGTGTTTGGAACTTCATCACTAACCACACTAGAGAGTGGGAAGACAGGAATATGCGTATGACAGTTTGTGTGTGTGTGTGTGTGTGTGTGTGTGTGTGTGTGAGGGAGAGGGAGAGGGAGAGGGAGAGACAGACAGAGAGAGAGGGATAGAAAGCTGAGCCCCAAAGTTCAAGACTACTTTGAAGCCTTTTGTCTCACTCTGCTTCTAGTACACCATTACTGGGAGAAAGTCTTTCCAAATAAACATGATGTTCAGAGCTATAAGACAGACTTCAAAAAATAAAACCTTAAAGTAAAATGGTGGTATGGAGGCAGCCGAGTCAGTGGGCACACATGTGGAAGAAAATGACTGCTGATTAGAATCAGTCCCTTACAAGCCACCACATTAGGCTTAGAAGAGCACCGCTTCTTGCGAGCCCCTTGCAAGCAAAAAGAAGTGGAATACCAAAGAAAACAGTAAAAGAGAGACAGTAAAACATCGAGCGTAATTGTGCCCTTTGGGCAGTCTAGCCACACAGTCAGTGTGTGGGAGAGTGATTACACAACCTATTGGTATGGAAAAGGTCACTTTATATTACACAGCCACTATTCACAAAGCTTACTGGAAAATTCTAGTGGCAAACCTAAAAATCATAGTGGCAAACTTAAAAACACTGTTCTGGTCCCTATAGGTTTTAGATTAAAGCCTAATTGCACTGCCTTTTCAACAGGTTTCTGATGCTGAAAGAGAAGTATTGCTCAATTCTACTACTTATTTTGTGGCAACTGATACACACTCTATGACTGAGACTCACATAATATCATATAATTAAACAGTATGCAGAATAGACAAAAAACCATATGCAGTTTAAAATTCAAACCATAAACTGGCTCTCTGAGACACTGAGTGAATTACATCTCATGATTATAGCCATTCCATTGCCCTAACTCATATGCAACACTACTATAGAGAACGATGATGTTTTAATTAGGGGATGTAAACTGAATGTTATTAAAAAGGGGGGTAGGCACACACACACACACACACACACACACACACACACACACACACAGATGGACTAAACCAAACAGTTTAAACATGAACTGCATGGCAGCATTAACTTTATTATATCACAGGTGCTGAATAAACAAACATTGCACAGCGGCAGTGTTACCAATAAACCCCATTCTTGCCTGTTTATGAGAATCACAGGGCATTAAACGTGGCTTTCTTTGCACTCTCATGTGTGACTAGTGAAGTTACCAAACATCTTTGACTGGCCAATGTATTGTTCAAGTAATATATCTTCTTAATACAATCTGTATGTCAACCAGCTTATATAGTTATAGGAGTTACAGATAGAATATACAGGTGATGGGGGACAAACAAAGGAGTACTATGTACAATAAGAAAGGCACATACACGTATGAATGTCAATTAGAGCTTGTTACGAATAAGTAGCAGAAAGTAATTCACACAAACATGAGTAACTTGTACTAAGAGGTCTCTAAACATATCAACCGAGTTAGAACAGTCTCTAGTCCAAATATGAGCTCACGAGCATGTGAGCACACAACAAATAAAGTAGTTTATTATTGAGTGAATGATTGAATTCTGCTCTTCAACTCTAACTCCAACCTCTGCTTGTCGATACGAAGCATTGATTGGCTGTTGAGGTAACCAGCTGTTAATGACTGAAATGCTTTGTGTTAAAAGACAGATTTTTATTTCTTATTAATATGTATTATCATTTCTAAGACCTCTGACATTAAAGTGAATGGACGTTGATCGGCTGGATGTTAAACACTGCATTCCTGTACAGGTGAATGTAGAGCGGCAGCACCATAGCTTCCAAGGCTTCCATGGCTTCCAAGGGGTTTAATCTACGTCTGGTTTTTTTTGTGCAGTAAATGTTCAGGAACTATTTTTAGTGTTGTTTAGCCAATGGGATTTTTTAATTGCCTTATCCAACACTGCTGGGGTTATACGTGCATCAATTTGTTTGTTGGATAGCAAAGAACCTCTTCTACTTTTCTGAAAAACCATGAAGATGCTTTCAGAACTTTGATTTGGACATTTCTCACTGTACATTCACACTACAGTTGAATGAAATGCTGACTCTGCCAGCTAACTGGTCGCTTCATGGGCGTTAAAATGCAAGCAAGTACAGCTGTGTACAATCAAGTTGTAGTTTAGTTGAGCACAAAATGAATCAATATACCACAATCTGAAAGAAGCATCAGAAGCACTTTTTGTATATGCTTAAACCAGATATGTAATATCCAGCCAGGTCTCAATATAATAGTATATATTTGATTAAAGGTTACATCATGAATCTTGTATGAAGCATGTACAGTATTTTGTAGGCATATGTCTTTTAATGGAATGGATGCACAGCATGGAATGTAATCCTGAGAATCTGAGAGTATAACAACCCAAAAATAAAAGTAACATACTTTGGCAACAGTTTACTTTGAGGGCCACAAACATCTTGAACTCATAAGGAACTAATGCTTTAGTAATGCTTAACATTCATGTTCAACCTTAATTACTCCCTGAATTTATACATTGCTCCTGCATTAAGGCATCCATGAGACATGCTCACCTTCTGCATATTCATGATGACTCATGCTGTCTTGCGTGTATCAATTAAAGATCAATGAAATACTGCATGAATTAATGCTCTTTCAAGTAGCCTTTAGGTGTTACCTGTAATTTGTAGGGTTCAAGTATTAAAACATATAAATAACATCATTGATGGATGGTAAATCAGCTTATTTCATATATATTCTGGAGAAATCTTCATTAACTAGGACTAGCTAGTAGTCAGTGCAAAAAGTATTATGAATATTCTGTCTGGTTTTATAGTGGTACAGCGGTATGCACTTTTTTCCTACATTAAAATTTCTCCAGGCCAAAATCGGCCAATTTGTTAGACCCGTGAAATTGTTATGCATGAGTTGTTTCTATTACTGTAAAAAAAAGAGAGAGAGAGTTTCACTGTGTTTTATTTAATGTGCTAGTCTTGCCTTTGATTCCTTCCACTTGGTCCTCAGCAAAGCAAACAGTCTGCAGCCTGAAGAAAGAAGGGCTTGTTCTACAGAGTGTGGGTGGCTAACACTCGCTCCCACATCCCACTTGCCATTCCTCCATCACAAAATATAATAAAGTAATAAGAATCATTTTGGACTTTGGTGAAATGTCTAAAAGTCAGTATGTCTGGAGCGGGTGAGAAGGAGACAGGAGACACTGTGTTACAGCATCAGAAGGGTTTTGGACTTTGCATCTAAGCAAAGTAAAGGTCAGTGTGTTTTTCACCTTAAAGCATAGGTTCTGGAGAAAACTAAGGAAAGTCTGTAAAAAGGAGAAGGTGAGGGCCTGTGAATTACTAAGTCAGTTATGAGTTGGGGCACTCACTTTTAGAACACAAGTCTACATCTATTACAGCCTTCTAGTTTACATGTCACAAATGTAATTTGTGACACATCTCATTGTTGTCATTATCAGAATTCAAGCTTGCTTCTAATAAATTTATATGCACATTTACCTTCACTTAATGTAAATGTAGACATACAGTATAATCAAAAAACAAAGATTACATTATTTAAATTATTTAAACAGCAGTTAAACAGTCACCTTGCCTTTGAAGTAGAGGTAGCTATATTTAATTGGACGTAAATAGATTCATGATATGCTGGAATATCACAGCCATAGCCCTGAGGTCACCCTGCACTGAGGTCACCCTGGGTCTGCGACACATGCCCAATTAGCCAAGAGGGTCTTAAGAGCCTCTGTTGAGGCAAAAACCTGGAAAAATTTATATACAACTGAAAGTTGATGATGGGAGAACCAAACCAGGTTCCAGAAAACCCATCTGCTCTAGCCAATGAGGAGTTGCATCCTGAAAACTGCATGTGTGGGCCTGGTGAGGGTCCTACAACTCGAAACGCAATTCATACTTCACCTCACCAGAGCCGGGATATGAACAAGGCTGGCTCAGTGGTAGAGTTGAGCCACTCCCCCTTGAGGCTTAAGTGCCATTTTAAGAACCTTTCCTGTTTCAAGGGTGCATTTGGGTTTGTAATAAAATTAGGTACACATATCAAACTGCATACTTATCTACTAAATACTAAACACTATGTCACATTAACAATTGTGTTGTAAATTGATTCAAACTCTTCAGAAGTACGTCATTCATTCTTTCATTCATTTTCTTATTTGCTTAATCCTGGTCAGGGTTGCAGGAAAGCCGGTGCCCAGCTAGCGGCACAGGGTTCAAGGCAGGAACAACCCTAGACAAGGTGCCAATCAATCGCAGGGAACATACTCATACACACATCGCTCACACACTCAAGGCACATTAGCAACATCAATTAACATAACACGCATGTCTTTGGACTGTGGGAGGAAATCAGTGTACCTGGAGTAAACCCACACAAACAGAGGGAGGACATGCAAACTCCACACAGAAAGGACAGGGATCAAATCCAGAGCCTTCTTCATATCAGGTGACAGCACTACCCACCGAGTCAATGCAGCACCCTGTTCAGAAGTACATGGTAAGTCAAATTATTAACTCATTCACTTTCTTATCCTTAATCTTAGACAGGGTCATGGGAGAGCCATGCCTAGCCAGCGGAATAGGATGCAAGGCAGGAACAACCCTAGCTAGACAGGGCGCCAATACATCGTAGGACACACACTCATACAACACTCATGGCACTTTAGAGATACCAGTCAATCTAACATGCATGTCTTTGGACTGTCCAAGGAAACCGGAGTACCTGGAGTAAACCCAAGCGGACACAGGGAGGACATGCAAACTCCACACAGAAAGGATCCAGATCGCTCTACCTGGGGATTGAACCCAGGACCTTCTCGCTGTGAGGCGACAGCGCTACCCACCAAGCCACAAAAGAGATGGATATTTTTACTTTTTTGTCAATGATGTGATTACAACTGTGCGCCATTTAACATCCATCCGATCGATGTCTGTTTGCTGTAACAACTGAGGTCTTAAAAATTCTAACAAATTTTAAGAGAAAATAAAAATCTGTCATTTAACTCTGGACATTGTGGCCATGAACAGATGGTCACATCAATAGCCAATCAACGCTGCACATCCACACGCAGAGGTGGGAGTTAGAGCTTAAGAGTGGAAGGCCATCATTCGTGTGTGTGTAATTGTGTGTGTGAACTATCCTACCAGTCGTATACTTGCTTGCACGTTAGCTGACCTTTGGACTAGAAACTGTTGATGTGTTTAGAGACTTTTGGTGCAAGTTACTCGTGTTTGTGTGTATAACTTTCTACTGCTTATTTGTAACAAGCTATAAAAGGAGTTCGTAAGTATTGTAAGTATTTTCCTATTGTAAGTAGAACTCCTTTGTTTACTATCCTACCTGTATATTCTTTCTGACCTATTGTTACGTTCCTGCCTACGGCTCGTATCTAGAAGGCTTGGCAGGAACCATAACATTGAAATGGATAGGGAATGAAAGTTGTCTTCCCTTTAGGGAAGGGAGTGGTGGAGGTGCTGTACAACTAACTGGTGCAGGTGGAATGAGAGGAGGAAGACCATAGTTCAGTTAACAAGTGTTTTATTTTTCAAACCAGAATAATGCACACACACATGACTGTACAAGAAATGGTTATAGTATTACTTACACACTACCAGGGAGAGAGAACCACACAGCGGTGCCAAATAAAAGAACTAAAGCAACGCCTAACCCTACACTACACAATAACCCAGGACTAACTAACATATACCCAACCCGACTGACTACTGCAGAGGCTGACCAACACTGCGAAAAAAATCATTGGCTGCTCTTTGCCTTCCATAGACTCCATTTATAACTCCTGCTGTCTCACCAGAGCCAGGAACATTCTCAAAGACAATACCCACCCCGGCTTCCCACTCTTCAACCTGTTGCCTTCTGGTAGGCGCTACAGGTCCATACCGGCCAAAACAAATAGACTCAGGGACAGCTTCTTTCCCAAAGCCATCACAATACTAAACGGGAACCTGCACTACTGACATATCACACAATACAGAAACATTTTGCACAGTTTTTGCATATTTTTGCACTGGTAGTCTTAGTTTTTCTTAGTTTTTTCTATTATGCTGTGTGCACCTTAAGGAGAAGCTTACAATCTCGTTGTATTATGTATACTGTCTATGCGGCGTATAATGACAATAAAGGCTTTCTATTCTATTCTATTCTACTCTACAATATATAAACTGTTTCCATGTTTTTCGTAATACTGTCTATCAATGCATTTTTGGCTTCCGTCAAACAAAAGTATCAGGTCCATCATACCATCCTCTTAAGTGGTACTGCTTTCTGCTACACTGGGTCATAACAGTACTTTACTGTATTTTCTCCAATTATTGTGAATTTCTGTAAATGAAAAATGCTGTGCATTACGGATGCTGTGTAGTTGGTAGCGTTCCACTCATATTTTCAGCAGTATCTCTGATACATTTATGTATGATTTGCATGCAGTTTCATTATGAAAATACCCTTTATATTTATGATATAGTAGCATAAAAAGGCTATGTTACTGGGTAAGAATGCGATGTGGTTGTTAAATGGCACATACCTGTATATACAAAGAAAATAAGTGGTTCTACATATCCACTCATGATTAGAAGTTCGCATAAACAGCACTGAGTATAACAATAAAGCAGGTAATAACAGCTGAATCTAGTGAATATAGCCTGAAGATTTAGTGCGATGATGAGTAATGTGTTGCACTTGTTGTGACCTCTGAGATACATGCAAGCCATGGCTAAACACCGAGTAACGAAAACAATGCCTCATTACCCAGACATCCTAAGAGTCACATCACTCATGGCTGGTCCAATTCATCTTCCACGTTTTGCATCTCTTCTAAGTCACAGTGCACACATATAAAACCATCTCAGATAAAAGCACAAACATGTGCACTCCATCACACAGACGTACTGTCTACACATAGACATTCTGTGTATTGACCTCTTGCCATCCAAACCCTGTTCTCTTTCTGTTTTACCGCACCACCACACACACAGTGTCTCAGTATTGATTCCTCTCCCGAGACTCGACCTTTTTAAGTGGGATAGAAAACAAAGGCAGTGCTTATGTGCGCTCTCTTGTCCAAGTTTCACATGTGATTTATTGTGATAACAGCAGAAACGGCCCACTTGGCAGACACACTACGTTTTTATAAAGATGGTTTTTGCTTCTGCTGTTTGGTTTGGTTGTGAGCTAATAGCAAGACCACCGACCAACGTGCTTCGAATTTCCAGCTACTGAGAACATTTATGTGTTCAAGTATTTTTCTACAAGAACCACATTCTATCATATAAATTATTGTTTATATAGGCATTGGAACAATTTAATTCAACAATTAAACAATTTACTTGTGCACTTGAAACTTTGCTTGGCATGACTTTTTAACGTGTTTTAATCAAAGATAAAGCCTAAAGATCAAACAAAGCTTTCCACGCCAATCTTTCTATGCCATGCCATTCAATTTGGTTTAAGGTTATCATTGTTGATATTTATATATACATTTCAGTATTTTTTCATATGCAAGCAAATCACTCATTCATCATTCATTCACATTCTTATCCGCTTAACCCTGGACAAAGTCACAGGAAAGTCGGTGCCTAAGCAGCAGGATAGGGCACAAGGCAGGACCAACCCTACGCAGGGTGCCAATCCATCGTAGGGCACATCCACTCACACACACACACACACACGGGGCACTTTAGAGACACCCATTAACCTAAAATGCATTTGGACTGTGGGAGGAAACTAGAGTACCTGGAGTAAACCCACATAGACATGGGAAGGACATGCAAACTCCACAAAGAAAGGACTCATACCACTCCACCTGGAGGTTGAACCACATACCTTCTCACTGTGAGGCGACTGTGCTACAAACCAAGCCACCATGCTGCCCTATGCAAGCAAATATTGAAATTAAATAATTAAGTAATATTTTAGGCTGGTTTAAAATATAATTAGCAAAACTTTCAGAGTTGCTAAAATCTCATGAGTTCCAAGTGATTTAAGAGAGAAAAAAATTAAATATGGGAGTTCCCAAATATTTCTTACTTGGTCAAACAGACAAATGGCAGAAAGAAAGAAAAGATGATGAGGGCTGTTATTAAACTGAGAAAAAGTGAAAAAGAAGGAATAATGAATGGAAAAATTACTATGGTGTATCCTACCACTGTGCGTGCTGAGTCTAAATGGCTAAATTTAAGTACAGTATTAGACACATATACAGTGGTGCTTGAAAGTATGTGAACCCTTTAGAATTTTCTATATTTTTGCATAAATATACATACATTTTCCCTGAAAGTAGATAAAGAGAACCCAATTAAACAAATGAGACAAAAATATTATACTTCATTTATTTATTGAGGGAACATGTTAATACAAGTTACATATTAATTAGGGGCAAAAGTATGTGAACCTCTAGAATTAGCAGGTAATCTGAAGGTGAAATTAGAGTCAGGTAGTTTCAATCAATGGGATGACAATCAGGTGTGAGTATTGTATTTAAAGGACATGTGTCATGTGTCAAAGTCTGTCAAAGTCTGTTCTTCACAACACACGTTTGTGGAAGTGTATCATGGCAGAAACAAAGGAGACTTCTTATGACCTCAGAAAAAAAGTTGTTGATTTTCATCAGGCTGGAAAAGGTTACAAAATCATCTCTAAAGAGTTTGGATTCCACCAATCCACAGTCAGACAGATTGTGTACAAATGGAGGAAATTCAAGACCATTGTTACCCTCCCCAGGAGTGGTCGACCAACAAAGATCACTCCAAGAGCAAGTGTAATTGTAATTTAATAGTTGCCGAGGGTCACAAAGGACCCCCAGGGTAACTTCTAAGAACTTTGCAGGCCCTCTCTCACATTGGCTAATGTTAATGTTCATGAGTCCACCATCCAGAAGAACACTGAAACAACAATGGGTGTGCATGGGGCCAAGGGGTGGGAAGGAGAAAGCCACTGGCTCATAAATCCCCAAAAAAAGAAAACATTGACCTGCTTGTCTGCAGGTTTGCTAAAGATTCACATGGGACAAGCCCAGAAAGCTATTGGAAAGAATGTTATGCATAAGAACCTTAATCCCATCTGCTGAAACATGGTGGTGGGTGGTAGTATCATGGTTTGGGTCTGTTTTGCTGCATCTGGGCAGGATGGCTTGCTATCATTGATGGAACAATGAATTCTGAATTACATCAGAGAATTCTAAAGGAAAATGTGAGGACATCTGTCCATGAACTGAATCTCATGAGAAGGTGGGTCATGCAGCAAGACAACGACCCTAAGCACACAAGTCGTTCTACCAAAGAATGGTTAAAGAAGAATAAAGGTAATGTTTTGGAATGGCCAAATCAAAGTCCTGACCTTAATCCAATCGGAATGTTGTAGAAGGACCTGAAGCGAGCAGTTAATGTGAGGAAACCCACCAACATCCCAGAGCTGAAGCTGTTCTGTACGGATGGGCTAAAATTCCTCCAAGCCGGTGTGCAGGACTGATCAACAGTTACAGAAAACGTTTAGCTGCAGTTATTGCTGCACAGAGGGGGTCACAGCAGATACTGAAAGCAAAGGTTCACATACTTTTTCCACTCACTAATATGTATTATTATATCATTTTCCTCAATAAATAAATGACCAACTAATACATTTTTTTTTGCTTCATTTGTTTAACTGGGTTCTCTTTATCTACTTTTAGGACTTGTGTGAAAATCGGATGATGTTTTAGGTCATATTTATGCAGAAATATAAAAAATTCTAAAGGGTTCACAAACTTTCATGCACCACTGTATATACACAGCATGCTCTTCGTAGAATAATAATTCTCTTAATAGTGGATTGTAGATTAAAAGTAAAAATTCTAGCTATAGAAAGTGTGTGTGGGGGGGGGGATACTGAAAGAAAAGGTTCACATACTTTTGCTACTTACTAATATGTAATATTGGATCATTTTCCTCAATAAATAAATTACCAAGTATAATATTTTTGTCTTATGGATTCTCTGTTTCAGGTCATATTTATGCAGAAATAGTCAAAATTCTAAAGTGTTCATAGACTTTCAAGCACCACCGTACCTAATTAGAAGATACAACAGAGATATGCGCTATTACTTTTAAACATTCTGCAAATATGTTTGCTGTTCTCAGAGACCCACTCGCTCAACTCAACCCTGATGGAGATGTCAACTACAGGGAGTCGGTACCTGTGACACAGGTGGAACATGAACTGGGAACTCCTACCCAGTGTTTGTTTTCTGATTACACATCTGAATTGTGTTCCATGTATGAGCAAGGAGTCTCTTCATTGCAGGGTTTTGAATGCAGGTTTCAGGGACATGATCCCAGTTCAGTCCATTCCTACTTTGTCTGTGTCCAAGATATCAACTCCCCATTGCTGGAATCCTGCTCTTGAGGTTGAGGTTAGGCATATAAGAACAGACAGGAGAAAGGACACACAAATGCTGAATGCCTGCTTGAAGATGATGATGACAGAACCAGAGAAACCATAAATTGTGTGCTAAATCATCTTCAATTAGGCAGCTGGCTGTGATGGGTGAAAAAACTCAAAAGTGGCTGGGAGGTTATGCAGCATGAAGCAGGCTGAAAGTATTCATAGATGTTAATATATGATTGTCCACTGAAATGTTATATTATAGAAGTCTGAGATTTGACAACTTCTTAGCAGACTTTACCAAAAATATGGACATACACAGTTGCTTTTGTCATGGACACTTTAGGTGTATTTTTACTGCTGGTAGACCATATATTGCTATTCCTACTTTGTCAGCCCTGTGCAATGGAATTACATAATAGCAAAAGACCTTCAGTGGATGGATACTGTTTGGTCGGTGAATCATTCTTTGCACATTGGTGACGCTGAGATATTGTAGACGTGTTGCCATACAAGCCATACTTGGTCAGTTATTACAGTGGTGCTTGAAAGTTTGTGAACCCTTTAGAATTTTCTAGATTTCTACGTAATTATGACCTAAAACATCATCAGATTTTCACACAAGTCCTAATAAAGAGATAAAGAGAACCCAGTTAAACAAATGAGACAAAAATATTATACTTGGTCATTTATTTATTGAGAAAAATGATCCAATATTACATATTAGTGAGTGGCAAAAGTATGTGAACCTTTGTTTTCAGTATGTGGTGTGATACTGCTTGAAATATGAATGGATGAATATGAATGTCATTAATAAGAATCAATCGACATATTAGTAAATGTTTTAGAGAGGGTGGCATCATGTGCATGCCCAGTAGCCAGAATAACCTTAAAAATTCCTATTTCTCTATGTTATTTGAAGATTGGAGTCTGGTCTTGTATGGCTGGAAATAACAGCCCAGTGGTGTTACCAAGATGGCTCGCCTCTTGCCAAAAAAGGCCATGAAACAGGCAAGGTTGAGATAATAAGTTTAGACTGTATTTAGTGTTTAAAAGAGTCTTAAAATGTTTTCTCCTAGAGAATTTTGAACAGCACTGGCAGAACCAGTAGTATCTGGCAATCAGCAGGAGCCTGATAGCAGTTTATCAAGACCCTAAAACATCAGTATCAAGTGATGAAGTCAAGTTTAAGAGGATCAACAAAAAGATCAGTTCTGGGAATCAGGAAGTCTTTTATCAACTATGTTGACATTTAAACTATATAAATGATTGCTGGGTGCTTTTGGATTGCTTCAACAAACAATGGCTATCAAATATGCAGACAACTTTAATGCACTCCACTGACAAACTTGTGTTTGCCTCCAAATCACTATAATGTCTATCTATTACAAAATACATAATTTAACTTTTAAATGAGTATATTTAGACATTTAGAGTCTAAGGACATCCTGTGTTGCTACATGTGGTGTGTATATCTGGTAAGCATTTAGGATAATTGGTTTGAATGTCCATCTTTATTATGTTACTCACAAATCATGCCTGTTCACATTGTATAACTATGTCTAAAACCAATATTTAGTACAACCAAGAAATATTTCCCATTTCTTCCAATCAGAATGAACAAAGTAATCTTTATAGATCAACCATGTACCTTTAATATTAGTAGGTTGTAAAATCCACCCCACTGCGATGATAGCACTAATAATATTGTAAGAAATTTAACAAGCTACTTGCCATTGCCATTCCAACAAATGATGGCGGATTATGACATTGCTACTTGTGAACCATTAGAGAAATCCAGCAGTACCACCCACTGAGAATGATAAACTGTGACCCTGGCACCGGCTTACATATGGTTGACTCCTGGATTTTTGCCATTAACTGGAGTAACCACTTCTAGACATTAACTCCCTGCATCTCAGCATTTCTGCCATTTATATTGTACTTTTTTACAGAATTTTGCAGACACGCTTTGCATTCCTACAGCACACTTCGCGTTATTGTAACGCAGGCATATTCTCAGGCGAGCACAAATAGCCTGCAGCATAAGAACATGATTTAATCAAAATGTTTTTAAGTGTAGGTAAACAAAAGAGTGGAAGAAGCTAAGTAACATAAGGATTGCAATTTTAGGCTATGTTCAGACAGGCATCTTAAATCAGATTACATCTCAAATCTGATTTTAGCTGAACAGATTTTATGCAGCTTGAATGGCTAGAAACCACATGGAATCTGAGTTTTCCGAACCAGACTCAAGCCACATTTGTGTGTGGTTTCAAATTTGAACGGAATTGGAATTTGAGACATGGGACCTCAGACTGACTGGTCAGATTGTATTTATGTCCTTTATGTCATTTGGTGCTTGGAGCTTATCTGTTGTTGTCACTGTTGCACATGTCTATAACTATATATATATATATATATATATATATATATATATATATATATAGAGAGAGAGAGAGAGAGAGAGAGAGAGAGAGAGAGAGAGAGAGAGAGAGAAAACCTACATGGTCCTGTGTGAAAAAGTGATTGCCCCCCCTTGTTAAAACATAACTATGGTTTATCACACCAGAGAGTTCACTGTCTCTAGCCACACCCAGGCCTGATTACTGCCACACCTGTTCTCAATCAGGACATCACTTAAACAGGACCTGCCTGACAAAGTGAAGTACACCAAAAGATCCTTAAAAGCTACACATCATGCCGAGATCCAAAGAAATTTAAAAACAATTGAGTAAGAAAGTCATTGAGATCTATCAGTAGGGAAAGCCATTTCTAAAGCTTTGGGACATTATCCACAAATGGTGAAGACATGGAACAGTGGTGATCCTACCCAGGAGTGGCCGGCTGACCAAAATTACCCCAAGAGCGCATGACGACTCATCCAAGAGGTCACAAAAGACCCCACAACAACATCCAAAGAACTGCAGGCCTCACTTGGCTCAGTTAATGTCAGTATTCATGCCTCCACCATAAGAAAGAGTCTGGGCAAAAATGGCCTGCATGGCAGAGTTCTAAGACGAAAACCACTGCTGAGCAAAAAGATCATTAAAGGTTGTCTCAATTTTTCCAGAACACATCTTGATGATCCCCAAGACTTTTGGGAAAACATTCTGTGGACTGACGAGACAAAAGCTGAACTCTTTGGAAGGTGTGTGTCCCATTACATCTGTTGTAAAAGTAACACAGCATTTCAGAAAAAGAACATTATACCAGCAGTACAATATGGTGGTCGTAGTGTGATGGTCTGGGGCTGTTTTGCTGCTTCAGGACCTGGAAGACTTGCTGTAATAAATGGAACTATGAATTCTGCTGTCTACCAAAAAATCCTGAAGGAGAATGTCCGGCCATCTGTTCGTGACCTCAAGCTGAAACAAACTTGGGTTCTGCAGCAGAACAATGATCCAAAACACACCAGCAAGTCCACCTCTGACTAGCTGAAGAAAAACAAAATGAAGACTTTGGAGTGGCCTAGTCAAAGTCTTAACCTGAATCCTATTGAGATGCTGTGGCATGACCTTAAAAAGGCCGTTCATGCTTGAAAACCCTCCAGTGTGGCTGAAATAACAATTCTACAAAGCTGAGTGGCCAAAATTCCTCCACAATGCTGTAAAAGACTCCTTGCAAGTTATCGCAAACACTTGGTTGCTGTTGTTGCTCCTTAGGGTGGCCCAACCAGTTATTAGGTTTAGGGGCAATCACTTTTCACACAGGGCCATGTAGGTTTGGATTTTTTTCTCCCTTAATAATAAACACCTTCATTTAAAAACTGCATTTTGTGTTTACTTGTGTTGTCTTTGACTAATATTTAAATTGGTTTGATTTTCCAAAACACTTAAGTGTGACAAACATGCAAAAAAATAGAAAATCAGGAAGGGGCAAACACTTTTTCACACCACTGTAAAGGCATAAATAATTCCTTTATAAATAAAACTATAAATATAAACATAACTGTGACTAGACATTGTCCTCATTTAAATCATAATCTATTGTGGATTGTCTATTTTGGTAACTCGAACTGTCTGTTTTTTGCCTGTTCTGCATTAGTCAGCGTAGGCATGCCTGCATCATAACCACAGCAACCCATCTGGATACACCGCTGAAAGTAATTACAGTCTGAACAGACAAATCGAATTTGGGCTCTTGCAATGTGGACGTTCAATCTAAAAATTCCAATTTGAGAGAGAAATCTGATTTGCCCTGCAGTCTGATCAAAGTCCTAGCGCTCACTGTGCGGAGATGCTTGTTAACTTTTAAAGAACTAGAACTACTGACTGGTTATTAGGTCCAGTTTTTAGCTGGGTGGTGCCTACATTATGGTTTTGAAAAGACTGCTTGAAACAAAGAAAATCAGGCAAGTCTGTGGAATAATTTTTACTGGTCTTATTGGGAGGCATTTTCCAACCCTGAGGGGACGAACATTAATTCTCGGCCTCTTTTACTGAACTGCATTTCTTGGTACAAATTTCTGTCTACCATTTAATCATTGGCACTACAGGCTAATATCACTCCCTATTTTCCAACCCTTATGTTTTAAATTGCAGTACAAAAGTGCAAGAAGGGGTTTTGTCATGAAAGATTCTTGTGGATTTTTCCACTTTGGAAATCCATGGCATCATCTTAACCACACAGATACTTAAAAGGTAAAATGGAGGTCTAACATGATGCTGGATTGTTTGGGGTTAATGCATCTGGAGGTTGATGGACTTGGAGTTGGACTGAACAGGACAGGCTAGTGTTTAGTATGGATTTGTGGATGTGACATCAGACCTGGGAGAGTGGTGAGCATTGGGGAAGCCAATGTTTTTACAAATGAGCAGACTTGAAAGGACAAAAAAATCTACTGCATAGTCTTGGTTGAGGTTTTTGTCAGTGGCTTCCAGGCAATGTCCAAAAATAGCCATGTGATTATAGTAACAAATGTAACAAATAACTCTGCATGAGCTATTTTAGGTTTTATGTTAATGAGATTTTTCCCATCGAGAGTACTTAGTTACTGTTATTGACATAAGCCCATGCATCTGTGCCTATTTAGGCAATTAGAATAAACACATGTTGCATCTTCATTGGAGGTCTGAATTAATGACTGCAGTTGCCTGGTGAACTTTCTGCACTGATGTTTGGAAACTTCCTGGCCAATTATACTGCTCAAGATTTTGTCATTTCTCTTTCTTATGTGTCTTATTTTTTGCACACTGAATCCAAATATGTTTTCAGAATTTCTCTGCCACCCATAGTTTTTTGTTCCAGTACACTTGCATTTCATTAAATATCATAGATAGGTACCAGTGCTCTACAGCATTTGAATGAAAACACAAACACAGCTCTTGTCATTGTTTGTGAAGTGCAGTAATTTCTTTTTGGGAGCACAAGCCTAGATAAATGAGTCACCAGGGTCCTGCAGAAACTGGCCAAGTTTCAAAGTGAAAAAGTGTCCATTCTTAAGTAGCAGTTCCCTGTCGGTTGCAGGCTAGAAAGCAATGTGTAAACATCATTTAAATGTTGTGACACTCCATCAACCATTATAATGCCAGGAAGCTGTGTAAATAATCCACATTCTTTCTCCTACTTCTGTGGTGAGTTGACATTCAATTCTCCAAAACATTCTTTCACACCACTCATTAAAACATGCTACAATAATTGGGTTCAATCAAGACCTTCTGTCCCTCAGGGTTGTAGAAGCTGTCCTTCACTGAGCTCAGGAGATAAGAAAAAGAAACACTGACTGCCTATACATGTACTTAGTAATCTGATAATGATTTCTGCAGTTCTCTGATTATTCAAGTGGTCGTGTACACAGCATACTCCGATCTAGAAATCAGATTAAAGAAATACGATAAAGAGAGCTAATCAGAGTACTAATAGCATGTTTACCAGTTACCCGATTTCAATCGGATTTTTCCAATCTGCATGCCAAAATCCTAGTGCCAAAAAGTCTAGCAACAAAAAAGATCTGGCTTTATTTTGTCTCTTTTTCCATTGACTTTAGTGTTTTTTGCTGGTCTGGCAGTCCTGGAATTAAACACGCCACAGAATTAAACGCAGTATATACTCGAGAAAATGAATAGTTTGATTCATAGTTTAAAAGTTCAAAGTTTATGTCACATATTTCTGCGAGATTACTGGCTGGTTGCAAAAGTAGAAATACGATTACTGCCTGGGTCTTGTAAACCGGAGCTTTCCCATTATCTGATTACTCAAGTGCATTTATATTCATTGATCAGATTACTGACAAAATCAGATTTTCAGCAGTTATCGGATTATTAAGTGCATGTAAACACAGTCATACCCTGAGCTCAGTAAAGGACAAACTAGCTGTCTGAGGGACAGAAGGTTGTGAATTAATCCAACAATCCGTTGTAAATCCGTTGATAATTTGGATATACTTGTACATCTTAGAAGTAAAGGCCATTGCACAAGAAAAGCTTGGGCTGTGGTGGCCTAGCGGTTAAGGTAATGGACTATGGACCAAAAGGTCCAGGGTTCAAATCCCACCTCTGCCAAGCTGTTACTGTTGGGTCCTTGAGCAAGACCCTTAACCCACAATTGCTTGGATTGTAAGACTGTACCAATTGTAAGTCGCTCTGGATAAGGGCGTCTGCTAAATGCTGTAAATGTAACTGTAATGTAATGTAAAAGCTGATGCAAAAAAGGGTACACATTGGACGCAACCCAATTTATTTCACTGCCTGGTTTATTTACTTTTTTATTTTTTGCTACAGTCACATGCTATAGTCACATAGTAATCTTCTTGTGTGTCCATAATACACATCAAAATAATGATCATAAATATTAATAAATATTGACCATAAAACACAGAGATAGCAGTGTTTACCAAACCAGTCCAAGCAAATTGTACATGCTGGTTAGAGAAAGTTGTACTCTCTCTGCAATACAGTATACTTCATTAGGGCAGTATGTCTGTCAGTTGTCTTGCTCTATCTATTATGTCTCTCTGCTTCATAAGAGTGTGGTTCCTTGACTTGAATTTTCTTGGTTATTGGTAATGTTTAGTCTGAAAATGCATGAATTCATGAGGGGCTAAGAGCAGACGGTATAATAATGGTGAATGAGAACTACTCCGTTCCACCAGCTTGGCACATCATTTCTACTTGTTCCATGATCTCATTGTGGTGGCACAGAAAAAAAATAATTTGAAAAAGTTTTTGGTAATGTTTGTTGTCGAGCACGACTTTGGCCATGATAAAGTATAGGAAATTGTAAGTGCCTCATCATACACTGATTAGAGAAAACCAGTCATAGACCAGTCACAGATGAAGCAATAATGTTGATGATCTCATTACCGCCACACAAGGTCTATGAATGTTCAAACTGTAAAGTCTGTTGCATCAGTTTGATAGGTGCAACCTACCTCAACATCCTTGCTTAATATGTTCACCCATTCTTGGAAATTATATTCTCTGCAATAATTGCTTGGGAATTGTTTGAGGAACATGACAAAGAAAACAAGATGTTGCCCTGGCCTCCAAATTCACCAGATATCAATCTGATTGAGCATCTGTGGGATATACTGGAACAACAATCCAATCCATGGCATCTCCATCAGACAACTTAAAAGACTTAAAGCATCTGCTGCTATTAGCTATGATGCCAGATTCCACATGGCAACTTCAGAGGTATTGCAGAGGCCATGCATCGACGGGTCAGAGCTGTTTTGGCGGCACATGGAAGAACAAGAGTATATTATTCTGGTTGTCCTGTTTTGGTTCAGCGACGTACATATTAATAGAAAGGTTTCCAGGTTGCGGTTTAATAATCATTGGCATGTTCATCTTTTTCATTATACATTGAACCTCTGGGCAAAGACTTTGTTCTCAATTCAAAGTAATTCTTAATAGGTTGAATGGTAAATGTCAAAGGAGAGTTAGATTTTCCTTTTCTCATGGAATCTAGGCCTGCATTTTAATAATTCATTCCTTGTACCATGCCTTGCATATGTTTTTTAAAAAGTAAAAAAAAATGTTCGCTTTACAAGCTCACAAGCTATGATTGAATGTTTACTCTTGAGCCCAATGATTCTCAACATGGAAAAAGACCAGGTCTGAAGCCATTTTGCTTTTTTTAAGAGGGGAAAAGAAAGATCAAGCATGTCGGTGAAAACATAAAAAAAACACAAAAAATAATGAAAGGAATTAAACCTCATTAAAAGATCATACAGGACAAGAATGTGTTGTTGAAATAATATTATTATTTAATTATTATTATTTAATTTATTTCAACTGTTTCACTTCTTTATGATAATATATTAAAAAGGTATAGTACAGGGAGGTAGCGTGATAGGACCAAGACTTGTTATGATTCTGGTCTGAGGTTACTGTAAGCTTATATAACGTATAACTGCATGCAAGGTGAAATTACAATTTTTGGACTTACAGTGGTACCTCGGTTCTTGATGTTACTTCATTTCAGAAGGCTTGTTGAGAAACGAAAAGACGAGTACCAAGCAGATTTTTCCCATAAGGAATTTGTAATTCCAAAAATCCACATTATATGCATTAATGGAGTTGTATTATACAGTTGCTCCCTGATTTACAAAGGGGATATGTTCAGACAAATCCATGTTTATCATCCAAGTTTAATGTATCATGAACTGAGGAGTTTAACGATTGTTTGGTAGAGCGGACTATATTGTATAATAGCGGAGATATATAAAGGACACTATGATAAATAATGATAAGTAAGTTAATGTTTAAAACACTTACATTAACCTACAGTTGGTCAAAATAATTAACACAAAGCTTATTTTATAATAAAGTGTTGCAAAATCTCATGTCATTTAGTGAGAAATGGATTGAAAGGGAAAAGTAAAAGCGTTTTGCTTACTTACTCTATTGATAGTTGCTAAGCTAACTGCAGTCTGTGGTCTGGAGCATTCAATTCCTGTTTTGCTTTCAGTTGGCTCTTATTAACTCACATTTTTAGGACCCTTGTAGACTTATTTGCACTAAGAATACAGCACTGTAGATGTAAAAATAAAGTAAAACAGTGGATAAATAGTGGAAAAAATAGCCTTCTCTGAAAGCTATTGTGAACCTGGATCACCTAGTACTGAATCGTGACTCGTGAATCACGAATCGCGAATTGAGATTCAGCTGAAATGTGCCCGAGTACCGAGCAAACAACGACAACTGAGACAAATTTTTCTAGTCAAAATGGGTCAAGAACCGAATTCAACAAGTTCCAAGGTGGTTGAAAACCGAGATACCACTTTATTTGATTT
The DNA here is from genome assembly GCA_025084515.1 of Ancistrus triradiatus. Classification (NCBI taxonomy): domain Eukaryota; kingdom Metazoa; phylum Chordata; class Actinopteri; order Siluriformes; family Loricariidae; genus Ancistrus; species Ancistrus triradiatus. Next base: position 168,338 of record JAJAGP010000294.1, read on the forward strand.
TTACTGAATTATGTATGTCATAATATGGTGACAATTGTTGCGTAATTACAGCAGTGTCTCACTTTGTGTATGTGTATTAAATCTAAGTCCTTCATAAGTAAATGAGCAAAAGAGTAAATAAGCAATTATATAAATACCTCTGTCATACAACTATGTATAAAAAGATACTTAAAAATCTCTCAGAGATTTACCTCAGACAGTTTATATAAGCCTAGACTAGACTTCAATATTTCTCTGAAAGCTAGAGATGCTCTACTCTTAGTCTTAATGAAAATATTGTTCTATTATTACACAAAGCCTGGCAGTTTTGCTTCAACACATTAGGAATAACTAAAATATATTCCACATGACTGTGAAAAACATATCTGGTAAGGCACCATTCAAGTCCCAAATGGCATTCTTTTGGAATAAATGCTAGGTTTTGGTTTCCTGACTTTTCTGAAGGACAGTTGGGAACATGCTGTACTGGCTGTGGTGCAGTTACATTGACCAAACTGAGTGTAAGCCAGGTGTAATAGGCCAAAAGCCTCATTAAGGCAGTCAAAACATTCCTGGAATTCATACTCAGCCATATGCCTTTCTCATCATCGGTGAATACTCCGCTTGGAAAGTAAATGCTTAAAAATAATCATTTTTTATTCTTAGAAACATGAAAGCCATTTTAGAGGTATGCGAGTTCCCATCAGCAGTACATCAATTCCCAGTGTTACTTACTATAAACTGCTAATAAGCACTGGGTAAGAGCCTCGGTCTGCTGCCCAGATATTGTCCAGATTAAAATAAGATTTGTGGAATGTGCAGTGTGTCTGATTTAATCACCCTTGTAAAAACGAATCACTCATCACTTTGTTCTGTATATTTCAACATCCAACTTTACTCAGACTTCTGGGTAAAGGAAAAGAGCTGCGGGCACATGCGATGATGCAAATAAAATGAAGTGGTAAAACTTAATGCCACTGGGGAAGACAGTGTTGCTGCCCACAACAAAAGGGAGCATTGCTGGAACTCAGTTCTTCGCTAAACACAATAATGACTCTAAAGAGGCAATGTCTGAAAAGGAAGGGCACAGTAAAGACTCCCACAATGCAACATCAAAGAAGCGGGCATTTCTCAGTTCCTGCAAGCTGACCTCTAATGTTTCCTCTCGATGTAATGGGAGGAAATAGACGGTGTCTGGGTAAAGTTCAGTTCCCAGGCATCCCAACACGGGAACGGTGCCCCAACCGAGCAGCCACAGGCCACACACTTGTCTTCCATTACAAAAGGTCTTATAAGGTCATTCATCACAACGTCTTAATTCTCTGTACTCTCTGTATTCCTTTACTGATATCTTTCAAAGTAATTGTAATGCATTTGTATTTTCATACGTTTCAAGTTCGTTCTAATATGAGAACTTATTTTTCCCTGTATGTTATTTTCTTATGTGATAACAAGCAAACTCAGAACGATGTACATTCAAATAGCAGGGTTCGATTGTGTGAATATATCCAAATATTTGGCTGGTCCTCATGAGAAAATGTAATTTTGTACTAATAATACTAGTCAATAGAACTAATGGTGGTAATACATATACTCTTAGTGTGTGTGTGTGTGTGTGCGCGCGCTAGTCTCCCAGGCTCTGTGGTAGGTAAAAGTGCCAGACATGGCCACATTACTGGTGGGGTGGCAAAGTCATGGATCTGCTTTGGGTGAGACCACAAACCACGGTACTCTCAAAAGTATGTTCAGTGTTTTGTGTGAGGGATTTTATGTGGTGTGTGTGTGTGCCTGTGTGTGTTTATGTGTCGATGCCACCCCACTGCTTGCAGAATGCATAAAACAGGCAAACAATTACATTCATGGTGCCATAAAACCACCTCCTTGGGTAGCATTCTCATAATAGGGTTTAGAGAGCATTGCACTGTGCAGAATGGGTCTCACAGGGCAAGACAGGGCCACCTGGCTCATTAACTTCTAAATGATCCTGAATGTATTCCAAAATATGGCTTTGTCTTTGTTTTGGGACATGCTGTTTTATTTCACAACACCTAGATACCTTTACTGGACGGTTCACCAAAGTCTCAAAACAGTAGCTGTTGAGCTAAATGAAATTAAATATATTTGATGGTTAACTGCACCCAGATTAAACCAAGCAAATGCATTATCAAAACAAGGCACGTTGAGAAAATACAAATGACTCAACACATAAAAAATCCCATGCTTGTGTGGCTCATAAAATTATATAGCTTTTTCCATTTCACAGTGCAGAATTCCTGCTTGTTTATTCTGTTGCTAATTATGTGTAAAAAGAGTTAATACTTATGTATATTATTGCTAAATTTGCTTTAAGAGGCCCCTTATTGAAGCTATTAAGCACTTAGCTGCAATACCAGAGATGGCTAATGAGATAGCCTCTACTTCCCAAATCATTCCCCAAAGACGTCTCTATTGTTTGAGAACTATTAATCTGTTAATTCAATTTGCCTGATAATGCTTCTTAGGTCGGCAGTGACTGGGGGTAGATTTTGGAGGGGTTTCTCAATGCCAAGTTAGCAGTCAATGCAGATGTTGTTTAATAGGTAAAGCTTTTTGATGTCCGGATTTTTCCATGATCTCATTCTAAAGACAATAAACCATTTTCCTATCTTATGAATCATGCTTTACCTAATGTTTGTAATTATATACTGTTGTGTAGGATGAGCATCACATTTGTAAACATACCTGCTGTAGAACAATTATGAAATCTTTTAAGCTAATAGCGTTTGTGATATGGCTATTTGTATTATGCAATACACACTATGGCATTTTTCTTCATACAGAGTCTTCTAGGTGTGCCATGGAGTTTAATATATACTGTATATATCATAGTGTAGCCTACCTTAAACATGTTTAAACAGAACCACGACTTTTCCTCACTACATTTCTCAGCGCTCAGCACTCCCTCCACGTGACTCCCTACATCACACGCCGCCTCATCTAGAACAGGAGAATGCATAATCATAGTGCATTGTACCTTAGACATGCTTAAAATACTTAAATTAAACTACAGTTAGGCAAAGTCATTAACATACAGTGGGGCAAAAAAGTATTTAGTCAGCCACTGATTGTGCAAGTTCTCCTACTTAGAAAGATGAGAGAGGTCTGTAATTTTCATCACAGGTACACTTCAACTATGGGAGACAAAATGAGAAAAAAAAAAAATCCAGGAAATCACATTGTAGGATTTTTAAAAGAATTTAATTGTAAATTATGGTGGAAAATAAGTATTTGGTCAATAAATTTGGTTCAACTCAATACTTTGTAACATAATTTTTGTTGGCAATGACAGAGGTCAAACATTTCCTGTAAGTCTTCACCAGGTTTGCACACACTGTAGCTGGTATTTGGGCCCATTCCTCCATGCAGATCTCCTCTAGAGCAGTGATGTTTTAATGGCTGTCGCTGGGCAACACGGACTTTCAACTCCCTCCACAAATTTTCTATGGGGCTGAGGTCTGGAGACTGGCTAGGTCACTCCAGGACCTTGAAATGCTTTTTACGGAGCCACTCCTTCATTGCCCGAGCGGTGGTGTTTGGGATCATTGTCATGCTGGAAGACCCAGCCACATTCCATGTTCAATGCTCCCACTGATGGAAGGAGGTTTTTGGCTTAAAACCTCACGATACATGGCCCCGTTCATTCTTCCCTTGACCCGGATCAGTCGTCCTGTCCCCTTTGCAGAAAAACAGCCCCAAAGCATGATGTTTCCTCCACCCCCATGCTTCACAGTAGGTATGGCGCAACTCAGAATTCTTCTTCCTCCAAACACGGCGAGTTGAGCTTTTACGAAAAAAGTTCTATTTTGGTTTCATCTGACCACATGATATTCTCCCAATCCTCTTCTGGATCATCCATATGCTCTCTGGCAAACGGGCCTGGACATGTACTGGCTTAAGCAGGGGGACACGCCTGGCACTGCAGGATCTGAGTGGGGCACCAGATCGAGGGAGATTATCAATGGTCTTGTATGTCTTACAATTCCTCCCACAGTTGATTTATTCACACCAACCTGCTTGCCTATTGTAGATTGACTCTTCCCAGCCTGGTGCAGGTCTACAATTTTCTTCCTGGTGTCCTTCGACAGCTCTTTGGTCTTGAGTTTGGAGTCTGACTGTTTGAGGCTGTGGACAGGTGTCTTTTATACAGATAACAAGATCAAACAGGTGCCATTAATACAGGTAACAAGTGGAGGACAGAAGAGCTTCTTAAAGAAGAAGTTACAGGTCTGTGAGAGCCAAAAATCTTGCTTTTTTGTGGGTGACCAAATACTTATTTTCCATCATGATTTACAATTAAATTCATTAAAAATCCTAACGTGATTTTGTCTCTCAGAGAAGTTGCACAATCAGTGGGTGACTAAATACTTTTTTGCCCCACTGTACACTGATGAGCCAAATCAGTACAGCCACCTGATCAGCAACAATGTTTGGGTAGGTGCCACATATCAAATTATAAATGCTCAGACCCAGGGATTTCCAGCAGAATATTTCACACTCCCTCCACCAGCTTGTAACAAACAGCCTTCTTCCATTGCTCCAAGGTCCAGTTCTGACACTGGAGGCACTTTAGAATGTACAGAGATTATCATGGTTAGTCCACACCCCCATGCAGCAGGGTATGTTGCACTGTGTGCTGTGGCACATTTCTCCCATAACCAGCACTAAAAATTTCCATGACTTTTACTACAGTAGACATTCTGTAGGTTCAGCCCCGATGGGATAGTCTTTGTTGCCACAGTATCAATAAGCCTGTTCACGGTCAGTTCCTCCTTGGACAATTGTCAGCAGGTGCACACCACAGATGGTTGAGCACCCAACATGTCTTGCCAATTCAAAGAAGCTCTGACCCAGTTGTATGACCATAATGTTTTGGCACTTGTCAAAGTTGCTCAGGGCTTTATACCCACCCATGTATTATGAATTCAATGGCAATTGAAGTGCACATTTGAAACAAGGTAAACAATAATCATTATTTGATCTTAATGTTTTGACTCATCTGTGTATGTGCACTTTTGTAGTACAATATGATGCTGGTGTGAGAATCTGGTATATAGACCTTATATATGGGTATATAGAATCTGTACGAGAACATCTGTTGTGGTTTGTCTGGAAGGGATTTCTCTTAATAGGACTGGGACAGGGATAGGTTAGTGGTTAGAGCTCTGCACTACTGATCAGCAGTTTGTGGGGCTGTGAGGTTGATCATAATTTACGTATTAACACCAATAAAACAGCCATTGATATAATACGCTTGCATAACATTTATATCCCACATCCATATGAGGCAACATTTGCTGCCCAAAGAACTATGGATTTCCCTTTTGAGGCTGGTTCCCCTTAAAGTTTCTTCCTTATGCCATTTCAGGACATGCCCTTACTACTTTTACTTTTGTTGTGAAGTCGCCTCGTGACAATGGCAGTGACAGGTCAACACCAAGCATGTGCCAAATGCAGAGTCCAATGCCTTGTGTCTGGTAACAGACCTCTGAACTAGACATGGTGAGCATAGACTTTAGACATAGGTCTGACTCTGGCCTACCACCCACATACTACACAAACAGTGTTCAATAGATGTCAGGAAGTTCAACCAGGCTGAAACAACAAACTTTAACATGTTAACACACATACCCACAGTACCTATACAAAGTGTGAGAGAGAGGGAGAGATAGAGAGAGAAGTAGCAATTAAGGAAAACCTAGAGACTGGCAAAATACAGTTACATGGAGAAATGTGCTGATTAAGCAAGTTCAAAAATGGTACATTGCATTTGTCTCTCCTCCTCCACAATTTCTTTGTAAATACAGGTTACCATGAGCTCAGTCCTCTATGATGGCACATTCTGAAAGAGCTGATCAGGCTCTTTCTGTAGCATTTTTCCAAATGACAGAGGCCTGAACTCTTTTCATCCACATGAAATGTTCTTAAATAGTGCTTAAAATATCAAGTTGCCATTGAAAATAAATCCCTTGATAAAATTGTGCCATAAGGAATCTTTCCTTCAGCGGGATCATCTTTTATTAAAACCTTTTCTTCAGGAAATTATTCCACCAAGAATGTATTATAAGGCTGGTCCACAGATCAGAGGGTTTTTAAAGGCAGTAGATACGCAAAGCGGGTCTTTAGCCAACAAAATAAATTTGGAATTGATTTAAAAGGGCTCTTGTTTATGCTTTAGCCTGGAAGAGATGTGGTACAGAAGTTGGACTAAGATCCCTTAGAAATCTGAAGAGTAAAATGTGTGCGCGCTGTTACTTCACATGTACACAAATTTCCCCTCACAATAAACAAAGCAATCAGCACAGAGATTTAAATTACATAAATTATTGCTGTTTGTTTTGTCTGAATCTCATTTTCATTGTGCCAAACTTTTCATCTAGGCTTCGTTTTCTAAAGGTCTTTAACAGGCTGATGTTTTGGCGACACCACACTCACAATAATGAGGTATATACAAACATTCCCTACCCTTTTATATATAGAACAAACAGAGCCTTTTGAACTGTATATATCAAATCATCCAAACTGGGTTCCATTTCATGCACAGTACACCCACAACTATGACTTTTTATCTTAGGCTGGTTATCCTTGACATGTTGGACAGCAGTAACTGTGTAGAAAGGCTGCCAAGATGCGGTGGAATCTAAGCAAAGGCTAGTAGGTGCCGATTATATCACTCTGTTACTGGGCGCACTGGGTGCTGTAGTAAATGTTTCCCTCCATTGTAACCTGGTTACAGTGAGTCAGACAGAGAGTGTTCTGACCCACTGGAATTGAGTCACAGTCAGTTTGATGATTTATTATGTACTAATATGTCTTCCACATACTACAAAGAAACATTTCACAAGGCCTGCATTGGGGCATGCACCATTGAGAAAGTCTATTACATGCTAGTTACATTGTAACGACAGAGTAATTGATGCTTTCGCCAGTGCTGTGTTTCAGCAAATGTATTACACAGACAGTACTGGTGTATCTGCTTACAGTCATTTAAAGGTTATTAATCAACTTTATATATAAACAAGATCACCACACACATGCATATATATATTATATATATATATATATATATATATATATATATATATATTATATATATATCTATATATATATATACATAATAATAACTGCTGCTAAACGTTTCCTGTAGCTGTTGATCAGTCCTGCACCACCGGCTTGGAGGAATTTTAGCCCATTCCTCCGTACAGAACAGCTTCAGCTCTGGGTGGGGTTTTCCTCACATTAACTGCTCGCTTCAGGTCCTTCCACAACATTTCCATTGGAATAAGGTCAGGACTTTGACTTGGTCATTATAAAACATGAACTTTATTCTTCTTTAACCATTCTTTGGTAGAACGACTTGTGTGCTTAGGCTTGTTGTCTTGCTGCATGACCACCTTCTCTTGAGATTCAGTTTCATGGACAGATGTCCTGACATTTTTCCTTTAGAATTCTCTGATATCATTCAGAATTCATTGTTCCATCAATGATGGCAAGCCGTCCTGGCCCAGATGCAGCAAAACAGGCCCAAACCATGATACTAACACCATCATGTTTAACAGATGGGATAAGATTCTTATGCTGGAATGCAGTGTTTTCCTTTCTCCAAACATAATGCTTTTCTTGTAAACCAAAAAGTTATATTTTGGTCTCATCCATCCACAAAACATTTTTCCAATAGCCTTCTGGCTTGTCCACGTGATCTTTAGCAAACTTCAGATGAGCAGCAGAGCAGCAATGTTCTTTTTGGAAAGCAGTGGCTTTCTCATTGAAACCCTGCCATTAACATTAGCCAATGTGAGAGAGGCCTTCAGTTGCTTAGAAGTTACCCTGGGGTCCTTTGTGACCTCGCCAGCTATTACACGCCATGCTCTTGGAGTGATCTTTGTTGGTCGACCACTCCTGGGGAGGGTAACAATGGTCTTGAATTTCCTCCATTTGTACACAATCTGTTTAACTGTGGATTGGTGGAGTCCAAACTCTTTAGAGATGGTTTTGTAACCTTTTCCAGCTTGATGAGCATCAACAACTCTCTGAGGTCCTCAGAAATCTCCTTTGTTCGTGCCATGATACACTTCCACAAACGTGTTGTGAAGAGCAGACTTTGATAGATCCCTGTTCTTTAAATAAAACAAGGTGCCCACTCACACCTGATTGTCATCCCATTGATGACAAGGGTTCACAAACTTTCAAGCACCACTGTACATTCAACAGTAATGGACTCCTCTAAGGAAACAAGGAATAAAGGATTCCCTGAAAAAATGTTGCTCAGGTGGCTACCTCAATCATAAAATAACGAGCAAAATACTACAGAAGGCACCTCTTTGTAGCATTCCATGTGCTTTGGCCGCTGGAAGGCAGTCTATGTGAATTTTGCTCTGGCGATCCACACAGCATCAGCGCAAAATAACACCAGCAGGAGATACCATATATAATCATGGCTATTCTTGCAGAGAATCACTGGCTCCTTGTGAAGATCTTGGTCTGTAGCTTGACGCGAGTGCATGCTTTGTTGTTTGTTATGTATGTGTGTTTGGTTGAAATGTTCTGACCTTGTAGTGTTTACTAGTCTGTATGCAAACATGTTAATGGCCCTGGTTTTTGTAGAGGGTGGGAAGTTAGTTTATGTTAGGATAGTGTTTGTTGTGCTGTGCGGGCACTGTTTGTATATTTGCATTGTCAAACCCAAACTATAATGAACACTTCATAAGCAGTATATTTACTGGTGCCCCCATCAGCAGCACAAAGTCCGATGTGGTCCCTGGCACCAAGATTCCAGTATTTGTGTGGGTTATTGATGTCCTTTGTGATGCCTGTAAAGGCCAACGTGTGTTAGGGAATATATTGGCTGCATCTCAGTTGTATGTGTTAATGAATGTTAATGTAATACAGCTAGATTCTAGATACTGAGATCCCATTCTCTTTCTGTGACCAATGCAAGCTAGTAGCTAGCAGTAAATAGCATGTAGATAGTTCTCTACTGAATACTACATAGTGTTAAAATTTTATGAATACACTTGTAGTGCAGTAATTTGAAATTTGGTGAAGTAACATGAGACAGACAAAATAATGACGTGTCTCAATGTGGCCAAACTGTGAGCTGACGTAGCTTATTAGCACTTAGCTATTCAGTCTGCTATTTGTGATGACAGAGGGGCATGGACTGTTTTCAATCTGCAAAGATTAAGTTTAATGGTTAAAATCTACACAGTAATTCATGGTTTATGAACCCTTGCAAACCTCACCAATTTACATCATTGGTATTAATTATAATCTGAATAGATTATGTTTTACGTATAAACAGATTACATATCGGTATGGAAGAGGTTTTACATGCTTTTTTTCCACACACTATTTCATACTTGTAGTTTTACAGGGTCATTATTTGCATTCAATTAAAATCGCACTTTTATTTTAAGGAAGGGCAGCTCATTTGAAATGTCAGCAAGGCAATGGCACTGCGATTATTTCTGGTGGAGTTTCATTCCTCATGGCACAACCAGAACACCATGTTCATGTACCACACCTTCCTCTTGTTCCTGCTGTTTAATGTGTTTTTATAAGGCTAATCCCATTTCCACACTCCAGGGCTACACGAGTCAGCATGTCTCCAGGGCCAGTTTACAACAACATGGCTCAGTTTCTAGGTGGTCAAAAGGCTACACCACCTACATCTACACCTACTGCTTGGGTTTTACTGGTGAGAGTTTAAGTCTTAAAATAGATACATTTCGCCTTGCATTCCATGTGAACTCACTTAAGCAATAAGTCATGGCAACATCTTTCTTTTGTTTACTTTAATATCAAACAAATGTTATGTTACATTTTACGAGATTTTAGTGTTTCAGCTTTAAATCAGCTCAATGAAATTTAAAGGAGTCAAATGAACCCTTTGACTTATGCTGTTTAAGAGTATGTGTCAGTCTGTGTGAAACTGTATTATGCCTCATAGGACGAGTGCTTTGTTTTGTGAAATTAAATTACAGATATAGTACTATTGGAAATGTATAGACTTCTAAGCAAAATACTTGCCTCAGATTGTGATTCACTGGGTGATTTGCAAATATAAATATTCAATAGGTTTCAATCAATGGATCTATCATTCTATAAGTCTGCTCTTCACAACACATGTTTGTGGAAGTGTATCATGGCACGAACAAAGGAGATTTCTGAGGACCTCAGGAAAAGAGTTGTTGATGCTCATCAAGCTGGAAAAGGTTACAAAACCATCACTAAAGAGTTTGGAGATCCAATCCACAGTCAGACAGATTGTGTACAAATGGAGGAAATTCAAGACCATTGTTACCCTCCACAGGAGTGGTCAACCAACAGAGATCACTCCAAGAGCAAGGTGTGTAATAATTGGCGAGGTCACAAAGGACCCCAGGGTAACTTCTAAGCAACTGAAGGCCTCTCTCCCATTGGCTAATGTTAATGTTCATGAGTCCACCATCAGAAGAACACTGAACAACAATGGTGTGCATGGCAGGGTTGCAAGGAGAAAGCCACGGCTTCCTAAAAAGAACATTGCTGCTCGTCTGCAGTTTGGACAAGCCAGAAGGCTATTGGAAGAATGTTTTGTGGACAGATGAGACCAAAATAGAACTTTTTGGTTTAAAGAAAATCGTTATGTTTGGAGAAAGGAAAACACTTCATTCCAGCATAAGAACCTTATCTCATCTGTGAAACATGCTGGTGGTAGTATCCATGGTTTGGGCCTGTTTTGCTGCATCTGGGCCAGGACGGCTTGCCATCATTGATGGAACAATGAATTCTGAATTATATCAGATAATTCTAAAGGAAAATGTCAGGACATCTGTCCATGAACTGAATCTCAAGAGAAGGTGGGTCATGCAGCAAGACAACGACCCTAAGCACACAAGTCGTTCTACCAAAGAATGGTTAAAGAAGAGTAAAGTTAATGTTTTGGAATGGCCAAGTCAAAGTCCTGACCTTAATCCAATGGAAATGTTGTGGAAGGATCTGAAGCGAGCAGTTAATGTGAGGAAACCCACCAACATCCCAGAGCTGAAGCTGTTCTGTACGGAGGAAGCCAGGACTGATCAACATTTAGTTGCATAGGAACAATAATATAAATCTTGGAAATGTAGGTTTTCCCACACTTTTTTGTTAGCAACACCTGTACAGTTTCTCACTCAGGTGACTTTTTTTAAAGTCAGAACATCAGTCGTCTGGGAAAACTTTAATAGTGGGACAGATAATGGCTATGGTAGAGACACAGTTAACACAGTGTTACAAAAGATTCTATATAAATGAGAATGATATGAGTGTTAATCTCTCTTAAAGTGGATGATAAAATGTGGGTATTTATACATGTATTTGAGATGTAAATATGTCAATTTAACTAATTACTCATTTTGATTATGCTTTTGCTATTGTACTGTAGAATATCAAGAACATCAAAACAACAGTAGACTTTGATGTGACTCCAAAAACACAATATCTGATTAGGGGCATGTTTTTTTAATGGAATATTGCTTTGTTACACACATACAGGATATTACCTGAACACTTCCACTCAAACAGTAGTGTAAGCACAGTGAATTCATCCCTATTAAAAGGTACATGCAAGGGATAACAACCAGAACAGTAGCTGTTGGATTAAAGTTCAGTGTTATTGTGGTATTTACAGTAACTGCAAAGATACAAACAAATAAGCAAGCTGGATTGTCATATTCACTAACGCTGACATAATTGGTAGTGGGCAACACGGCACCCTCAGTCATTTCTTTGGTTGAATAAAATTGACTATATAGTGTTTAGTAATACATTAGTAAGGCAAACTGCTTTTGTGAATAAAGGCTGTCTATTTTATCCCTCACAACCTTCTTTAAGGTATTCATTTGAACTACTGATGACATTTGTAAGTTCAAAACAGGCATGTCATTAAAAAATAATAATAATAATAAAGAGATTGCAGATCCAGGTGACCTTCAACATGTACACGTTTCAAACCATACAGTCATTCATCAGTGTCTTATGTCTTATGTGATGTCTCCAAAGTGCAAATGGGGGCCTGGGTTGATTGGCAGACTCACATAAAGATGAGGAAATCATTTACATGTAGCAGTATTAAAGGCACGCAAGTGGTATTTTCATTCTACAGGATTCAAGAAGATTAAAAGAATACCAAGTGTACAAAGGAATTACAACTAATGTTGGTACGTGAAACTATAAAATATCATAAATAGATTCATAATGTAAATTAGGTCCCCTCGTCATAACATGAATGGCTATAATTATCTGTAAAATAGACAGCTTTTATGTCACACCTCTGACCTAGGGATCAAGATTTGTCTTTCCAAACAGGCATTTCAAGTATTTCAAAAGTTAAATGGTAACGCTTCAGTGCAAATATATAATGAATAATAAAATAAATTCACACAGTTCATCTAAAACTCACAGGAGAAACGAAAGAGAAACAAATCACACCATATCCTCACACATTCTCGCCATTTCCACTCTGTTCTCAATTCCCAATCCCAAAGCTACAATCTCTTCTTCCTCAACTAATATAATAAAGATCAAAAACCTTCCCTTTTTGAGCCAACATGTACACACTCCAGGAAATCAGTAGAGCTTTTGTGGGATTATCCTGATTCTCTTTAACTTTCCGGTTCAGAAGGACAATGTGAGGTGCTAGCTGTTGGAATAACAAGCCACTAAGCACTATGAGCATGCAAAGGTCAGCCTTACATAATAGGTACAACTCTGTGGATCCCTGCAATGGGATCCATTTGACCCTTCCAGTGCCCTCGCTATGACCTCTGAGCTTGAGTTTCACTTAGCACAGTAGGAGAAAGAGCATAGAACCTATTTATGCCAACAGAGCAGCCAGCGTGTTTTATCATGCGGCTTGCTTTTTTAATAGGGTCTTTAGACGCTTGTGACCTTATACCAGATGTACATGCACTACTTTATACACAAGCACGTCTTGCTTTTCACTGGTCTGTGAGTGTGTTTGCAAGCGCACCAGTAATCTGATTATTATGTCATTTTGACTGTTACCCAACTATTTAAGTGGTCATGTAACCACCATGCTCAGATATCTTAAAACGGATTAAGGCCTTTATTGGATTTTAAGACACAGCTGGATTTTTGCTCCATTGTTAGGTTATTCAGTGCATTTCTAATGCTAAAAAACCTTGTCTCTACCTTTGGAACACTAGAGAGAGCCCAGTGATTGACGAAATTATGTCACAAGCAGACTAAATACTTTTTTGTCCCACTGTATATAGTATAGTACAACCCCAAATCAGAAACGTTCAGTCGTTGACATGACCTGTTTGAAATCACATCATTCCTTGTTTTGTTTTTTGTTTTTTTTACTTTAACATCACTAGCCCTAAATTGCCCACGTCCATTTTATTAAATGTAATTTAATGTAATTCATATTCATCAGGTCCCTCCGTGTAGTTCTGGGATTTTTCCTCAACGTTCTCATGAGCATTTTGACCCCAGATCGAGGGAGATTATCAATGGTCTTGTATGTCTTACAATTGCTCCCACAGTTGATTTATTCACACCAACCTGCTTGCCTATTGTAGATTCACTCTTCCCAGCCTGGTGCAGGTCTACAATTTTCTTCCTGGTGTCCTTCAACAGCTCTTTGGGCTTGGCCATGGTTGAGTTTAGAGTCTGACTGTTTGAGGGCTGTGGACAGGTGTCTATTATACAGATAACGAGGTCAAACAGGTGCCACTACTACAGGTAACGAGTGGAGGACAGAAAGAGCTTCTTAAAGAAGAAGTTACAGGTCTGTGAGAGCCAGAAATCTTGCTTGTTTGTGGGTGGACCAAATACTTTTCCATTTTCCACCATGATGTAAATTTAGCCACTGATTGTGCAAGTTTTTCTCCTATTTAGAAAGATGACAGAGGTCTGTAATTTTCACATCATAGGTACATTTTTAAAGAATTTTAATTGTAAATCATGGTGGAAAATAAGTATTTGGTCACCCACAAACAAGCAAGATTTCTGGCTCTCACAGACCTGTAACTTCTTCTTTAAGAAGCTCTTCTGTCCTCCACTCGTTACCTGTATTAGTGGCACCTGTTTGACCTCATTATCTGTATAAAAGACACCTGTCCACAGCCTCAAACAGTCAGATCACTATTTCCTACATTCTACACACCATATAAAGCACTAGGAGACAATGTCCGGGTAGTAAACTATTTCAGATACTTCCTCTATGGCTTTGCTCATTACTGTGCACCAGCAGGTTCTGTTGCATAAACACACCCAAATTCAGTGTGACATCACAATTTGACAACATGCCTGGACATAGACAGCAGCTTGCACCTGCTGTTTCTAATAACGTCACCTTATAGGGTGACAATTGAATATTTTTGTGTTTATTGAATTATTGTAAAGTAATAATTTAATGTTTTCTCCTGAAGCTTATTTTGTCCAGTCGTAAAGATTAAGAAAATATACTGTATCTGTAGTGTCAAATACAAGCAAAAATGCAAATAATTGAAATCCAACATGGCAAATCATTGGGAAGCACCAATGTACAGTATCATGTGCATATACAGATATTCTATAAATTGTAAACTCACTCATAAAATAATAAGTTGTTCTCTTCTTCTATGTGTCGTGCAAACCCCGCCTCTAATTAATACCCAGACTCACAAACTCTCTCACACATACTGCTAGCCCATAGATGACACCAGGCCTGTTTGCTGAGGGATTCTGTGAAGCACATCAACAAGCTTTGATAGTTAGAGGAATAGGACTGCTGACTGCGGGAGCTCAGCTAACAAGCAGGTTGCTTCAAACCTTACAAGCTTGTGGGACAAATCCAGGCTTTAACCTAAAGCACCGGTGCATGTTGAAAGCAAAGAGGAAGGGGAGAGATGAAGGCGCAGGAGGAGGTAAGAGGCGGCTCTATCTCTTTCTCTCAGTGTGAAGGCAGAAGAAAGCCATGGCTAGCTGTGAAAAGGCCATAGTTTTACAGACAGCATGGAAAAGGGTTTAAATCAGGCAGAGAGAGATAAAAGTATACACCCGAGTCAAAGGGAATACAGAGAGAGTTCAGCACCAGGTCAGAAACAGGGCTGAGGGGCTTAGAGCGGAAAAAAAAAAAAAAAACCCCACACACACACGTGCACGTGGCGGCGCACATATAGTATGCTGCAATACGTTCTTACATGCATACGTGGGTCGATCCAAGGCACATACATAATATGCATAAGTTCATATGCTTTACACACTTCAAGCTACCTCTTAGCTCAAAAGCAATGGCTCAAAATAGATAGAAATAGGAGCAGACTGAGCATTTCTGCATATACATACACAGCAATACGGATCGATTACCCCATAGTACAGTAAAGATGCTGAGATGTATTTTGTTTAGTGCTGGAAGAGGCTGGGAAGAAAGCTGCCTACACCCTTCACTGATTCCCGTTTCTCATTCCGCTGAAAGGCCCCACCATCTTCATAGCAGCATAGTTCTGCAAGGAAACAGAAGTAAAACGAGTTAATTGTAAAATTCACGCCTGCAGTACCACCATGAGTCTGCCAGAGGGCAACCTCATCTGAGTATTAATTATGGACCTTTCCTTCCTTCACCTCTACACCTGTTTCTCATATGACAGTGAATTTAAGGGCTCATGCTTTGCATAGACATAATATACCTAGAAGTCCCATTGGCTGCTGGATCATGCGTCAGCATCATCGCCATATTGGTCCAGGCAACTTCTCATAAATGTCTATAGATTGTATTGGAAAAAACATGCCTGTTTCTAGTCTAATAAATAATAAGATAATAAAACAATAATAGTAATAGATTAGAAATAGTAAATAGTATATGCACTATAAACAGCAATATAATAGTTTTTTTATATATTGATTATATTAATTATATAGATTGTATATATTGTATTATAATACTATTATACTACCATTTATACTACATATACCATACTATTGTTAATCTCTTATCTTATTACTTATATTATTATAGGCAACATGTTATTGTATTCATAGGCTGATAATATGCTGTACTGTATATTGCCTTTGCATGTATTATTTCACTGTTATAACAAACATAAAGCAGACTGACTACCAGTGTCTCACTATTTGTTTTTATTGTTGATTTTGTTACATTTTTGTAAAGTACAAGGACTTATAGACAATTTTGATTTTTTTACGTCAAAGTAAGTTAGCTGAGTTCTACCTTGGTGCAAAAGAAAAGCTCAAATAATGGGGACAAAGACAGAAAAAGCCATTTTGGGATCATAAAAAACCACACATAACGCATATATAAAGGGAAGTAATATAAAATCAATGCTTGACCACAAACATGAGTTTTTACAGTTTCTTATGACAAGGAATTATTTCCCATCACGTTACCTTGCCTAACGCTGATACACACCCCTCTTTATCGAGATTCAAAGTAAGTAGACTCAAAATATTTTTGGTACTCCACATAGATCAAAAGGCTTGAATATAAAAACAACTCATTAAAATCAATTAAGAAATATTTAGGTCAGTGTGCATTTTAACCAGAAAAAATGCAGCTCCTCTTTCACTTGTATTTGCAAAGCCAGTCTTGCCTGGACCAATATGGTAGACACCAATATTAACGTATTGCAGCAACGAGCTGAAGCAGCCAATGCAGTGTCTAGGTATACATGTCTATGATGCTTTGTGCATCCATTGTGAGGTTCTGAGTGTGGTATTTCCTGCTGTGGTCCTGATTACCATTGTACTAACCCATGCCTGCTTTTAGACCTTGGCTTTTAGATTTCCTCCTTTGAGATTGAACCTAAAGTATCATGTCCTGACCCCTTCCTGCGGCTGCAATTCTGTGTTTTAATAAACAGCCTTTCACAAACTGAGTCCCAGCCACCATTCCAGCATTTTTAAATACACAAAATTGTTTCATGTGTATTATATATGGTAAGACAGCCATACTCTATAAATATGCTTAGTACAGTTGAAGCGTGCTATCGGAATGCACCTTATTCCAGAATATGGTTTGAATATCTCTGTTACTTATTGTTGGAAAATTCCCACCTTGTTCTTGACAGTATTGTGCAAGTGTCTTATTTTAAATATATTTTATTTTAGGCAACTATATTAGCCACCACGTTGGGCCACCATTAGATCTGTTGCTTTAGTAATGATATCATGACCCTATTGTCGACGAAAACTTGAATTCATCATCTTCATTTCAGTCTTTATGAGCGTTAGCATATCTTAGCCATTTCACCCTTGCTAAAACAATGATACAGTGGTACCTCAGTTCTCCACCACCTCGGAACTCACTGAATTTGGTTCTCAACCCATTTTGACTAGAAAAGGTACTTGGTACTCAGTGCATTTGCTTAAACTTGTATGAGTCGAGAAATGCAACTTGTTTCAGCCAAAACTCAATTCATGATTCATGATTCACGATTCCGTACACAGTGATTCAGTGATTCAGTCTCACAACAGCTGTTTCTGAGTGAAGATCGCCTCTATATTTATCGTGTTTTTCCTTATTTTTACATCTACAGTACTGTATTCTTAGAGCAAATAAGTCTCCATGAGTCCTAAAAAGGTTGCTGAATACATTCAACCGAAAGGCAATGAAGGACTGAGTCCTCTGGATCACTTTCAGGCTGAGGAGTTAGCATTAGCAGCTTCTGCCCAGAGTTCACCAATAAAGTAAGTGTTTTGCTTTTACTTTTCACTTTCAATTACTAATTTAACTCACTAATTTACATGAGATTTTTCAACACTTGATTGTAAAATAAGCTTTGAGTTAATGATTTTGACCAACTTTAGGTTAATATATAATTGCTTTAAACAGTAAGGTCGGCTCTGCTATGATACAGTATATACTATATTAAACTCATTGATTCATGTTACATCTAACTTGTGATGGATTTGGTGGAACATATCCCTTTCGTAAATCAGAGAGCACCTGTACAATACAACTCCATTAATTGATTTTCTGGGGTCTGGAACAGATTAGTTCAGTTTACATTATTCCTTATGGGAAACATTTGCACAGTACTGTATACCTAACTTCCCACCTACTTTTAATGACCTCAGTGTGATTCTGTGTTCAGATTACTGCCTAGTGAATATTTCTTGCTGTAAATAACATAAAAAATCTACATAAAAACGTCTTCAGTCTAACAGAAGTGTTTCATATATCACTTCACCTCATAATGAATCAATTTATAAAATAAAAGTATTTACTTCTAGGCAAAAAACTGCTGGAAGGGAAGGTTCCACACACTGCTAAAATACACTGATACCCACTGGCATGTGGAATATGATTTCTTTGATCGAGTTGTTGGGTAGTCATTTGCTCTAGTGGTTTGGATAGTAGGTTCGGGGATTAAAATACCCCATACATTATAGAAGAACTTCAGATTGTGATTTGAGAACAAGGATCACTAACCATTACAACGTGTGTCCATAATGCATTACTCATCATTGAGGTTTTCTTGTGTGTAAGAAATATGCAAAATAATGTTTACCACATTGCTGAAATAGCAGAGAACTCTTTAAACACTGGGTATATTCTTGTCTTGATAATTACTCCCCCCCAGCACACACACACACACACACACACACAAACTGTGTCATATTGATTACTGTAGCTAATTAATGCTACACCTACACCTAGCCTTAACCGAATTGAAATCTTCTGACTACCTATAAAAGTTGCAGTTTCTGTAAAAAAGTTTTCCCCATAGGGACCAGCAAAACATCCCCACAAGTTAAAAAACGTCAGAACTTTCTATCCATGTGGGGACATTTGCACCACACACTGATACTTAAACATGACCCCACCCCATATAACATAACATTACTGTAGCCAATTAATTCTACATCTAACCCTATCATTAACCTCAGTGACCTAAAGCAAATCTTTTGGCTCTTTTGGTTTTCAAAAGAAAGTTGGAGATTTTTGTAAATAGGAATTTTCCTTGTGGTGACATTTTTTGGTCCTCCCACCTCTGCCAGTCTCACACTGTTGGGTCGTTGAGCATGGCCCTTAACCCACAGTTGCTAGGACGGTAAGGTTGGATCACTTGTAAGTTGCTCTGGATAAGGGCTGCTGATAAATGACTAAATGTAAACAATGTTATATAAAGTTCACACACACA
Source organism: Ancistrus triradiatus (assembly GCA_025084515.1). NCBI lineage: Eukaryota > Metazoa > Chordata > Actinopteri > Siluriformes > Loricariidae > Ancistrus > Ancistrus triradiatus. The sequence goes on from JAJAGP010000294.1 coordinate 187,483, forward strand.
CTCATCCAAACACAGAAGTCTTACAGGGAAGGAGTACAGGAAAACTCCCAAGAAGAGCAGTATGAAGAAGAGGATGATGAAAGCCAGGATGAGCCATTTAAACCTCCTCCACACGATGAACTTCAGTGTTTTGTAAGGAGAGGAGAACCACAGGAAGGAGGTCTCGGGACGCCTGCACAGAAATGTTGATGTGAATACGTAATACTGTATATGACCACTTTATGCTAGTCATGGTTGAGGTGGCTCTGATGACTATTCCGAGAAGGATGAGCATAATGATGGGATGAGTACTGGGACCATGATTCACCCTGGATGGGATGTCAGGAACACACTTAGTCACTGACACCTATCAGTCAATCCACCTACTGCCATGTTTTTCTGAGGTGTGAGGCAACTCTAGTAATGAGGAAAAAAGACCGACATGGAAAGGATATAATAAAGCTTCACCCAGATGGTAAGTGAACCCGAAGCCAAAACTGTGCAGTTTTGGGAAATGAACATGTTGGGACCATAGTTGGGTTTATGGGATAGTCTCTCTAGAGGGTCTGGCAGGTTTTATCACTCATGGTGGCCAGAAACCATGGACATTCACCATTGTTTGTGCATGATGTGTAGGAGGAGGTAATTTTGAAGATGCTGCTATGATTGCCCCATGTGAAATTGTGTGGTTTGCTATGGCTTGATTTCAGGCTCAGATGCTCAACAACTATAAGACTTGCAAAATTACAAGGGTAGACAGAAGAGAATTGGATGACTCAGGAAGTCTGGTAGTTGTTTGCAGAGAGCAGGCCAAGCTTGATATCCAATGTCTTTCCAGTAGTTTGCTACATGTAAAAATATCCAGTTTACTTGCCACTAACTGGCTTAAATAATACTCAAATTATTATTTAGAAACCCTATGGGATACACCTTATAAAAATCCAGGGAAGATCTTACCATATAAAACCCCAGTGTTGTCATGAACTTTAAAATAGATATCTGGCAACATTCCTTCCATAACTACTAACTGCTGAAAGAGCAGTAGTTATTCTCATGCATATGTTTGGGCACCACTAGTCAAATTACATGTGGTTTATTTTTAAAAATAAATAATTATACCTTTTCAGTGAGAAACTTATTAAAAAGTGTGAAACATTCAAATTTGCCATGCGTAAAAGCAAGGCCAGCTTTTCAGATGATTCACTAGTGTTTGCTGCAAGCTTAACTTCTTACCCATGGAAATGTGGAGGTATATTGAATTTGCCTATAGATAAGACCTAAAATGTTACCACACAAGTGTCTGGAAACTTTTCTTCCAAAACACCCCAGCCAGTATGACCTGAATAATTATCTCTCCACTTCCACAAGCTACACTCACTGATCACTTTATTAGGTACACCTAATATCTTACCTGATACTTACCATATGGATGCCCTTTGTAGTTCTACAATTACAGACTGTAGTCCATCTGTTTCTCTACATACTTTGTTAGTCCCTTTTACTCTAATCTCTATTGATCAACATCAGATGAGCTACTGTCTCTGACTTTACATCTATAAGGTGCAGCAATATGGTAATGTGTCTAATAGAGAGCACAGTGAAGGAACACAGTGCTTAAAAACTCCAGCAGCACTGCTGTGTCTGATCCACTCATACCAGTACAACACACAAAACCACACCACCATCGCATCAGTGTTACTGCAGTGCAGTGAATGATCACCACCTCAAATTAATGCCTGATCTGTGGGGGTCCTGACCATTAGAGAACAGAGTAAAGGGGACTAAAGTATGAAGAGAAACAGATGGGCAGTCTGTAATTGTAGAGCTACAAAGTGCTTCTACAAGGTAAGTGGAACTCAAAAATATCAACACAACGAACTCAAAAACACACACAAGAGAAAAACCACTGTATTGAAACCACAACCGCACATACAGCAATTTGAGGGTTTAAATTTATGCTAATACAAAATTCAATAAAATCAAACTAGGTGCAGTTATTCACGATTGCTACAGCTATATCATAGATCCAAAATGGTCTATCAATGGCCATGTCACTTAGAATGATGATCACAGACCTTTAAGAATTAATGGTTCAGTAAAATGCAAATAAGTTTGTTCCCTTACAGATTATGTTTTTTCTTCCTTTAATGTCTTACATCAACACAATAAGCAGTTTGGCCAGTGGTGCCCAAATATGTGCATATATATGTGTACATCAAACAGATCATGGCCACAGTGTCTGACCACAACATGGAGAGGTGAGGTTTTTAGGATCAACTCACTGTGGCTCCTCAAGATGAGGGTTCATGTTAGGCTCGTCTCTTCCCAGACCTGCAGGTCTCTCATCCTGTTCCTGCTCTGAAACTATCTCTAATGTCATCTCCAACTTTCCCTGTAGAAGGGACAATAAGAGGGAGCGAGAGAGAAATAGCACATTAAAGACATATGGGAGATGTTAGAAAGCATGCACACTATACTGACATGCTCTAAGATATGTGTGTGTAGTCGACCTCACTGGTTTCACTGTTACCTTTACTGATTATATTGAAACTTTTCATCAGTCACTAATCGCAGTCACTGCTATCTGACCCAATAACCAGCCATAATGAATGCCGATCTGAATCGTGTGTGTTCTGAATGGGTTCTAACCTCTAGCTACATTCTTCACTTCTCCATCTGTGAGTAACCTAAGTTTTCATTATATTCAATGGTTAATTATGACATAATGGTTGTTTATTTTAGGTTGCAGCGATCAGCACTACAATAAACATGCTATGAGACTGTAGAGAATACATGCGCTGTTAAAGAAGTCCCTGACACAGCACCAAGTTAGAGATTCTCCCATAGGAAATAATAGAAGTAGGCTCCCCCTATCCAAATACTCATTATACAAACCATTTTCTGGAATGAGGTGCATTTGGATAGCGGTGTTCAGCTATGAATTATATTAAACTCCTCCTCTTTTTCGTCAAGTGCCTTGTGTTTTTTGTTTACACACAAGTCATGGTAGAAATGATGAATTTCTAAATCTACCCTGGATTTCAAGTCTCAAATGAATTCACTTCTAACCACTTACTGAAAAATTGCAAAGAAATTAATCAGAAAGGTATTTCAATTACATGTACATTTTCCATTCATTTTAAATACATAACTCCAATTTTAAAAAACAGAAAACTAGCTGTTTCTAATGAATATAAATAAAGTATAATTTTGATATGTATTAAATACGTTTTATGTAAAATGTTGGTATAATGTTTATGAGAGTCTTCTGTAACCAGCGACTCACAGCTAATTTGTTCTCTCCTTGTTTGACACACACACAAGGCCACCAGCCCTTAACTGTCTTCTGCTCAAATAGAGACACGAGCTTGTCCTGGGATTGAGAGAGCAGGTCCAAACCACATTTCTCAGTGGACTTTGAAGGCCTCAGCATGTGATTCAGATCCATTTCCAAACAACCTAAGAAAAAAACAGACAAATAAGAGGCTTATCTCATTTTTTTCTCCCTAATCATTCAGCTTTAAAGTTGTCACAGTCTGTGGATTCCTTACATTGTGGCTGTATAATATACTGTATAAACATACATGTCTTCCATAACTTAGAGTTCCACATTCTTTGGGGAGCCATATTCCTAAAGCTATAACTTTTAATTCCCCCCGAATCTGCTGATATGCTGGAAACACACTAAAGGCAGTGAAGCCTAATGATGGATTTGTGTAGAGGGGGCTCACTGTGTGTGGTATAACCTCATGGACAGGACCTAAAAGGCTGACACATACACAATAAGCTTATTATGAAAACGCACACATATGCCCATACAGTAAGCTTAAACATCAGGATTCCATCAGCGAGATTTTATTTCATGCTGTGTTGTGCTTCTTGTTCTCCTGTCAGGTCAAAGTTGAGAAATGGTTCAGTAAAACAGTTCTGTGGGTTTGGGAAGGTTAACACCACCAAGTAAGACGCCTGACTAAGCCATTTTCTCTGTATCTTCTTACCAAGGTAATCATCAAAGGAGAACTTGTCATTGTCCCAAATCTGAATGGTGAGTTTTGGAGGAACCTTAGTCTCAGCTTTGTCCAAACTCCAAAAGTGTGCCTGCAGAAACGGAGAATGTCAGTGAAAAAATCTTACAAAACAGTCTATTTTGGAAATAACTCCCTCAATTTTATGTCAGTACACTTTTGTAAATCTGAAAACTCTTATCAGTACAAATATGTGCCCATATTGACATATATGTCAGTGTTCCGATAAGGTTATTATGTTTATTAGTAAGGTTATTAACATACTTAAAGCATATATTAACTAGCCTGCTGTTTTGTTTGGTTGCCTGGTTTAAAGTCGCTATCAGCATCAATGTGACATTTCAGCGACACACACAAGGTTACATCAAGACTAGTCATATATACACTCGGCTTGGGCCAAACCAGAGAAAACTGGAGTACCCAGCATGCAGACAGACAAACCAGCTCAAAGATGAGTTGTTGAAAGAGCATTAATAGGTAAGACACAGGTTGGATCTGCACTCAGTACACTATATTTACAGTATCTTGGATTCAATACCAGTACACTATATTATCCCGTGTAGCTTTGCTATATAATACATAGCATATAAGTACAGGGGTTAGACAATGAAACTGAAACACCTGTCATTTTAGTGTGGGAGGTTTCATGGCTAAATTGGACCAGTCTGGTGGCCAATCTTCATTAATTTCACATTACTCCAGTAAGAGCAGAGTGTGAAGGTTCAATTAGCAGGGTAAGAGCACAGCTTTGCTCAAAATATTGCAATGCACACAACATTATGGGTGACATACCAGAGTTCAGATGGTTTGATGAACATGAAAGTGCAGTTTTACCATCTCCCATGGCCTGCACACAGTCACCAGTTTATTAGTAAATAGTAAATATTATTGAGCCACTTTGGGGTGTTTTGGAGAAGCGAGTCAGGAAACGTTTTCCTCCACCAGCATCACGTAGTGACCTGGCCACTATCCTGCAAGAAGAATGGCTTAAAATCCCTCTGACCACTGTGCAGGACTTGTATATGTCATTTCCAAGACGAATTGATGCTGTATTGGCCGCAAAAGGAGGCCCTACACCATACTAATACATTATTGTGGTCTAAAACCAGGTGTTTCAGTTTCATTGTCTAACCCCTGTATATACACTTAATATGTTGTTCAGACCAGTGGTGTCATAAGGCCCATTTTACTGAAAGCATGTGCCCCTGTAAAACTTTGCTGTGCACTACTGAAATCACACTAGTAAAAAGTCAAATTTATCTTGTACTGCTGAGCAGAACTGCAGGTCCAGCCAAGCAAATTCACTACAGGCACTACATTTCCCATAATGCCTCAACATATTTCCAAAAGCTTGAGTGGCTAAAGCTTTTACTCAGAGCTAGTTTCTTTCTTTCTTCTTTTTTTTTGCATGGAGTAATGGACACCTGCAAATATTTTTAAAAGTCACCCACCATGCAGGCTAAATAAAGATAGCTTAGAGCTAGATGTTTTGGCTTGCCACTTGTAACCACAGTTATGAATGTTACAATAGCATAAAGAAAATTACTTCACTTAATAAAAAATTGTTAGTGTTAATTTGTTCTTCTTTTCTCGTCCATGCCAGAGCAATACCCACTATAGTGTTGAATCACATCTACTTAGTGATTAAACGGCTTACTTTTATACACAGTTGGGCCTTTTTGACTGGTTGGCAAGCAGAGGGGTACAGCTGTGCCCCTCTAAATTCTGTGTTGACCCAAAAAATCACTGCTCTAGAGGAGATCTGCATGGAGGAATGGCCCAAAATACCAGCTACAGTGTGTGCAAACCTGGTGAAGATGTTTGACCACTGCCATTGCCAACAAAGGTTGTTTTATTGAGAATTGGGTTGAACTTTTGTTATTGACCAAATACTTATTTTCCACCATGATTTACAATTAAATTCTTTAAAAATCCTACAATGTGATTTCCTGGATATTTTTTCTCTCATTTTGTCTCTCATAGCTGAAGTGTAGCTATGATGAAAATTACAGACCTCTCTCATCTTTCTAAGTAGGAGAACTTGCACAATCAGTGGCTGACTAAATACTTTTTTGCCCCACTGTATAATCCTATATTAGAGAGGGTTATAGTAACGAGACGAGAAGTCACAGAGATAAACGAACAGAATTCAAGTGAATGAGAGAGTCCAAGTGAGAAAATGATGGAGAGAATTAGAGCACAAGTGAGAGACAGAATCTGAGTGAGAAAGTAAGACAGGACAAGACTGGTAGCAGTGAGCGCCACTCTACTTCCAAATCCACACCCATTTGCCAGACAGGATGCCATCAGCATGACAGCACAGCCACTGTACAGTAGCTGTGATTGATATGTGCAGCAGCACCGCGGGGATAATGAAGTCACGCTTCGCAGCAGCCCGACGCTGCCCTGCACCAGTAAACAAGTCCTGTCTGTCTGTTCGGTCTGCCATGCGACGGCCAATCAAAACAAACCCTCACACCTAATCTATCACACTCCCTTTAGTGCATACAAATGAATTTTGTAATGTATGGCTTCAATTGGAGCATGCTCCAGAAAACTCTGAGCCAAACTATCTCATGACAGCTGACATAATAGCCAACTCTGGAGTAATGTGCTATCTTAGATCCTACCATAACTGATCTCTTGCTTGGCAAAACCTCACTGAGTGCCCTGTCCATCACAGCTGTTTTCCCAGAACCAGGTTTGGCTCGGACGATGGCAGACATGCTTCAAGAAAACCTCTTGTTCTACCTAGTTGCAACATGAGGGAAGTAGCCAGACAGTTTCTGAACGATAATATGTTCTCTCGTCCGCCCCAAAGAGTTTCATCTTACATATGCTGTCTATCGCTACACTTAGTACACATGTATTTGCCCAAAGGCTGATTAGAGCATGGCTCTGACTTGATCAGAGCATAAAGATTAGATTTTAGCTGCGTGACAGACACCAGTTAGGCAGCAGAATGCAGAATTAGATTCGGCAAAGGAGAACGGTGTGAGAATTCTATTAAATGCATTGACTAATAACCAATTCAACTAACTGATGGATAATTTGACACATTACAGGCATGTACAAAGGCTGATGATATCACACAGGCTCAGTCTAACCATATCACCTTCATGTGCTTTTTGATTTGGCTGTACTTTTTTGGTAAAATGTGCAGAAACTTGCGTAAACATTTTTAAAAAACTTATTGCATCAACCAGTCAGCTGTCATAAATATTGCCTGATGTCAGTTTGACATCTCCTGAATGTCAAAGCCATGTCATGTTGGAAAGCCATGACAACTGGATTTAAGGTTCAGTGTACTTCTACGATTATAAAAGTGGTCTCAGAATTATTAAAGCAGAATGCAAATAGTAGGTGTCTGAATTTAAGTGCATCAGGCACAAAAAATGTGCGATTTTTTACAGTTTTAAGAGGAATATTCAAGTCAAGGCAGTTTTTTGGCAGTGTTTGTACTGCCAAACACTGCCGAATTTAGTCATTTGCCGGACGCCCCTATACACAGTGACATTCGACTGATCTTATGAGAACAGTATAAGTAATTGTGGTTTAGGGGCCTTGCTCAATGATCCAACAGTGGCAGCTTGACAGTTACCACAGTCCACTTTGTCAAAGAAAAACAGACAGCATCAGCAATGAGGAATACTGGTCAAAGCTCAGTGACAAAGGATAACTGCCATTCTTAAACCTTTCATATCACATAATACACACCCACACACCCACACACCCACCCTCTAACCTCGTTATCTCATTGGTGAGAAGCAAGTTTGGTGACCTCATGATCTTACAATCACATTTACAATGTACATAAACATATACAGTGGGGCAAAAAAGTATTTAGTCAGCCACTGATTGTGCAAGTTCTCCTACTTGGAAAGATGAGAGAGGTCTGTAATTTTCATCATAGGTACACTTCAACTATGAGAGACAAAATGAGAAAAAAAATCCAGGAAATCACATTGTAGAATTTTTTAAAAATGTAATTGTAAATCATGGTGGAAAATAAGTATTTGGTAAATAAATTTGGTCCAACTGAATACTAAAAAAAAGCAAGTTTTCTGGCTCTCACAGACCTGTAACTTCTTCTTTAAGAAGCTCTTCTGTCCTCCACTTGTTACCTGTATTAATGGCATCTGTTTCACCTCGTTATCTGTATAAAAGACACCTGTCCACAGCCTCAAACAGTCAGACTCCAAACTCAAGACAAAAGAACTGTCGAAGGACACCAGGAAGAAAACTGTAGACCTGCACCAGGCTGGGAAGAGTGAATCTACAATAGGAAAGCAGATTGGTGTGATGGGAGCAATTGTAAGACATACAAGACCACTGATAATCTCCCTCGATCTGGGACTCCACGCAGGATCTCATCCGTGGGGTAAAAATGATCATGAGAACGGTGAGCAAAAATCCCAGGACTACACGGAGGGACCTGATGAATGACCTGCAGAGAGCTGGGACCAAAGTAACAAGGCTACCATCAGTAACACACTACGTCAAAAGAGACTTAGATCCTGCAGTGCCAGGCGTGCCCCCCTGCTTAAGCCAGTACATGTCCAGGCCCGTCTGAAGTTTGCCAGAGAGCATATGGATGATCCAGAAGAAGATTGGGAGAATATCATGTGGTCAGATGAAACTAAAATGGAACTTTTTGGTAAAAACTCAACTGGAGGAAAAAGGATACTGAGTTGCATCCCAAGAACACCATACCTACTGTGATGCATGGGAGTGGAAACCTCATGCTTTGGGGCTGTTTTTCTGCAAAAGGGACAGGACGACTGATCCGTGGTAAGGGAAGAATGAACGGGGCCATGTATCGTGAGATTTTAAGCCAAAACCTCCTTCCATCAGTGAGAGCATTGAAGATGGAACGTGGCTGGGTCTTCCAGCATGACAATGATCCCAAACACACCGCTCGGGCAACGAAGGAGTGGCTCCGTAAAAAGCTTTTGAATAACAGACAGGGGCTGTACATAATCCAGTGTTGCAAGCTCTGATTGTTTAAAATAGTGCATCAGTGTGTAGTATGCTTTAGGCCAACAAAAAGACTGATGGTGAGATGAATGCATCAACAGAGCAATAACAATTAGCAGTGAGGCATCATCATAGTGAGCAGGGTCAAGTTCCACCGGCAAGGTGAGCTGCCAGCTGAGGAAAGAGCAGGGAAAGCGACCCTGTCAGTAGGATTAAAGTGACTTCTACTAACCGGTCTGGAAACATGCCAGCTTAGCGAGGTAGAATCACATTGATGGCAAGACATTTGTCACATTTTAAGTCAAGTCAAGACAGATCTATTTATATATTGCTTTTTACAATGGAGCATTGCCTCAAAGCAACTTTACAAGTTTAGATTATCTCCTAATATCTACGTCCAATCCCAAATTGAGCAAGCCTAGGGCGACAGTGGCAAGGAAAAACTCCCTAATTTTAAGAATGGAGAGAGCCGAGGTTGGCAGCTTTTAGGTAAAGTGCATGGAGGGAAATCCATTCTGCCATCACAGGGGGCGAGAGATAATTTTAAAAATGCATTTTCAATTAAAAAATAAGATAGATAATTTTTTTTTTTAATTATAAATATTTTTTTGCCAAGGCATACATTCAATCTACAGTGATTTCCAAGAATGTTATATTTTTTGATGATAATATATTTATGGGGGTCCAAAACATTTGTATATACTTGACTTCAGGAGAATGTCAGCCTTCATTTAACACACATTTCATAGATATATGGTTGTACTGCTGTAGATCGGCAGCATAGAACATAATCCTGAGCACATCAGTATGTTAAATCTAAAAACTTTAGCCCAACAGCTTAGTGAAGTATCTAAAAACATTGCTTATTTAGTGTTTTAATAGGTGAATTCAATTGTAATACACCAGAAGTAGCAACATAGGCTAGTACTGAAGTAAGTAAACTCAGCATAGCAAATAAGTATTAAAACACAGCTCAGATACACTTAGTGTGTTATTATTCTACAAGGAAATGGCAGCGGTAGCAACAAAGCTAGCAGCAAACAGCAGTTATTTTTGTTTGTGTGAATATGTGTGATATTTTTAGCATTATTCCTCTACTGGTAATGAGACCAGTGTATTATAAACAAAGAGTCACCAAACACTTAATATGAAAAACCCAGGTACATTGCTATGTACCTATTTTGATGTAGACATTATTTAATCAGTATGGGCCATTCTAGAGTTCAGCCTGTAAAGTAGATCTTGTTTACCCCTCAAAGAACTTCTGAAAGAACATTCCAGTGTTGTTAGATGGAGGACATTGAAGGGCTCGTTGTTTCATAGGTGATCTATACTATTACACCATGTCCATGATAACAGAAGTAAGCTAGGCTGCACATTCAGATGTCATCAGTTTTAGTGTATAATAACTATACATGGGTCACAACACAACCTGATGTCATGGAAGAAAACACCTATGGCAGCTTTAAAGCACCAATGGACAAAAGCCCTTATTAAGTAGGTGTGAAGTAGCTCTATGAATGCCACATGTGCAATCCTATAACTGTCACACAAAGTGGTATGAACTATAATATAATTCTTTTTCATATCACGCAGACCACTTCAATGACAACACCATGCTGATTTGCTTTGAGAACAATGCACATCAATGGATCATATAGAGATGTTCTGTCAATACCTCACCTTTTTATCAATGGTACAGAGTTGTTCCGCAGGCAAGTAATGGAAGGGGAAGAGGAACCGCCAGTTGAAGTTACCCTCGCCACCTAGCGAGCGATAGTGCACATCCGTCTTCAGCTTGTTCCCCTCATACCCGTGCATCCAGCTATGGCCATAAAACAAAATCTGCAGTTACACAACATGTCATTTCCACTAAGGCAATGATAATAGATTGGACAAATAGCTTCTGTTGCCCTGCAACTGTGTTTGTTGCCACTGATAGCATCTCGTTAGCATCTCACTGCTACTATTAGTCACACTGGCAACAGACAAGCAACAAATGTGTGACATGGGAAACAATAGCAAGCAGAGGCAATCTACAGGCGATTAACAGACTCATTAGAAGATCTACTTGTACATACCCTTTCACATAAATGTCACTCATCTTCTCCCCAGTAAGGCTGACATCATCCAGTATCACATCACTGGTGTTCCATATGATGCAGCGCAGAAAGAACCTAATCAGGAGATGAGGGAAAAGACTGACTCTCTTTGAACGTCGACCAAATTTGGGTTAAGTTCACAGTCATGTACTCAAATATCTCACTTCTTTGCTTTCCGTGGAGTAATATTAAATGCAGGACCCGGGGGGCCCAAGGATTTCGGGAAAATGTCCACCCACAGCTGTAACCTTCCCTGAAACGAAGTTTACATAATGTGCCAGTCAGGTGGTAATGTATAAATAGACCAACATGGCAAAGTGAAAGGCCTCCTGTATATACAGTGCAGTGATCTGTAATACAGTAGCCTAGCACTCACACTGATGTTGCATTTCAGTACTTTGAAATTCACCAAAGAAAAACAAAGCATGTGGCACCTGCTCTATGTCAGGCTGCAGTGGGTTGTACAGAGGCCTGGTCTCCACGTGTTCAGGCACAAGGCCTTGCCTCCTCAGCGCCAGCAGAGCCAGCCGCTCATCCAGCGGACCGAGGTGAGGGTTTTCTGGCTTTGCCTCATCTATGAAAGAAATGGAGTGACAGAAAGATCCATCATCGCTACAGCAATATTATGGTGTGTATGTATAATGAACACATGCATGTAAGTGATTTCCGGAATGTTCAGCGTGTGTATTTGTTCAGCACGCCGGGACACAGGTTCAGCCAAATTTCTCGAAGCTCAGACATAGCAACCTTTTGTAACCCGAGACTGTAAAAGTGATGCTCAGTATGTACAATATGAACCACAATAATATTTTCAGTGAAAAAGAAATCCAGAGACTTGACCCTCACATGTGGGCTAAAGTGAGCCATTGAAACACATCTTTATAAACTCATCAATGAGACTTTGGAAAAAGGAAAAAATGGGACTGTAAAGTAAATTCATGAAGCGTTCCAATTCTACAGTCTGAAGAGTTTATCCTTCTCAGTTCTGCGGACGATCCAGTGATTTTTTTTTTTTTGTTTATCTAAAAAGAGGTTTTTCCTTTTCCAAGGCAGAAGGACTCGGAGAGGAAAGAAAAATTCTCCGTCTGTTGAGTTTACAGTCTTAAACCCTTTGTCACACCCCTGAGGGAAATATCGTCAGGTTGCAGAGAGGATATAAAATTTAGAGGAGTGAAAGCACAAAGTATCCAGTTGGGAACTTAGAAGCCCCAGTGACCACTTGACAATCGATTTAACATGTGGGTTGCAATGGAAATGTGATAATAAACAAAGCGAGGTCGCACTTTTCAGGTGTCGGACACCAGAGCGGGAGCCCAACACAGTGTTGACCTTGGACTGGAAGGATTAGCGTACTAATGCACTGTAAATCTCCAGCTGACCTCGGAAAGATGGCTAGGTTTTTGCCCTGAAGTCTGGATTCTGTTTCATCAGAAGTGCTTCTGAAATCTGTCAGTGGTGCTTACGGCCTGGTTAGGCATAGCACAGACGAGACTGGAAATGTGTGAGAGGAGACAGGCCAGATGAAGTATCAGCATCCTGCATCTGCAAAAAGTGGCCCCTGTTGGACAGCAAAGATGGCTTATGGACAAGGAGAGCAAAGTCAATTTCTCCGTGTGGATTCATTCTCACCCCAGATGTCCGCTGCTTGCCAGGGAAAAGACACTGTCAGCGGCCGCAGTTTGTACAGAGGCCTATGCCCCTCCTCCCTTGGCGAATGTGTTGTGCACACAGTGGAGGGAAGTTGTGAGATTAGGGAATTAGGAACCTTTTAGCTGAGCATCTTCAAGTGGCAGGTAAAGAATCAGGTCAAACATATAGTAAAAGTCCACTGATTGTTCAAACAGAATGTTGGAACACCTCGATAGATAATCAGCTTTTCAAAAAAAAAAAAAAAAAAAACAATCATACAATGGGGCAAAAAAGTATTTGGTCAGCCACTGATTGTGCAAGTTCTCCTACTTAGAAAGATGAGAGAGGTCTGTAATTTTCATCATAGGTACACTTCAACTATAAGAGACAAAATGACAAAAAAAATCCAGGAAATCACATTGTAGGATTTTTAAAGAATTTAATTGTAAATTATGGTGGAAAATAAGTATTTGGTCACCCACAAACAAGCAAGATTTCTGGCTCTCACAAACCTGTAACTTCTTCTTTAGGAAGCTCTTCTGTCCTCCACTCATTACCTGTATTAATGGCACCTGTTTGATCTTGCTATCTGTATAAAATACACCTGTCCACAGCCTCAAACAGTCAGACTCCAAACTCAACCAAATTTATTGACCAAATACTTATTTTCCCACCATGATTTACAATTAAATTCTTAAAAAATCCTACAATGTGATTTCCTGGATTTTTTTCCTCATTTTGTCTCTCATAGTTGAAGTGTACCTATGATGAAAATTACAGACCTCTCTCATTTTTCTAAGTAGGAGAACTTGCACAATCAGTGGTTGACTAAATACTTTTTTGCCCCACTGTATGAGAGTGAAGGTCAGTGTCACTTCAACTGAGCTGTACAAAAACAATTCCCAAACAAATTCCACCAGAGCCCATTTGTGTTGTAATAAAATTCTACAGCCAAACAACAAGAAACATGCATTTTTTGTTCAACACATATCTATGTCAATGAAATATGTAGTATTTAAAGGGGAAGAACAGTAAACCAGTGCTTAATTTGTTCTGGACCCTGCCGGAACAGGATCCGGTACATCTCATATTTGGAGCACGTTTCGAAACTTATTTCTGTGGATCTAGCTCTGTTGCGTTTTTATATATAAAATAAAATTAAAATAAGCAATATTAATTAATTTTCTTTACTAAATTATACTTATGTGTGTGCATTCCTTTCCAAAAACCAAATACAGCTCATGTTCTTTAATAGTAACTGCAGTCGTAGTGTAATTAGACCACATGTCACATTTTGCTTGCTCACAAGTCAGGAGTGCAAGTAGCCGACGAGGTTTGGAAATGGTAAAAAGGCCAACTGATAGTTAGATAAGGTAAGTCTTTTTAATTGATATAAATATTCTATTTTGAAGGCTACAGTATTAGGTGTAGCACTTAGAGCACTATAGTGTGTATACAGTACTGCTCAGGAAAGCACTCCCTGCCCACTAGCTGGATCAACCCATGCTCAATGCTCCCTTACCTCACCTCATGTTTTATAAATTAAGCACTGCTTTTAGCTCTGTTACTGCCCAACACTGCATCTCTGACCTCTCCTCAAACTGGAGCCCCAAGCTGTATGTTACCTTGTAAATAGTATGTCAAAATAAGAACACCAAAAAACTTGGGGGCTCATTATTAGAGTGTGGCTTAGATGGCAGACATAAACTGTACATTGTGCATGCCTTTATCAGCTTAAATGACTTTCACACTCTTTACGAGAATTCCTTCACCAGTAAAATCCTGGCTTTGTATCATTCACTCTTGTAGTCTTTACATGATATGCCAGGCTGCACACTTTTACATACAGTACTGTACAAAAGTATTTGGCCACCATTATATTTGTTGCCTAAGCAATGGTATAATGAGTATATGTAGCATAATGTAGATGACTGTACCCAAACATTTCAAACTTAGATTTGTCACTCCATAATACTATTTTCTTCTGATCTTCATTCTGGTCTATCTGGACTTTAGCATGTCATAGAATTTCCATCCTGTTCCACTTCTGAAAAAGGGGTTTCTTGGCTGCTACTCTTCCAAAAAGACCATTCCTGATCAAGCTTCTTCAGACTATAGAAGAGTCAAATTGTTATCTTGAAGAAGCTGCCAGATTCTGCTATTGCTCAAGTGTAAGGGGAGGTGACACTAATTACTTGCCACTGTAGCCTATAAAAGCTGTTTATTTTTTAATACTGCTTACAAACGTCCTGTATTTTCTGGTTGTATTCTAATAAAGAGACTGAGAAATGATTATATATGGTCATTATGCCATTGCTAAAGCAATGGTATATCTAATCTAATGGTGGCCTAAGACTTTTGCACAATACTGCATAACAAATGCCATAAGAAATTCACTTAAAGCTCTGAGTTTGTTTAGCTGCTGCATTTTTTCACTACCTATGCTACATTTGTAAGCTAATTCACAGGTTTCATAAATGACTGCATTAAGAAACTGTGCTATGAATGAAATTTTTAAATTTTTAATTGAACTTTTTTCTAAGGATGAATGACTGAGAGCTCCATTTCTGAATTAAGGTCTTTTCACACAGAGTATGATTTTTATGCAAGAAAAAAACAGATGCGATTTTTAATGTAGTGGCACCTTCAGACCTAATCCGATGCTTTTTTGTCTAAACACTGAAAACTCCGTGTTCGCTTTTGCTTTCTTTATTGTCCCTTCTCTTAATGTGTCATAGGTATTTTGCCGTGTCTTTTTCACAACTTAACTAAAAAAACAAAAGAAAAAAACAAAGACACGAGGGGAGATTTGTGTAGTAAGCTGTAGTTTGCGTTTTTGTGATCATGAATAGATTAGAATGCACTTAGATAAACAAGAAAACAGTTACATACAGTCACTGTGAGGTTTTCACTATCATTCCCCAGTCTTTCAGCTACATTCTGACGTTTTTTTCGGAAAAAATAATCGGATTCAGTGTGAAAAGGCCTTTACTCCATTTTTCAGGTTCTTATTTGTCACCTTTGTGGTTCATGTGTAATGGCACATCTTACCTGCTTCTATAGTTCTGACTGATACACAGGAATTGTACTAGACTAATTGTTCATCTGCCTTGTGTTCACACTTAACCTCTTCATAAAAGGGCTGGTGTAAACTGGGTTTTTACCTTCCGTTAAACACTACTTGCTTTACCTCACTAGCAGGGTAATGGAGAGTATGGGGATATGATACAGTGTAATAAGTATATGCTAGTATAAGAAATGCTACAGCAAACTAGCGACAGTTGGAAGCTACTTTCAGGCACGTTATAGCAATAAGGGATCATGGCAAGGAATAATCCTTTGTATGTTTTATGTCTAAAGTTCCATGCCACCAATGTTTATACAAATCTTTGGTTTCCTCCAAGTACAACGTTTTCTCTCACAGAGGAGCAATTAGTTCTTTCCTCTGATAGTGGCCAAACAGGAGCTGTTGCTCCACTTCCCCAGCTATCCCACACATAGACATGATGCATGGTATAGGCAGAGCTGTACGCACACGGTCCTTTCCGTCAGTGTTTTCACAGAACCGCAGACAATCTTGCACTAAGTTCAATTTTTTAATGATGGAAGATGTGATGGAGCTGGAATGGTGCAATGATTAGCTTTTACTCGTGACTAATGCTCTCAGAAGCTCCAAAGAAAAGACCACCACCTTCATTTCTCACTCTCCTGTCCAGACCCCAAGAAATAATGTATGCTTTAGACACACTTGTACAAGCCCCTTTGTGGTATGAGCTAAATATTTTGCAAGGCTTGAACTAACAATGCTAAAGGTAAATTGGTCTGTGTGCACAGATGGACGGACTGACCCAGGTCTGCCATAGTGTACTCATGGCCGTTGAAGTGCATCCTGTCCGGCTTGTAGACTGGAAATCTGTAGTTTCTTCTCTGACAAAGACGCTGGAGCAGCTGAGTGGGTCTTAGCTGATCTCTCCACTGGTTAACACCAGACCTGGATGAAGAGTCAGGAACAGCAGAAACATGCATATCAAGTGGCAGATTTGTAATGTTCATAAAACAGAAGTACACTCATTCACTTTTATACCCGTATGCAATCCAATTCAGGGTCACGGGGAGCCGGGGCCTAGCCGGCTAACCACTGGCCACACAGGCATGATATTTAATGAGAACACACATCTGGAGAACCATTTGAGGAAATTTGTTTTAAAGATTGGATGGAACAAAGACTTATTAGGGTGGGGACAAGCTCAGTTTCATATGTATAAGCCAATTAGACATCTTGTGAAGACAAAGCTCAATGTAGCAGCAATTAAAGTAGTGGTTGTGTCCCAAATCATGAGCATACTAGGTGTACTATGTCAAATTAGTACATTTACATTTTACAGCATTTAGCAGACGCCCTTATCCAGAGCGACTTACAACTGGTACAGTCTTACAATCCAAGCAATTGTGGGTTAAGGGTCTTGCTCAAGGACCTAACAGTGGCAGCTTGGCAGAGGCGGGATGGTCCATAGTCCTTTTGGTCCATAGTCCAGTACCTTAACCGCTAGGCTACCACAGTCCACCCTCAATAGCACACAATGTAATGTAAACATTGATAGTACACCATCAATGTTTTTTTTTTTTGACAGCCAAGAAATTAACAGGTGTGCTTTTCAACATTGTTTTATTACCATAGATGTGAGCCTGTATCATTTTTTTTTTCTAAATAAGATGTAAATTAAAACTTCTAGATGTGTGCACATATACTATATGTTTTGAATACACTTTTAAAATGTGTTATTTTTAAACCAACCTTCAATCTAACCTTAAAATAAATCACTGGACAGAATATAAAAGTGAACACTACTGAGAAAGCTGAATCAAACAATGGTCTGTTCCCAAGCCATGTATCTTTTTATTCATGTTTATCTTTAAGATAATTTGTGTCAAGAATTACACCACTGCAATTTGGTCTTCTTTCACTACCAGTTTTACATACATTCTCCCAAAATGTCTACACTAGATCATATCTTAACACACAGTAAAATGGTACTTCAATTTAAAGATACACTCCAACATTTGTATCTATTGCTATTCCCTTTGGAGGATTACCATGGACAATGACATCACGAGTTTCTGTACTGAGAAAAGCTCTGAAAATCTGTTCACACAACGCTTACTGAGAACGAAAGCTTAGCAGCAGTTGTTGAAGTCCATCAAACTACAATATGAGACTATATAATTAGTGTTGTTAAACAATTCTCTAGCTACAGTTGCCCAGGTTGGAGTCAGAGTGGTTTCTCCCAACTGGGTTAGGCATCCGAGAGACTTGACTGACTGCCTAAGGGGAAGGAAGTTCAATTGGGGTACATTTTCCGGTGCTGGAACTGTAACCCCTGCTCACCCTGCCAGGGACTAGTTTCTCATCCAGGACACGCTTATGACCTAGTTCTCCCCATACCAAGACCCCCTCACCCAGACCATGAAAAAGTAGCGCTGAAACATTTTAAACAAAGGTCTTAGGATGTATAATAGGGAAGGAGTAACTCTAATTACTTTTAGGTTTTTGTTATATAGTTCTGTGCAAAGTCTTAGGCCACCATTAGATTCATTGTTTTAGCAATGGTATAATAAACATATATTGTATAACATATTGTCAACGACTGGACCCAGAACTTTAAAATTTTGCTTTGTCAGTTCATAATACTCTTTTCCACTGATCTTTATTCCTGTCTTTGAGAGCATTAGTATATTTTAGCCTTTTCACCCTGTTCACTCCCAAAAACCGCAATTCCTGATCAGGCTTCTTTGGGCTGTAGAAGGGTCAACTTGGCATAGCGATGAAGCTGCCAGATGCTGCTATTGCTCAAGGGGAGGTCACACAGTAAATTTGTCACTGTAGCCTACAGAGCTTTTTTTAATTCTGCATACAACTTCTCTGGCTGTATTATAATAAAGACACTGAGAAATAATCATACATGGTAATTGTACCACTGCATAAAACAATGGTATATCTAAACTAATGGTGGCTTAAGACTTCTTTCATAATGCACAACCATTATAGACAATGACAGTGGTGGCTCAGCAGTGGCTTTCTTATCCACTTAATCCTGGACAGGGTTGCGGGAGTGCTGGTGCCTAGCCAGCGGCGTAGGGCGCAAGGCAGGAACAACCCTAGAAAGGGCTCCAATGCACCATAGGGTCCACCAAGCTAGACTGTGGTAGCCTAGTGGTTAAGGTACTGGACTATGGACCAAAAGGTCCAGGGTTCAAATCCCACCTCTGCCAAGCTGCCACTGTTGGGTCCTTGAGCAAGGCCCTTAACCCACAATAGCTTGGATTGTAAGACTGTACCAATTGTAAGTCGCTCTGGATAAGGGCGTCTGCTAAATGCTGTAAATGTAAATGTATTGTGAGTTGCTCTGGATAAGAGTGTCTGCTACCCGAGGTAAATGTAACCATTGAACTCACTCATACCTTTGACTGAATAATTATAGAAAGCATTTTAAAAACATATGCTTCTCATAAATTATTATTTACTGCCCCAACAACTGCATTGATATTTACATTATGAGTCAGTTTCCAATAAACAGGATCACTGCTGTGGCTAGAAATATACCAAACCGATGATGATTATTCTGCTCTAAGCACATCTTGTGTGTGTGTGTGTGTGTGTGTGTACATGGTGCACTCCTTACACACAGTAGGACTGCGGAAGACCACATCGGCCACTGTAACGTGACAGAAAGCGATTCTCAAGGTCGATGACAGTCTCGCCTATCTTCTCATCTTTGGAGAGCACGTCGTAGTCATACAGCATGATCTTCAGGTCTTTCTCCAGAGGCAGCGAGCACGTCAGCTCATACACCCTGAGCAAAAAAGATACTCACTCACTCAGCTCACACACTTCACTCCTACACCACACTCACTAACTTTTCTCTCTCACTCACTCTTCGTGTCAGTGGGAGTTCAGTAAATCCCCCCTTCCATGTTTTAATTAAATAGCATTTAATTTTTCTAAAGGACTTCACCCTGTGGTGCCACAATGGTCTTGGCATTACCTGAAGCTTTAACATATCAGTCACAGTCAAAGACTAGGCATGATATTAATAATAGTGTTCATTGATGTGAGTATAGCGACCCCTGCTGGTACACTAATAATTTGCCCATCAATCATATGAGCGAAACATCCACACACAGCCCAACAAAGATATATATACACAAGTATATACATTTTGTAACTAATGTTAATTCATACTATAGGTCAATGATGGGATTTGTTCTTGCCCTTGTCATTTTACTTGAGTGAACTTGAGTGAGACAAAACAAGTGAATACGCCTGTTTTCTATATGTGAGCAATACAAATGTCTATATGTTATTTTAGCATGTTATTCTTTAAGTTTGAATGTGCTATATAAGTAAAGCTAAAGTTTCATTCTGTGTACCCCTCCCTGTCAGCAGCTGCTATTGGAGCCCAGTTTGAATACCACCGCTGTACATGAAATGACTTTGTGCATGAATAATGACAGGGATAAGAAGTGGAGAACGAACGGAGAACACTGTGCGTGAGAGTCGCTTACTTTCCGAAAACTGGTTCCAAGGTGCAGGGTATGTAGTTGTCATGGTCGTTTATGGATTTCTTGCCTAGCGTGATCTTGACGTATGGGTCGCACTGTGCAAAGAACAAAAAGAAGCATTAAATTGCATACAATAACACACACACACTCAGACAGACACACTCACACACATTGAAACACCCTGCAGCATATCCATCAGTCTTCAACATATACAGCGGCACATTTTTTGACTCAGACCAAGCCCTGTCTCACTCGCGCTGTGGAAAAATAATCCAGCCTGTAAGATCATTGCAGGGTTCAGCGGCGGCCAGCGCATGTGTGAAATGTTCCATATCATAACTCCTGACCTGAGTAGGTAATGACAGGACATCATCAGAGTGTGTTCATAGCTAATGACTCACAGGAGAGTCCATCTGTGGCCAGGTCAGCAAAGGGAGTTCTCTGTTCTTGTCTACAGCTGTTAGTGGCTTCTTAGTTTTATTGAGGAACCTTTACGGTTCACTCGTGATGTTCTCTCTGTGGAGATACTAACAGAAGACTAATGTAAACTACTGCAGCTCTCTGCTAGGCTCTGTGATGACAACACTCAGCACTGCCCTGGTACACAACTAGTCTAGTAGCACAAAACACAGCATTCACAACTGTGACCATTTTTGCGTTATATCGCTAATATAACAGCATAGCTGCAATATAGCAACATATTCACTCGCATTCCTCATTCGAGTGCTTGTAACATTAATGATTACTCGGTTTCAATTATTAAATGATCAAAACACAATGTTTGCACACTGGATAACACTGTAATGTTATTTATATCATTGTAATAAGATCAAATTTAAATAACCTAGTTTGATTACTTTAGAATCACTTACAGGCCGGCAATACACTAATCACTAGTGTAGTGAAGACCACTAGAGCCGAGTCCGAGTCAAGACCAGATTAAGTTTTCTTTTTTTTATCATACAAGAATAAAGAAAAAACAGAAAAAGTATTTAGTCAGCCACAAGTTCTCCTACTTAGAAAGATGGGAGAGGTCTGTAATTTTCATCATAGGTGAGACTATGAGAGACAAAATGGCAAAAAAAAATCCAGGAAATCACATTGTAGGATTTTTTTAAAAATTAAATGAAAATCATGGTGGAAAATAAGTATTTGATCACCCACAAACAAGCAAGATTTCTGGCTCTCACAGACAGTCCTCCACTCGTTACCTGTATTAATGGCACCTGTTTGACCTCGTTATCTGTATAAAAGACACCTGTCTCAGCCTCAAACAGTCAGACTCCAAACTCAACCATGGCCAAGACCAATGAGCTGTTGAAGGACTCCAGGAATAAAAATGTAGACCTGCAGTGAATCTACAATAGGCAAGCAGGTTGGTGTGAATAAATCAACTGTGGGAGCAATTGTAAGAAAATGGAAGACATAGAACACCACTGATAATCTAGCTCGATCTGGGGCCCCACGCAAGATCGCAACCCATGGGGTCAAAATGATCATGAGAACAGTGAGCAAAAATCCCAGAACTAGATGGCGGGACCTGATGAATGACCTGCAGACAGCTGGGACCAAAGTAACAAAGGCTACCATCAGTAAGACACTACGAGTTGGTATATCGGACTGTGTGTTAGGAATATTTTACGCTATTAAGCATTTTAATTATAAAAGCCAGAATGGGCCCACCTGTGGGCCTGCTAGAGGTGGTTTCTGTTACCCCAGACAGATGCATTGAACTCGGCTGGTCTCAACAAACAATTTCCAAGTCCACTTTACCCCGAAACAAGACCAAGTCCAAATAACATCAAGACCGATATGAGACCAAGACTGGACTAGATTGCTACAACACTACAAATAACACTAAGACACACTTTTTATTCAAGCACTGATATATCTGAAGCACAAACACAATGATCAATTTGTTCTTGAACTGATCTAGGAATTAAAAATTACAGGAAACAAAGATGGATAACGGTTTTCAGTGGGGTAAAATGAACGAGTCCAATCTCACATACACTGGCAGTTGCTATGTCACTTCCCAGTTGCATAAATATAAACTCTTCAGCTTCACTATGCACTCAGTCATTAAGGCTCATGTTACCTTACTGCATATCAACTCATTCGTATTCAGAACTTTGTCACGTCACATTGCTGCTCGTGTGAACAGGGCAAAACCTGATTTTAGAAAATCCTGTTCCAGTTGAGTGATAGAACAATAACATACAGTAACTTACCTTGCCATTGGCATCTTTGGGCTGCAGGCCATAAGCCTGGATAATATAGACCCGGACCAGGCAGTCTTCTATGCCGTTGGGTGGAAGCTGGCAGAATTGGCGAGGAGGTGAAGATGCTGATGGGTCATCGGGTAAAGGGTATATCTTAAACATGCCCTGTGTGACAATAGACAAGGTCCGAATACACAACATTAAACAAAATACAGATATACAGTGCATTACCGTCTGTTCGGACGACATCCAATCAGGTTATTATGCTTATTATTAAGGTTATTAACCTTATTAACCTATACATTACCTGGCCAGACACATTGCTTGTTGTAGCACAGCATTTGTAAAGACACATGTATGAGCACAGCCTCTGGTGCAGAAAGTTTTATTAAACATAAAGCCTTATTAAACCCATGTGGCATCAGCATGAACAGACTGAATGCTGAAAACGTTTGGCTGGTGGTGTGCTCCTTATAAGCACAGAGTTGATAATGATAAACAGGTGTTACCACTCAGGTGAATTATGTATGCTGGATCTGTGCTCCACAGCTTGGGAACCATGCATGGATTGCAGGACATTTGTGGATTAGTTTCTATACAAGAATTAGGCTACATTCACATTACCAGGCTGAAGTGGCCCAATTCAGAGCTGATCTTTTCAAATCTGACCTGAGCCATTATCATATGTGCTCCTGCCATTTATGAATGTGCCACTTTTACGTCATTCCAAGTCATCATTTTCCATTAACACACTCTGGAGAGAAGAAAAATGATAGCAGTGAAGAAGGTTTTCAGTAACAGGATAGTGCAATAATAGACCACATAATATTTGGGGTGATGTCTCTGTTTAAACAAAATTAAAATATTTGAAGAAATGTTTCGATAAATGGCCAAACGTGGCCACTGAATGTGGCTGCAGTGTCAAAGAAAAAGAAAAAAAAGCTTAAAAGTGAAGTTTATCAAGGATGCAAACCAAAGACGTGCAGTGGCAGAATAAGGTGCTCTTTTTAATATCACCATTAAAGGAATGCCATTACTGTTGACTCCATTTTCATAGTTTACCTCTGGACATTCGGGTGACATACTCTTTTGCACATGTGCGACAGGTCCAGAGCATAAACCTTTCAGACAGATGTCTGATATAGGTCACATTAAAAAGTGTGAACAGCCTTAAAATAATCAGATTTGGTGAGAAAATCGAATTTGGGACACTGGGCCTGCAGTGTGAACGTAGCCTTAGTTTGTATTTGTGGCAAAAAAGTTGTCGCACCACAGGGGCGAAACGAGCATTGTACGAATTCCTGCGTCTTTGCAACGCAGCACACCAGACGAGCAAGGGGAGAAAAAAATGGTCTTTGCAATGCAGCCACAAGTTAAATGCGCAAGTCTCTCACTTCCTGTTTCACAGTTTCTGCAGGCTTTTCAGTTCCTTGCTTTCTTCTGAAATACCTGCTCATGTCTTATATACAACAATGCATTGTGCTGTCACACATTCCATATGTGTGTATGTGAGAGAGTGTGGCCTAAGGAGAACCGGTACTCTATATACAAAGTACTTACTCAGCACTGTATATAATATTTTAAATACAAAACATGCAATTTCACAGAACGTCTGAAGAACATTAAGCAACCAGTACATGTCTTATAATCATTGCAAACATGCTTTTAAGGTGTCATACTCGGGCATACTGATCATCTTACTACAGACCAAGCCCACATGACTCAAGGAATATCAGAAACTCAGACAGACACAAGCCTCCTGATGCCAGAGAGAACCAGAACAGAAAAGCAGCGAGACTCTGGTTCACATGCCCTGGAAACCTGGACATGACAGGAATCCCTCAGTGGGATCATACACCCTGGGACTCCTCCCAGACATGGAACACAACCAAGAACAAACCGACAACCAGGCCTCACCTCACCAGAGGAGGGATACGATCCACAGTGCCTCAGCTGGTAGAGTTCAATCCAGTTCATATAAGCATACAAATGGGGAAACACCCACAAGACTACATTATTACATTATTCTCTGTTACAATGCTGAATTAGGGCTTGCTCAATAAGAACTTTGGGCTTTATTTGTAAAGCTGCTGTGAGACAATGCTCCATTATAAACAGCGATGTATAAATAAATTTGACTACATGCATTATCTTCATTTACTGGTAAACTTGTGTTGGATGCTGTGCATCTGCATATTGCAATGTTCTAGGTTCTTATATTTTACAATACAATAACACTTGCCTGTCACATATTCTTCACCAGCTTAGATTACATTTAAAGATGTCTTGCATTTTAAATGCAGGAACCTGATACAGTCACAACTGTTGCTATATTTCATTTTTATATTGGATTTCACAAAACTCTGAATCTGAACTTTGGAGCATACCTGTACATTTTTAGACAGCTATTTCAATAGTAGAACAAGATCTGAAACAAATAATTGGTCTGAGTGAAGCTTTGACAAAGACCAGATGTAGGATTCCACTTCAAAGATGTGGCTGTGTGGCCAACTGCAAAGAGATCAGGCTCGAATGACTTTCCTCCACTGTCACTGTACGGACTCTTAATATGCCTGGACACCTCTTACTTTTCACATCTGGCACCCTAGACCTTCTGTTTTTTCCCCTTAATGACACAAACAAAGGCAAAGGATTTAAAGTATTGTGTTCAGAATGTAGGGGCTCACCTTGAATTCCCCGACTATGGAGGGATCCTCAGTATCGTTCTCCTGAGTCCGTCCACGGTACAGCTTGAATGTCTGACAGAAATCTGCCAGCTGTTCAAAACCCTCAACATTTTCCAGTTCAGTGTTATACACCTGCACATGACAGATAATATGATGTAAGAAAGCAGGTCTGGTACAAGTCAAGGCCATTGGGTATGTGATGAATTAGTGAAGATGCTGTGAAAACGTGACAACATGTGTTCCTTATTAATCCACATTTCTAGCCGAGAAGAATGAGAATCTTTGGGAACATAGAGTGATCTTGTACAACCCACAATCAGATAGCTGGGACAGAATAGAAAATGCAAATATAAAAATGCAGTGCTCCTTTCATGTACTTTGCCTTTTATTTCATTGCAGACAGTACGAACCCAGGATATTTAATGCTTTGTCTTATCAACTTCATTTTATTTGTTAATAAACATTCCTGCATTTCAGGCCTGCAACACATTCCAAAAAAAGTTGGGACAGGGGCAATTTAGGGCTAGTAATAAGGTAAAAAGCTGTGATTTCAAACAACTGATGTCAACAGGTGATTACAATCATGATTTGGTACAAAAGCAGTGTCTACCAAAGGTTGAGTCTTTGAGGAGCAAAGATGGGCAGAGATTCTCCAGTTTATCAACAAATGCGTGAAAAAATTATTGAAATGATTAAAAACAATGTTCCTCAAAGAAAACTGGAAGGAATTTACATACTTCAGTCCTGACGTTTTCTGATTTGACTTGTTTTGCATTGTCTTGTTGATAAATGCATGGATGTCCCTGGAAAAGATGTCTTCTTGAAGGTCACAATGTTGCTCCAAAATCTCAATGTACTGTTCTGCATTAATGCTGCCAACACAGAAGTGAAAATGTTCTTTGCCAAGGGCACTGACACAACCCCATACCATGACAGAGCCTGGCTTGTTGCTGATAACAGTCTGGATGGTCCTTTTTGTCTTTGGTCTGGAGCACACTGGCTGCATTTCTTCCAAAAAAGATCTGGAATACTGACTGGTCTGACCACAATACACATTTCCACTGTGTGATGGTCCATCCCAGATGCGTCTGAGCCCAGAAAAGTCGACGTCGCTTCTGGAAACGGTTAATGTAAGGCTTCTTTTTTGCATAGTAATGTTTGTAGAGGCATTTGTGAAGGTAATTCCATATTGTAGTGCTTGAGAAAAGTTTGATAAAGTAATCCCTTGCATGTGTGATTCTATCAGCTACTGATGAATGATGATTCTTGATGTAGTGCTCTGAGGGATCAGAGATCACAGATCTTCAGTTTAGGCTTGTGCCCTTGCCCTTTACGCACTGAAATTTGAAATAGTTGATTTAATGATATTATACACCATAGAGGGAGGAATATGCAAATCCTTTCCAATATTTCTTTGAGGAACATTGTTTTTAAACATTTCAATAATTATCTCACACACTTTTGCTCCTCAGAGCCTTTCGTGGATATTGCTTTTGTACCAAATCAACACCTGTTGACATCACCTGTTTGAAATAACATCATTATTTAGTTTTTTTTTTTGTTCATCAATAGCCATAAATTGCCCTGTCCCAACTTTTTTTGGAATGTGTTACAGGCCTGAAATGCAATATTTATTAAAAAATTACACAAAGTTGACCAGAAAAAACATGAACTATCTTGGGTTCATACTGTTTGCAATGAAATAAAAGTCAAAGGAAATGTATTCATTTGCATTTTCCTTACCGTCCCAACTTTTTCTGATTTGGGGCTTTATGAAATCTGAAAGCATCTACACGATGGTTTTTGCTTCATGCAACATTTTGGGTGCTATAGCCTAACTTCAACCTCAATGCAAACCTCAAACCAAAAAACACCATAAATGTAAAGTAACTGGCATTTCCTATTTAAAGGGACATTTTAACATCTATGCATGATATGATGTGCCACATAATTCGGCTACCTAAAATGGCATTGGAAAGGCCAGAAAGACAATTTATTGATGCGAGTATGAGTGAATACACCATAAACAGCGCGTGTTGTTCCAAATGACTCACTGTGTTCTTCCACATCCAATATGTGACACTGCACACATCATTCTAAATCTCTCATCCTCTCGGTCTCCCAGAGGTACCATTCGTTCAAAATAACAGCTGATCTCAGCAGATTTGAGCAAGAGATCATCAGTGGAACGTCTCCCTGGTGAGGAGCAAGCCCTGTCTCGCTTTTTCCAGGCCTACCAAGAGCAAGGTAAGCCCTGAGAAACAAGGGGTGGCTGGAAACTCTGGGGACTGGAAAGCCTGGAAAGACTTGCTAAGAGCAACAGAGCTAGTACAGAGCTGAGAGAAGGTGGTGCAGAATCAGGGGGAATGAAACAATGACGTCAGTAGCGGAGCCCGAGTCTGCTCTTGGTTATCCCCCTGCGGCATCCCTGACATGAATTCATTGGAAAAGTTGGCAGCTCTGGGCTGCTTTCTAGATGGACAGGCTTGTGGGAAGTGAGCTGGAATGGACCCGAGCGGAGTGTACACTTGAAAGACGGCACGTGCAATCCCCACTGGCACAGCAGGTCTTTGAAGTCATGCTGCACAGCTAATGTTTCTGCGCCATTAGACAATGTTCCCATTGCACTTTTTTGTGCTTTGTTTGGTTTTGCTTGGCAGAGCTAACGTATCCACGGCTATAATAAACTGATGCGATCTCAGTTCAGTAACCTATTGCAGTGATTTAATATCATTCACTCTGATGTTTACTTTATTCCTCAACTTTCACTATACAACAGCAGAGAAAATGGAACTGGCCTACTAAAGACCATCATTTGTTAGCAGCATGTATATTACTGCATATGTCTGTGTACACAGGCACATTTCCACCATAAGAGCTCAAGATCTTTACGTCTGGTTTCTCCTCAGGAATAGGTCAGCTTATAGCTCCTGTAGTTCCATGAACTATTTCATGGAGTAGATCCTTTTCTCCATACCATAAACTACCAGGGAGTAATTTGCAGCGTTCTTGCCAAACTCGAACATACCATGACGTGTTGCATTGCATATGCATTTCAAACATTTCATATCAGCATGCTATGCAAATTCATAATAATTTGCAGATGTGAAACTTTATTAGATCATTACAATAAATAAACAGGAGGATCAGGCACACAAACAGGCTTGTATGTGAACACATGTTCTGTTAGCACAGATGTTGTTCTTTTGTGTGATCTGACAGATCTATATATGTACTCCATTAGGAACACATTACTAGTACTGGGACCCCCTTTCGCCTTCAGAACTACCTTAATACTTTGTGGCATAGATTCAACAAGGTGCCAGAAACATTTCTCAGGGTTTTTGGTCTTTATTGACATGATAGCCCCACGCAGTTGCTGTATATCTGTCGGCTGTACATCCATGATGCAAATCTCCACCACATCCCAAAGATGCTCTACTGGATTCAGATCTGGAGGCTGTGGAGGTCATTTGAGTACAGTGAACTCACTGTCATGTTCAAGAAACCAGTTTGAGATGAGTTGAGATGTTGTGCTGCTGGATATCTGAAGATAGTGGTCATAAAGACATGGACATGGCCAGCAACAATACTCAGGTAGGCTGTGGTGTTTAAACGATGCTCAATTGGTATTAATTGACCCAAAGTGTGAGATGAAAATATCCCCTACACCATTACACCACCAGCAGCCTGAACTTTTGATACAAGGCAGGACGGTCCACACTATCATGCTGTTTATGCCAAATTCTGACCCTACTATCCAGATGTTGCAGCAAAAATTGAGATTCATCAACCAGGCAATGTTCTTCCAGTCTTCTATGAGCCCATGTGAATTGTAGCCTCAGTTGCCTGTTCTTAGCTGACAGGAGTGGCACCCGGTGTGGTCTGCTGCTGCTGTAGTTCAACAGCTGGTTTATGGTTCAACTTGCTGTGCATCCAGAGATGCTCTTCTGCATAGGTCAGTTGTAACGACTGGTTATTTGAGTTACCGCCTTTCTATCTGCTTGAACAAGTCTGGCCATTCTCCTCTGACATCAACAAGGCATTTTCACCCAGAGAACTGCCACTCACTGAATGGTTTCTCTTTTTTGGACCATTCTCTGTAAACTCTAGAGATGTCTGTGCATGAAAATCCCACTACTTCAGCAGTTCCTGAAATACTCAGACCAGCCCATTTAGCACAAACAAATCACCTTTCTTCCCCATTCCAATGCTCGGGTTAAGCTTCAGCAGGTCATCTTGACCATGTCTACACACCTAATGCATGGAGTTGCTCCCATGTGATTGGCTGATTAGATATTTGTGTTAACAAATGACAGCACAGACATGAGTAATAAAAAAAATGCAAAACATAAGTCTCTTGCATCATCCATTCTCAGTCGAGACTGTATGACAGCTGGCATTATTTTATTAAAGGTTATTATAACCTTTTCCTTTTGTGCCTCTTCTGAGTCTGTAATATATGCTTATTGTCAGCAACCTACTGCACATATGACCATAACTCTTCTTTGCTGAAATGACTCTTTTTCTTTAGTTCCAATTTAATTCTAGGTAAACTTGCATAATGCTTTAATTTGACTTGCTTAATACTGAATAAATTATATGTTTTTTATTATATTATTTTTTTATTATTAGGCCATCTCTGTAAAACTCACTCCTTATGTTTGTGTGCCATGGGAAATTTCCACTGAACTCTCTGAAACTTATTAACACACTTGGAATGTTTCACTCTAAGCAGTCTGCCTGAGGTTCAGTCACGAGTTACTGATCGGCCTGAGGTGCAGGTGTTGTCCAAGGTATTTAGTTACTTACTGAGGTGAAACTGCCTGAGTCCAAGTATTACCTATCCTTTAAGTGTTACTTACCTATCTGATGGAAATGTTCATGTAGACGTGACATCTTGGACTTAAATACTGGAGTGTGAGAGAAGCATCTGCAGACTAGCCTGACTCCAGAATCGATCACAAGTGCTCAATAAACTTTTGCTGATTAAGGCTTAGTTTCCTGGTACTTCATCTCAGATGTTTTTCATCTCAGAGACACAACAATACATCTACACTTGCAATAATTAAGGCATATTTTCTGCCTTAATGTTGAATGCAGCCACTTATTTGTGAGATTCAGTGTGACAAATACCCGAAGGATACATTGAATAGATTGTATTTATGGTATCCTAGATGCTCAAGCCTGAAACGGTTTCAAAATATCTCTTAAAAGGTCTCTTGAGTTAGCTTTCACATTGTGTATGCTTTTATCTACAACCCTAAATCAGACAAAGTTGGGACAGTATGGAAAATGCATACGAAAACACAGTGTTTCTTACATTTACTTTGACTTTTATTTCATTGGACACAGTCTGAACCTGAGATATGTCATGTTTTGTCTGGTCGACTTCATTTCATTTGTTAATAAACATCCATTCCTGCATTTCAGGCCTGCAATACGTTCCAAAAAAAGTTTTACCGCTTTGTAATGTCGCCATTCCTTTTTACCACACTTAAAAGACATTTTGGCACACCGAGGATGCCAAGCAATTTAGTGTTTCAGGTGTTATTTTGTCCCAATCTTCCTGCAAACATGTCTTAAGATGTGCAACAGAATGAAGTTGAACAGACAAAACATGATGAAATATCTCAGGCTCATACTGTCTGCAAGGAAGTAAATGCAAGAAACACTGTGGTTTTTTAATATGCATTTTCCATACTGTCCCAACTTCTTCTGATTTGGGATTGAAAGAGACCAAACTCTAAGCAATAAAATAAAAAGATACATTCTTCTATTTCAATCTGCCTTTAAAGGTAAAACGACTAAAACTAATGTAATGAAATATTTCCATTTTTTATGAACGTAATATAAATGTTTAAACTAAGTTAAATGATTAAAATTGTAGCTTTGGCATCGAGTGGTAAGCTTCTCACGGCAACAGCAAAAAAGATCAAAGCGCAAAACTGTTTCATGTGGAAATGGTTTCTTTAAAAAGTTGCATTAAGGTTTTGTGTTGCGTTCATGCAACAACTATGCAAAAACAATAACATAATTGTAGTATCGATTTCTCTATTTTCTCTTTATTGCTGTATTTTTGCTGCTTGCTGGATTGTTGTATTTGTTGTGTGGTTTGAGTCCCTTTTTGGTATTTTGTGTAATGTGCTTCAGTTATGTAATTGTTTTACGCAATGCGGTCGTTGCCAGCAGGAACACAAATCAGCTAATTCAGGGTTCTATTCAATTCAACAGGGTATTATGAATTACTCATAACTGGAACGCTCATTGCACTGTATTATGTTCTGTGCTTCACCTGGAGAGTGTCGAAGCCTTTATCCAGGTAGCTTCCGCACTTTTTGCTCTCACCCGTTGAGGCATAGAACTTACTCCACCAATCCATGAACTCATCATCCTGGGGTGAAAGTGACAAAAGAGCAGGATGAACATTTCACGTTTGTAGTAAGGGCTCATTCTGTAAGCTTGATTGGTTGCTGTTGTTTCATAATAAACTTCACATACCCACTTGGTCATCTATGTCCAGCAAGTCAAATAAAGAGTACCAGGTTGGTTAATATAGTTAAACAAGACAGAATCACTTGAGGACTGGGACTTAAAGGAACAGGTCATGAAAGGGTGATAAGCACCAATAATTTCAGTACATTTCCTCGTATCGAGATAGACATTAAAAGATGAAGTGACTTGTGATATATATTATTAGAATATTATTAGGTCAGCTTTGTAGAATAAGGAATGGCCTTTAATGTTAAAAAAAGAATTAAACGCAAAATAAATTACATTTGATCAAACAAAAACAATATATAAATCATAGTAATAACAGTAATTTCATTTCTGTGCAGCACTAGCTTTTTATATCAATGGTTTTCATGTATTTTTCCATATCAGTAAATTATTACTATGAGTATTAAAATTATGGTGCAATACAGTTTCTCTGGACAGAGATTAGGAAAACCACTTAAACAAGTAGACTGTTCATGCACATGCAGTGACTGAGGCAACATCCACCAACAAAAGACTGAAAGGGTGGAGAGGTGACCAATGGAAACAAGCTTTTCCAAAAACTTGCGGTTATTTCCAATGTGAACTGCTGGTGAGAAGGAGAAATCCCTTACAGGTGATGAGGTTAGACACTTCAGGATGCAATCTCAAAACTTGCAGAGAAAAAAAAACCTGTGAAAAGCTCTAAATCTATGCAATCTGATGTAGCAATTATTCCACGCAATATGTGCCATAGTAACATTTAGCTAATTCCCGGTGATATAGATGTAATCATTCGCCATCATTTGCGTGACGTAAAGGATGTGGAAAGTGTTTAATGGGAAACTTTTAAAGGTGGCAGGGAACAGGCGCTTCTCATCCGGGCCAGGACCACATTTCCCACCAAACGACAGACAAAGAAGTGCTTTTAACATGAGACCACACCCTCTGTCGGTGTCGCTGCCACTGAACATGAAACAAAAGTATATTTCAGTTCCATAAAGAGCCAGGGGAGCCATCATCGAAAGCTACAGTTACCCAGCACATTATCCAATTGCTCTCTACCTTCCACAGACACACTACTGAAATGAATCCCAGAAGTTGACTCTGTTCATCTGGACATAGATTCTGAGGGATTTCTTCTTACCTGGATTATTGTACTTCTGGGATTTTCTTACCTGGAGTATTGAGCATGCATCAAGACGGACTGAAATGAATAATACGCTGTGCGTGCACCCATACACACAAAAGACAGGGCAACCCAACACATGCGACGAGACGTCCATGTGTGTCCGTACATATGAAAGATTCAGTGTATGTGAGATCTGAGCTCTGGCCAAGCTCTCACAGACTCTGTCCACCCCCGCACACACTCTCACTCTCTTCCAGAAGCGTGACTCCGGTATGAACTGCGGAGGGACACCAAATCCAATGTTCTTTGCACTGCTATTTTTCAACTGTGACAAGGGAGGAAAAACAGTAGTGGGAGAAAAATGATAGAATCGGCTTCGTTTTCCCCCTCTGTGCGGTCGAGGCGCAGAGCATCACGGCACGTGTTATACTTGTCAGACACCGATGCCAGCATGTTTTGTGACGTGCCAATTTCTCTGTATGTAGCACCTTGTGAGCAAATATTGTATATGATTTTTCATTGCAGGGTTATTGGGCTGGTCAATAAGAAAGTGCAACAAAAAGCTGGATACAGATTTCTGATACTATGGTCTATGGATAAGGACAGGTTTAGTATTGGATATAATAATATCCAAATATAGCTACAGTAGTACACAACTGTGGAAATTCATATGCAGTGTATACACGACTGAGCAAAAGTTTTAGGTTTCATATATGTGTGTATATACTTTCAATTTTGTATTAAAATATATCTGCCTAGGTGAATGTAGAATCTACATTACTACATAAATCTCCATTTACTGGACTAAATGCCCATACGCATATTCTCTACATAATTATATTCAATATTTGATTTTATTATTTCTATACTATTGTCTTATATTCTTTAGTTTTACATTCTCTATGAGATTGAGATTGAGATTGGACGTAGTTATTAGGAGATAATCTAAACCTGTAAAGTTGCTTTGAGACAATGCTCCATTGTAAAAAGCGCTATATAAATAAATCTGACTTGACTTGACTTGACTCTATTGTATTATATTCCTCATAATATTGTATTACCGTATTTTTCGGGCCATAAAGCACACCGGATTATAAGACGCAATATCAACGATCGGCTGCTAACGGATCTATGTTCATACATAAAGCGCACCGGGTTATAAGGCGCATGAAATGAAACAAAACTCTTAAATTCCGTCGGAAGCTCAGTTTGGTCTTTACCTGGCGCAGGGCGTCTTCTTGCTTCCTCCACTTCCGTACCATTGATTCGTTAATGCTGAATTCTCTCGCAGCTGCTCTATGTCCATGTTGTACTGCGTGACCGATAGCGTTGTGTTTGAAATCCGCTTCGAAAATGAATGAATGAATGCACGTACCCTAATGCTGAAGCACATACCGTATTACTCCGCGATGCTGCGCACTACGGTGGCCGTAAACTTCGTAACCTACCAAAAAGAAACTGTGCTAAAACATTTTTGACAGATGTATGAGCGCCGTGTACCATCTACAATCGGTTCTAGGTCAGAAAGCACAAAACCAGAATTAATTCATATATTAGGCGCACCGCATTTAAGGCGCACTGTCAATTTTGAGAAAGTTAAAGGAGTTTAAGTGCGCCTTATGGTCCGAAAAAAAATACGGTACTCTAATATTCTCTCTGAACCTAAATTGTTTATAGAGTATTACCTTACTGTTCTCAGCTAAACTGTAACATGGCTTTAACAGAATGATTATTTTGCTAAACGTATGAACATCTGGTTTAGATAAAAGCATAGTTTTCAAAGACGAGGACACGGTGGAAGTTTCCCTGCCTTTTATTAGTATTGTTCTTGTCAAGTCTGTTTTTATCCATTATTTTCCTCTATTTCTCTCTAAGGACAGCATTTGTATAAATATTGGTATTTCTCAACATGCCCAGCAGTCCTTTGATTGAGATTGATCAATCATGCCCTAGATCTAATTTTAACCTTCGTATTTAACATAAACAATTTACGTACAATAGCGATAAATCAGATGTTTTTAACCTGTGTTTTTATTTTATGTGTTTTCTGTATTTTAAAGCCTACATTATTCTTCATTTACAGTGGAAGGGTCCATGGCTTTCACTACATTGACAAACAGGTCCATCACCTTAAAAAGGTCAAAAACCACGGCTCTAAATTAAGCTGTATTTGATAACTTGTAAGCTTAGGAAAAAATCAGCACCAAGTCCTACTTACACAAGGAGGTGTGTACAGTACTTACAGCAAAAGCATTCATAAATAATCTTCCAAATCTAAGTGGATTGTGGAATAGCGTTGTGTGCTGGATCACAGTTCAAATGATTGATAGCTTACAAGTCTATGTTGGACAGTGTAACATCATTCTGTTTGAGGAGTACAGTTATTAGACAAGCTATTTAATGGTACAGGGAACATTTACATAGCCTCAAAATCCCTCTCAGATAAGTTAGCGGTTTTTCGAGCGTGGATCGACTACCATGGTTGTAATAAGAACAGTATTAGTTTCTCGTTAAATTAATCAGATCAGTCTTCAACAGGACTTTTCTCTCAAGGATTTTGGAGAAAGCTGTTGCTCAACAGTTGCTTAATAAGAAGAAT
This sequence comes from Ancistrus triradiatus, assembly GCA_025084515.1. Taxonomy (NCBI): domain Eukaryota; kingdom Metazoa; phylum Chordata; class Actinopteri; order Siluriformes; family Loricariidae; genus Ancistrus; species Ancistrus triradiatus. The sequence continues at coordinate 222,872 of JAJAGP010000294.1, forward strand.
AAAAAGCACCATAGTACAGAATCATCCCTAGCTACAATGAGTAATGATCTACTCAATTAGTAGTTTGTATTTCAAGTTAGGTACTCTTAAGACTTCATTTTATTTATCAATCTAGGTCCAATAATTTATTCTGGGTTGTGATAACTACACTTGATTAGCTCAGTTTAATTATTTATCAGTGTCAAAGTCAGTTATTGTTGTACTGTTAAAAAATGCAACGGAGTGACTCATTTTTGAACACAATAAATATTAAAGAGACCCATGCCAGTTTGTAAAAATATCAATAGATATATTGCATATCATATTTGATGGTCTTATACGTCATGTAACATTTAGCTCGCTTGTACTATGTTATTTTAGTCTGAATCCAAATTACTGAGAGCGAACCCTTGTGACACCTGCTGACAATAGTTATACAGTCTTGAGAAGCTCATAAGAACACGACTGAACAGAAGTCTGACAGCAAGTTTGTGCAAAGAGGAGCAAAACAATTTTAAACTAGGTTGTAACATTGTGATTTTCAAAATGTAAGGATGACGGGTGATAAAACACACATCTATGAAAAGTCATTAAAGAAGGGTCCTGAAATTTTATCGAGTGCAACAATATCTTTTTCTTTCGTTCTTTCTTGTTTTGTCACTGCGGTCACATGACCGCTGCTTGGCGCTTATAGGCATTGGCATAAAATACCTAGACGCCACATTGGCCGCTTGATCATGCATCAACATCGTCGCCATATTGGTCCAGGCAACTTCTCATAATTCTCAAAAGACTGTATTGGAAAAAGCATGCTTGATTCTAGCGTACTACAGAATAATATAATAAAACAATAATAGTAACAGAATAGCAATAGTACATAGTATATGTAGTATAAATAGTAATATAACAGTTGTATAATATAGTATTCACTTTTTATATACTGTAAAGGGTGGGCCACTTATATGGATACACCTAAATAAAATGGGAATGGTTGGTGATATCAACTTCCTGTTTGTGGCACATTGGTATATGGGAGGGGGGAAACTTTTCAAGATGGGTGTTGACCATGGCGGCCATTTTGAAGTCGCCATTTTGGATCCAACTTTATTATCTCCAATGCGAAGAGGGTCATGTAACACAAATTTCACAAGAAAAACAATGGTGTGCTTGGTTTTAACAGAACTTTATTCTTTTGTGAGTTATTTACAAGTTTATGACCACTTATAAAATGTGTTCCAAGTGCTGCTCATTGTGTTGGATTGTCAATGCAACCCTCTTCTCCCACTCATGACACACTGATAGCAACACCGCAGAAGAAATGCTCTCCCGATCTGACCCCCTTAGACTTTTATCTTTGGGGTCATCTGAAGGCAATTGTCTGTGCTGTGAAGATACGAGATGTGCAGCATCTGAAACAACGGATACTGGAAGCCCGTGCTAGCATTTCTTCTGCGGTGTTGCTATCAGTGTGGCAAGAGTGGGAGAAGAGGGTTGCATTGACAACAACATCACTCTTCAGTAAATGTATTTATGGTACAGCTGCTGAAAGTTCATGTAAAGAATGGTTTGAATCTACTGTACAAGCTTTCCAGACGTTGGACTGAAAAGTTTTGAGTGAAAAACAAAGCATTTTCAATATGGCTTCAGGAATTTTCAATAGTGGTTAGTAAAAAAGTCAAGCGTCTGGTGCAGGTTGAATTCCAGACATGAAACCTTATCTCCAGTCTCATTTTAAGTCAAGCTGCTATCTTTTTTGGAAACGTGTAGGAGACAGTAAAGGAATTTTTACAGGTGTATACATTACATGTCCAAATGCATGTAGGCACCCATATATTACATCCATATGTGCTCCTGAAACATGTCATTCCAAAACCATGGGCATTCATGTGAACTTGGTCCTTGCATTTCTACCACAAGAGCCTTAATGAGGTTGGGTACTGCTGTCCTAATTCACAGGGCCCAGAGGTGATGCATGGAGGTAAAGTCAGGGGTCTGTTTTCTTAATTCCCTAGAGATTTTGGTCTATATTGACATGTAGCATCACGTAGTTGCAGATTTGTCAGTTACAATTCATGATGCAAATCTCCCATTCCACCACATCACAACGGTGCTCTATCGGTTTGAGATCTGGTGACTGTGGAGGCCACTGAACTCACTGTCATGTTCAAGAAGCCAGGTTGAAATTACTTGAACTTTGTGACATGACGCATAGAAAATGTGCTCATAAAGGGATGTTTGCCAACAATACTCGGAAGCTGTGATGTTTAAACAATGTTCTCTGAACACACTTGCCATCTCTACATCTGGCATCAACCAGGCATATTTGCCCAGAAAATTGCCACTCACTAGATATTTTCTGTTTTCCAGACCTTTCTCTGTAAAACCAAGAAATGGCTTTTGGGTGAAAATCTCAGTAGATCAGCAGTTTGTGAAATACTTCGACCAGTCCATCTAGCACCAACAACCATGCCACGTTTAAAACCACCTTTCTTCCCCATTGTGATGCTCAGTTTGAACTTCAGCAGGTCATCTAGACCAGGTGTACATGCCTAAATGCATCGAGATTCTGCCATGCGATTGGTTGATTATATATTTGTGTTAATGAGCAGTTGAACAGGTTTCGCTAATGAAGTGGCTATTGAGTGTATACTAACTCAACACTGAAAACACTTCTCACTAGAACCATGGCACACTTCAAATAACCTTTAGTACATTAGCGTGGATCAGTTAGAAATGAACATTCTATTGTGAGTAACTATCACTTTTAGGGTTTTGCCATCTGAAGTTGTTTTGGATGTCAGCAAATTTGGATGTCTATAAAAATGAAAAATGCAAATATCACTGAAATGCTTCATGTTCTTTGTGATGTCTGCAGCCTCTGCATGTTCAGGGTCAGAGATGGTCCACATGCCACAAAGACTCTTGGTGAGACAAGCCTCATCTGTAAGGAATCCTAAGTTCAATTAGCCAGATTTGGATATTTTGAATCTTTAGTCAAATATCAGATATTTTTCTGAACTCCTGCTATCTGAATTCTACTATAACATATCCCACTATATTCACAATCTGAACCACTAATCCACAATAACAAATGGTGATCGGGAAAATCTGAAGATGGTGCTCTGAAATGTTTCTTACCTGTACCTACACCCTTCAACTCCCTCTAATCTGTGTCACCTATACTTTTATTTTATTCAGTAGTTAATTATAAGGTATTTTGGTTGGGGAAGGGGGTGTTTGTTTGATCATTTATTTTAGCACTAAGAGTCCAATCCATAGTCAGACAGGATCACCAATCGGAATGTCCCCAGTGCCACTTTTTAACCTGCAAATAGCTCACATGCATCTGACCTCAGATTCTCAAAACACTTTAAAGTCAGAACTCACTATGACTGTCATATCGATACAGTGCCGGTCATGACTGGCAGCTTCAGCCATTCTCAAAACAACTCAGGCACACCATAGTCATGACATCAGTGAGATCTGTGGGTGTGAATTAACCAACTCATAATAGACCTAAGAGGATAACTCTTAGGAAATCATCTCTTACATGACATAGTGACATGAAATAAGCATCTCAATGACTGTAAATAAACTAAAATGTACTGAAAAAATGTTCAAAACTAGTAGGAAATGCTGCTAATACCAGTACTACTAGGAATTCCCATTTGCAGTATGCCTACTGAAAGAGGTCTGTAACTGGTAATGGTACACTGTGCGGGCAGACCCAACTATGGTGCTGGGGAAGGACTCGCAGAGGAAAGGTCTCCCATATTTTAAAAGTATTTCATAGGTTTTGTGTACGAATGTATATGCTTATAGGGAAAGCTGCTTTTGTATGTGCCTGCTGCTACTGTGTACTTGATCACACAGGTTGGGATTTGATCCAGCAAGCTAAGCTGGGGTATGAATGTCAGGGTGTGCTAGTGCTCCTATATAGATAAAACGGAACTGAAACATAGATAATGCCAAATTGCCATCTTGAAAATGTACCTGATTATTAATGTTTTCCCTATTAGACAGAGAATAAAGGAAGTCAATGAACGAAGGCATATATTTTTGTAAGAAACTCAGCTTTATATTAGTTTCATATTTTATTTTTCAACTAATAAGAACACATTAATAATAACTATTTAGATATTTCCCCACTTTTCTTGGACTTCAAATGTAATAATCTTGGTCTCTAAAGCGATAAATTTAAACGTTATTTTCAGTTTTTTGACTATCAGCTTCCTCTCCTATTCTCCTAATTCTTTTCTCTCATTTCAGATCTCTTTCTACTCTTCAGTTATCTCTTTTTCAAACTTCTCTGTTCACACTTTCTCAATCTGGCTTCAAACTTTACTCTTTACAAACTTTTCTATATTTTTTGTCCTTACTCTGTTCAAATTTGTTTTACTCTCTTTTCAAATGTGTTCACTTTTCCAGAATTTAGAGGTGATATTAAAAAAAACATCTGTTAGCTGAGCTACGATTAATCCTAGACTTTAACAAAAGGTTTGACTTGGTTGACCGAAGTGCTGATGATGGGCTTACTGCTTAAAATGCCAGAGCTAAAACATTTATGTATATGTCATTAGAAGTGCTTTGTAGTCACTATTAACAAGTCTAGTTATACTACTATCTTGTATGCTCTCTCTATTACTTTGTGTTTTGTTTATTTCATCTTAGCCTGTATATTATTATATTCCAATTAAAGTACTACATATTATTTACATATATTTTCTCTATTAAATTCACATATTTACCTTTTGTTTATTTAAACTACTATTACACATCCAGACTGCCCAAGGAGGTTGGGTCCCTTTTTGAGCCTTACAAGGTTTCTTCTCTATAACTTTTGGGGAGTTCCCACTGTCCCCTCAAGATTGCTCAGTTACTGCTTTGAGCCTACATATTTGTAAAGTTGCTTTGAGACAATGGTCTGGTGTAAAATGTCCTACATAAATACATTTGAATTGACTTGACTATTAATTAGCTGAAAATGAAAAATAAATTACACTTCGTTTGACTTAAACTTCTATTTCTGTTTAAAAATCACTGGGCTCTTAAGGGACTTCCCATTGGCTATATGCATACTGAAAGTTGTCTATAATTGGTGAACGGTAAAACATCTAACTTGTCACTTTCTATGTAAGGTGTAGGGCCAATGTTATTCATGCAACAAGCTCTTACATTTTAAAAAATCAGCTGCTTTAAAGCGCAGCCCAAAGTTAGCATAGTCAAGAAGCTGTAGTGATGGCTGTCATTAGGAACCTCCATTTTTCATGTGTAGCTGTTATGTAGTTTAATATCAAGTCATGCCCAAAAAGCACATTTAACACTGTTATTGATGGGTTTATTAATATTTGTTAACATAATGTTAAGGCTGTATATGGCGAGGGCAGGAAATATCTCTCCAAAGACAAACTGCTTCATGGTGAGCTGCTAAATCCTTGTCTTAAAACAACATGGTACTGAAAGAGTCAAGTTTTTGGGCTCATGTAAAGTCTGCATGCAAATTTCATTAGTGGAAAAGTGACTGAAAAGCACCCCCTGCCCCTTCATCTGCTTCTGGCTTTGGCTTTGGGGGATATAAACTGGGAATCTTTTAACGGCTCTATTTACTTTGGCTCTAGCCAGAAAAAAAAAATTGGGATTTCGATCATCTGGTTTGGATATTTTCTAATAAAATAAATATCTTTGCTGAAAAGAGAGTTTTGCAGAAAAGTCTTGGCTAGGGGAGGCAATGAGTGCTACATTTGGTGTGTGATATAAACACACATTTATATCAAAGGAACCTGCGTAGTGTATGGCTGCCTGACTCAGGAACTGTGATGAAGAGTAACACCAAAGTCCTGATGCTATGGAGACAGAGTCACACAAATATAGTCACAATTAGTCATATACACATAGATGTATTAACCTACATGTACACATACGCAGTGGGCTTCCTCTACGTAATGAAAATTGCGTAACCGAAATAAGAAAAATTAGCTAAGGGATTAAATCAATTCCTCTATCATGTGTCACTGAGCATGACATGCTAAACTTTGAACAAATAGTCTAGCAGAATAAACTGTTAGAATTTGTAATACTCAATAAATCAATTAAATTATGCAGTAATTACAAATGTGCTTGAAATGGTACAATATTTTAGTATGTTAGAATATACAGTGGGGCAAAAAAAGTATTTAGTCAGCCACTGATTGTGCAAGTTCTCCTACTTAGAAATATGAGAGAGGTCTTTTCATCATAGGTACACTTCAGCTATGAGAGACAAAATGAGAAAAAAAATCCAGGAAATGCCATTGTAGAATTTTTAAAGTATTTAATTATTGTAAATCATGGTGGAAAATAAGTATTTGGTCACCCACAAACAAGCAAGATTTCTGGCTCTCACAGACCTGTAACTTCTTCTTTAAGAAACCTGTATTAATGGCACCTGTTTGACCTCGTTATCTGTATAAAAGACACCTGTCCACAGCCTCAAACAGTCAGACTCCAAACTCAACCATGGCCAAGACCAAAGAGCTGTTGAAGGGCACCAGGAAGAAAATTGGAGACCAGGCTGGGAAGAGTGAATCTACAATAGGAAAGCAGGTTGGTGTGAATAAATCAACTGTGGGAGCAATTGTAAGAAAATGGAAGGCATACAAGACCATTGATAATCTCCCTCGATCTGGGGCCCCACGCAAGATGTCATCCCATGGGGTCAAAATGATCATGAGAACGGTGAGCAAAAATCCCAGAACTACACGGGAGGGACTGATGAATGACCTGCAGAGAGCTGGGACCAAAGTAACAAAAGGCTACCATCAGTAACACACTATGCATGCGAGAGGGACCTCAGATCCTGCAGTGGCAGGCGTGTCCCCCTGCTTAAGCCAGTAATGTCCAGGCCCGTCTGACGTTTGCCAGAGAGCATATGGATGATCCAGAAGAGGATTGGGGAGATATCATGTGGTCAGATGAAACCAAAATAGAACTTTTTGTTAAAAACTCAACTCGCCGTGTTTGGAGGAAGAAGAATGCTGAGTTGCACCATACCTACTGTGAAGCATGGGGGTGGAAACCTCATGCTTTGTGGCTGTTTTTCTGCAAAACTTTTCTTAACAAAAATTTTAAAGCCAAAATCTTAATAAACACTTTTAGTGCTTCCCATACATTGATTGATTAGTGTCGGCTAGTCATATATAAACATCAACCGCCACTAATTCGATTTCTGTGTTTTTTTTTTTTACTATTTAAAATTGGTAAAGTCTTATCTCGTTGTAGAGCTGTGCATAGTGCATTGATTCACTCAGCCACCCCTTGCCTTTCTCTCTTTCTAACACACACACATTTACAGTATGGTGTGAGAATTAAAGAAATATTTAATGTAAGCACACAATGTATTTCCTGTATTCTTTACAACGCAAGCATGTATTTAAAAAATGATCAGCTCAAAGCACTTAACTCTGCCATGATGTGATGCATTTCTTGTCTCTGCACTCGCATTGTAACTGTTTTTGTGTGGTTTTGTTGATTCTGCATATTTTTTGGATTTGTTTTGATGGGATTATCATCGTTGTTGTGCTCACATAAAAGACTCTCAGTACTTATTGCTCAGTACAGTAATTAAAGTATTTGCAGTGGAGAACCTGTATGTAGTATCATTTACACCTTCCACCCCTGCAAATTCAACGTACTGCCAAAAATAGAAACTAATTCTGTGGGAAACACTGACTTTTTTGAATTTATAGTCCAAACACAGTATTTTTTTAAATCAATCATTAAAAGTCATTAATAAAAGACACATAAACAAATAAAACACATTCCGTATACAATTTTCCTTTCTAACAGTCCAGAGTTTAAAAAAAGAAAAACATTTCTCCAGCTAAGATGCAACTGATCTCAGGGACTAACAGAAGATTTGCATTAGCTGTACAAAGTGGGCTATACTGCTTCAGGAGATCAATAAGATATGCTGGCGCAAATCATGCGGGGCTTTACATGTCATTAGCATATGAACAGGAGCATTTTGTACCAGCTAAAATCTGTTTAAAGGAACTCCAGCTAGCAATACAGTAAAACAGTACAATGTAGAGATTATAAAAGCATGGGCTTGTTTCTCTCCATCATGCAAAGATGGTATCTACCTATGTTCTGATATTTCTGGGCAGTATATAGGTGTTATGTAATATCACAAACGTCCCTTTATATGAGAAACAACGTAGAGAATGGTCCTTAACCATAGATTTTGGTTTCATAGAATAATCAGGAGTGAAAACAGTAATTTTCTCTTTGGCAGATTTAGTACTCAAAATCATGAGCTTAGATGAAGGATGTTTCTGTTCATCACAACCTTTGTGTCTTTACAACCTTCTTACATTTTGCTTAAATGTGCTGATAAGTATAACTGTATATCATGAGCACAGAGGTACAAACCAGTATCAGGACTGTAGATTAGATGTCCCAGTGGTTATAGTTAAATTGAGTATAATAATGGATCCCAAACTGAGACTTATTGGATACCATATTGCTCTCATTTAGCCTCTGCAAATTGACAAATTTGTGAAAGTCTGTCAAATACAATCTAAACCAAGAACTTGTCTGTCCAATCCAACTGGGTTTTCCAGCTTGTTAATATTAAAATAATCGACAGTGTCAAATACTGCTCACAAGTTCAACATTTCCAAAACAGAAACACAATGGTTGTGGCAAGTGAACGGTCATTAATCACTTTAGCTAGTGCTGATTCTGTCCCATGATGCTTCTTGATACCAGACTGTGATATGACATGCTTGTCATTCCCACGTCAAAAACCCAGAGCTGTTTAACAACTGTCTCTACGATCTCAGACAGACATGTTGGAGATTGGACAGGATACCATAACAAACACTCAGCAATAACTTTGCTAAGTGAGCTATTTTAGCTTGGCATGCATGTCCTGTGGGGTTTATGTCATTACCACATGATCTTCTTATAATTTAAATATTAGATGTGAGATGTGTTTGGCTCCAAGTTCTGGTACGTACATCATTTACATTTACAGCATTTAGCAGACGCCCTTATCCAGAGCGACTTACAATTGGTACAGTTTTACAATCCAAGCAATTGTGGGTTAAGGGCCTTGCTCAAGGACCCAACAGTGGCAGCTTGGCTGAGGTGGGATTTGAACCCTGGACCTTCTGGTCCATTGTCCCGCTAGGCCACCACATCGTCATTTTCTTATCTGCTTAATCGTAGCTAGGGTCGCCGGAAAGCCGGTGCCTAGCCGGGCGGCACAGGGTGCTAGGGCAGGGACTACCCTAGATGGCGCCAATCCATCGTAGGGCACACACACTCACATACTAAGGGCACTTTGGAAACACAAATTAACCTAACACACGTCTTTGGAAGCAGAGTTTCTGGTCCATCAGTTTAAGCAAATTTTGAAAAAGCGCCATTTGTGCTGTGGGGACAAATCCGGTTTAAAATGCAAACTATTCATAATTAGCCATCCAGGAAAAGGTAACATGTTAAATGTAACATAATTTTAAATAAATAAGAAACCTAATTAAAACTAAAGTTTACTCAGAGTTGAACAGCAATCATTTGTTACTGGCTAAAGACTGCAGGGAGATTGACTTCTGTTTTTGGAAGGATCACAGTTTCATTTCAACTCCATGCTGTTTTCAATAATGTGACAATTAGTTTGATCTTTATGGCTAATTGAACTGTATGATTTATCAAACTTCATTTTATAGCCCAGCAACTCCCCCAAATCTTCTGTACACCGATTTCAAAGCCTATCTCATCAACCTAGTAGTTAAGCTTGCTCTTACAGCTCTCCATTTTACATGGTGTGAATCTAGAGCTTACACTGCCACTAGCTTCATCTATCATGTGTTAGACGAAATTAAATGTTTATAAATGATCTGCCAATTGAAATAAACAACTGCCAGTTTAGAAAGTAATTCTGTGAGTTCCCACAAGAAAAATTTACTTTGCAAGCTAATGTTGGCCAAACCTACATGACTGTCAACTCCTTTAAGTAGTTAGTTCTAATACTCTTTGATTTCTTTTATATTTTTTATTTACATTTCATTTGTTCTCAGTTTGTGGTCTGGCTTATGACAGACACTAGTTGTCAGCACAAACGTGAGCAGAGAATGTAGTGGCTTAGCGGTTAAGGGACTAAGCTGTAGAACAGAAGGTACAGGGTTCAAATCCCACCTCTGCCAAGCTGACACCGTTGGGTCCTTGAGCAAGACCCTTAACCTACAATTGGCAGGATTGTAAGACTGTTTCAGTTGTAAGGCACTCTGTATATGGGTGTCTGCTAAATGACAATGTGAGTAGAATGGACACCTAATTCAGCCATTCTGTACACAAAGATCACAGTTTAGGGACAGTAAAAACCTGTCCCCTCATAATGAATGCATGAACAGCACGACTCAGTCTTCACAGGTGTTTTGATAGTCTACTGAAGCCAATGCAAGGATGCTTTATTTCAATTGCATCCATATATCACCACACACACAAACATATATGCCTGATAGACTTTGGAACCAAATTCAAGATTGGACTGTTACCCATGCATTTACTGTAAAACGTTTCTTTAACCTGATTAGTTCAATTTATGACCAGTGGAGACAACAGTCTTCTAGTGCACGATTTCTTTAGACATATTTATTTGGTTATATTTACGACTTTTTGGCCACAGTCACACTGAAGTGGTATCGTAAATGGTGAAACGGTCCTGTTTTTCATATTCTTCACCCCAAACAAATAATCAGCTGAAACCAAACTATTTCATACACGTCCCACATTAAGAGCCGTAGTGAAACATAAAACAAGAAAAAAGGCAAAACCAAAAAGGCCTGAAAGCTAGGTTTAATAGGATCTAAAATATTAATAATTGTTATGATATATTTGTTTTTGCTTTCTTGGTTATGTGATCAGGTCATCTATCTAATGTGCTAGTGTAACGTATTAAATAAATATCATTTTGGAGAACAAAGTGGCCCATTGGTTATGGCTCCAGACGACTAATCAGAAGCTTCTGAGTTAAAGTCACAGCTCTGGCAGGCTACCCCTGTTGGGCTCTTAAGCAAGATCACTAACCTGAAACGTAAGTCATTCTGGATAAGCATATGTGCTCTGAGCAGCACATATGAAAACTATTGCTAAGTGGACAGAACAAATAATATAAGGACTGGGAAAAGACTTGAAACATGCTTACATGCAGAGGGTCAGAGGACGCAACACATGCAAACACACACAAAATATTACATTTGATAGGATGACAGAGGTCACATGATTCACATGATGCATACGTACATTGAGGCTGGAGTGAGAAGGCGAAATGTTAATGATAGCAGAACTGGTGCCGTCTGCCAGCTACAAACCAGAGGCATGAAGGTTACTGGGTTAGAATTAGCCCACAAAGAACACACCCACATATATTAGAGACAAAACAATACTTAAATACACATAAAATCTCTAATGCTATATACTGAAAGTTAAAGGACAAACAACATACGGTTTGAAGGTTATTTCGGCACAAAACAGTAGAAGTCCAGCCACAAAAGTTAAATATTATATGAATTCATACTATAAAAGAGTGGTTACAATTAAAACACAGTCATCAAATTAAATACTAAGAAAGACATATGAAACACATAAAACACCATGTATTTACAACATACAAAAATACATTAACACAGAATCAGCTCCAGAATTAGTCACCCTTGGTTTTATTAAAATTATTTCAATTAATTCAAATATTATCATCCCAAAATTCAAGAAAAAAGCAACTTATCCTGATTAAATTTTACTTTTTCGTAAATGAATGTATTAATGAACACCCCGTTACTGGAAGAGGTGATACAGAGGTCAAACTCCCATCATACAGTTCCACTATTGTAAAAATTATAGAACACACAAATTGAATAAATGACCTTCATAAATAAAGACAAATAGCTTTACACCGCCATATATTGCTACTAATTCCCCAACTGTCTGTTCACAGAATACGTTAGAAAGCAGAGAGATCACCTGTGAGAAATTCTATTTCTGTTTTTCTACCTCGGATAACATTAGTGTTTAAGCAATGAGGCATTACAAATGTTGAACCTAAAACTCTCGATCAAGAAAAAACACAGTTGTTTTTCTATAACTGGGCTGTATCTGTCTTAAATTAGCAAATGACAAATCATGTTCTAACAAATGTGAGAATAATGAAACTGTGAAGACCAATCCCTTAAGGAAGTAATGGAAATCTAGAGTAAATTTCACATTGTCCACGTGGCTGACAACAGTAGTGTTTCCATTATGAATTTCTATGCACTGTAGGCTAAAATATGTTCAGACAAAAGAAGAGAGGTTGTTTAGCTATCAGTTCTTTACTTGATTATTTCAGTAACTTAATACTTTTTACTTACTACATTTCAAAAGAAAAAACTGTACAGCGGTTTTGAATCTATTTCTTTCTCTATTTAATCTATCTGTTTTTCTTTATTATTTAGGCAATTTTAGTCAGGCACCTATATTTATACTTGACCACACTGCAGCTGGAGAGAGGGGGCACATGCAAAATATTACCCAATTGCGGCAGTTCCACCACTGAAAGCTTGGCACGCATTCACGATTTTGAAAGAGCTCCTGCGGAGCAGGTACGGCTTTAGAGACATTTATATGTTACATCAATGACAGACCATAAAGATACAGACAGACAGTAGAGGTTTTCCTATGTCCCTGGGACGGTGAATTATATTTCTGTGATGAATAGGCTACAGTATAAGAGTTATATTTTTTTTTAGGTTTTGCATAAGCAATTATAGTTTTTAAATTAAGCAGTGTAGTGGAGTTTAAAAGAAAAACTGCTCCAAAAATGGTGACGCTGCAGTTGTTAAAATGCAGTGACAGTGTTTCAAAGAGCCGTCGATAACTATTGTTTGGGTTAAATATCAATTAACTGCATTACTGAATATTGGCATGTCTAGTTATGAGCGACTTGTAAGCATTTACAGCAAAGAGAAAAAAACAAGTATTTTCTGAATTTTTGTTCTGTTTTTGCTGTGGTTAGTGAAAGACGATAATGTCATTTGCATGGTTTTTGCAGATAATTCATGTAGCTGTAGTACAAACCATGATGTACCCTCAGTGTCATGGATGTGAACCTCTTTCCCTCAATAAAAGACATCCTGTTTAAAGAGACTTTTTAAGAAATGTTTTTAAGAAATACTTTTATACATCTGCTTGAGTAAACTATGCAAAGCCATACTTTTACTCAGATTAGTAGCACTTTTACTTAAGTAAAGCACTTTACTTGTACCACCTCTGCAAAGGAACTGAACACAACATGACCACAACTAATACGATTAACTCCCCACTAAGCATCCCAATAGTCTAATAATGTTTGGGATTAATACTCATGTATTGTACAGGACACTGATCATGTTGTAAAGAACCACAACATCATTCATTTTGTGTGTATTGTGTTGTTGAGCTATTTGACCTGTAGCGTATTTTTCGGACCATAAGGCGCACTTAAAATCCCTTAACTTTCTCAAAAATCGACAGTGCGCCTTTAAATGCAGTGCGTCTAATGTATGAATTAATTCTGGTTGTGCTTTCTGACCTAGAACCGATTGTAGATGGTACACGGCGCTCATAAATCTGTCAAAATGTTTTAGCACGGCCTTGGTAAGTTACAGCTTACGGCCACCGTAGTGCGCAGCATAGCGGAGTAATACGGTATGTGCTTCAGCATTAGGGTGTGTGCATTCATTCATTTATTTTCGAAGCGGATTTCAAACACAACGCTATCAGTCACGCAGTACAACATGGACATAGAGCAGCTGCGAGAGAATTCAACATTAACGAATCAATGGTACGGAAGTGGAGGAAGCAAGAAGACGGCCTGCGCCAGGTAAAGACCAAACTGAGCTTCCAACGGAATTTAAGAGTTTTGTTTCATTTAATGTATTCTTATAACCCAGTGCGCTTTATGTATGAAATCCGTTAGCAGCCGATCATTGATATTGCGTCTTATAATCCGGTGCGCTTTATGGTCCGAAAAATACGGGTAATTGCGATTATCTTAAATTATTGCGATTAGACGACCATGTAATAATTGTGACAGCCCCACTCACAATAAGATAAGATTACACTATTTACAAATATATAACATTTTAAGTCATTTAAACTCTATTATCATTTATTCCATCCCAGTGACAGGGCATACATTACATGTAGGTATATTTACACTTAAACGTCAACGGTTAACACTAGGGCAAAATGTCTTATTTTACAGCTATGTCATGTGAATGAGATAACGTCATCCTCAAGAGATGTATATATGCCAGGTTGCCAATAAACATGAACCAAACATAGCCAGAGCCAAATCAATTAGACTGCATGGTATGCCTTAGAAGGTAATCTGTCTGACAGAAATATTTTCTTATACACTCATCCAAAACCATCATCATAATCACTTTAGACTCACAAAACAGAGGGGTGTGAGCAATAATATATTATAGAAGAATAGTGTTACACCGGTGGACCTTTGCCCATAGTTGTGTCATCCTGTGTGCCAACTGTGTCAAATTAAGCTATCCGTATCACAAACTTTAAACGTGAGATTGTAAAGCTCTCTAACAAGACTAATATTACACATACGTCAGAACCCATATTCAACTCAAAAGCAATCAAAGCCCTCTTAGGTCACGCAGAGGTGATCCAGCACTTGACACTGCATTAGAATTTCAAATCAACATGCTACAGGCTAGAGAGACAGCCGAGGTCATTGCCGCCAAAATGTCAGTTTTAGTTGGGTGCTTTAGCGAAGACCTGGTTACAGAGGTCTGTCAGCAAGTGCTCCCTGTTCTCTAGAATCAACCCTAAGCAGGAGGCACTGGGAATAGGGCAGAGGAGGGGAGGGTGGGTTCCTGTGGCGCCTGTGGTGAACGCAGTTGCCCACGATGACGACTCACCACATCAGAGGCAGGCCTGAACCCTAGCAGCGCCTTCTGCAGCCGAGTGCCAGGACATTATGTATACAATAACAGAGGCAGCTTTACAAGGCACTTAAAGGAACAGCTAATAAGGAACAGGGCTGCTATTCGTTGTTGTCCTCCAACGCTGGGCAATTGCATTACAGCGCATTGCAAAAGTTCACTTGGAACCAGTGAGCTGAAGGGATTGGATTACCTCTCCGTGAATGATAGTACATGTATCCTCTCCAGCAAAATCCACCAAGGTACAACGTGTCGAAAGCAAATCCCACTAGAAAGTCCTCTACCACTAAATCTCAGAAACCTTAAAACCATTCTTCTGCTTTTAGCACCCACAGTTTTTGAAGTTTGATATTGAACTCAATAAAGACATGGCATGAGCCAAAGACCATCCATAAAGCCACCATGAGTATGTTTTCTCCACAAGATGTTTTCTTTGGCCCTTGTCAAACATGAGTGACAAACTTGCTAATATTTTTTCAATGAACACTCGACCCTAGTCTTACCTGGAGCAAACGTGAAGCCTTTGGAGAAGTGATGAGACTCAAATTTAACTTAATGCACTAGGGACTGTTGCCCGTTCTGTGCCTCCATAGCAAAAAGCACACGGAATTCATATATGTGGAAATAATTAAGAGTAACGAGTGTTTTGGCTCTAGTGGTGTATGCTTGGTATAACGTTGCACAGCCAAATTGGTTATACACGCAGCGCTGGACTTGACCTTCATCATAGGTTTTACAAAAACTCTACTGTTTTATATAATGTGACAGGCCAACGAACCAGCCCTGTTATGAACTGTCAATCCAAATATATGAGGCCAAAAATGCAGCCATCAAATGAGTACTAGGAACATGTAAACTATCATATTACGCAATTTATAAGTATAGAACCAACTACATATACTCATGGTTTACACAAAATGCTGTATTTACCATAGGCAACAAGCCTCAAACCTTTTACAACTCCAACAGTAGCATAGTAGAGTCAGATCACGTTTTCCTTTTTGGCTTGTCTAACGCTGGTTCCTGGAGAGGCTTATATTCAGGCTCAATGTCCCACTGAAATGTTACGTGACATGTGAGGCATGGAAATCCAAGGATTCACCTCAGTTTGCTTGGGGTCTTAGGATAGACCTCCAGAACCTTGTTCTACACTGATGTCACAGAGACACAGTGCTTTTGGAAGCGAAAGGTCCTGCTACTGTGCCAAACCTTTAGCCCCAAACATGCATAATGCAGAGACTGTGGATTTAAGTATACATGCATATAGGCATGCACATAAAACAAACAGAGTAATATGCACACATTTCTAAAATGGGCACGCCAATCCACAAAATTCAAACATGGGCACCTTTAGATACAATTTGACCCCTGAAACCAAATGTGCAGAATACACATCTTGGAGAACATACAACCCCCAGCCCAACCTCGTTCTATTTATTGCTCCCAGAACATTACTGATGGACAGAGATGCAAAGCACGAGGGGATTTTCACATGGATAGCTGTGGTTGTGGTTCTGCTTTTATTTATTCTGACCCGAACAAGCCATCTGATGGCGGTCCTTTGACAAGGCAAGCCAGAAAACAAATGAGAGAAAAATGTTCCCTCATACAAATTCAGGGATCTAAATAACCCATTGTACTGTTCTTGCAAGACCAGGAGAACTGAATGAGTAGAGTATTCAGCAAATAGTTGATTTAGACAAAAGTACTGTCATTCAGAGTATCATGTCAAACTATTCTTCCTCTACTGAAACGTATTAAGTGATTGTGAAAATCTATAATAGGATAAGGTCAAACAGGACGGTTAATCCTGCAAATAAGGTCATCCTACATTAATGCTTTAATAGGAAAAATAAGTCATTTATTCAATACACATTTCTTTCTGTTTTCGTTTGCTCCTTCAACTGAGTAAATAACCGAATGGTTGCAGGGTCAAAGCGGCGAAATGGAAACAATTTTCCAATTTTCATAACCTCTCCTGTTTATTTTTATGATGTTATTGTTTTGGGGGAAGGGAATATTATAGTCTGTAGTCATGGCAGAGAATTGATCAATACTATATGAGCACTTATTAAAAACAAGTCTCTTTTTGATGAACACTATAGGGGGCTTCATTAAAATTGCCTTCATCGTGGAAACGGGTTCTAAAAACATTTCCTAATAGGCATCATTCATTTTACTACGTGATCCCTGTGATTCCTTTACAATTACCTCACTTACTGACTTTATGAAACAAGATAGGTCATCCTGCACCAGTCAGGATAAACATTTGTTCCTCTAACATTACAAACTCACTGTACTTCTAAAGTCAAATAGAATTTCAAGTGCAGCTAATCCATCAAAGAACAAAAGACTTTGTCCTGTGGCACATATGGACAGTTCCCTTATAAGTGAAACAAGCATTCTCCTTTTGTCTTTATGCACTATGGCACTGCTTGCTCTTTCTTTGCCATGGCAGGGCAAAGTAAATCAGCAGTGATCAGAACATGTTCCTTTTTATAAGCAGGGTGCGGTCAATGACAGCCATGAGGCATAGGTTCCATCATTAAAAGCACAGAGTGAAATTACCACTACACTCTTTAGTGTTTAGGGGTTTAGGGTGTGTTCGTGTATTGTGTACACGAGTGCTCATGAGTCTATACCTCTCGTACTGTACAGTACAGGTCTGAAGGGAACCCATAGAAACCCAAGCGATGTGACCCCTGAGCCATCAACTAGCAGCCAGTAGAACTCATAAAAGAGCTTACGTATTCCACAAACTATATCTGAGCTTGTCACACTTAAGTAAGCCCTTTCAGAACTATAGAATTTAGCATTACTCTATATTTAGTTGAGCACATTCTCTCTCAATCAATAAACCTACAAGGTTTGTTTGACAAAGGATGTTTCCTTTGGTTTTGCAGATTCTACAAAATCAGACACCGGTGAAAACCCTACCTGTCCTGGAATGAGAGGTTCCTTGTCATCTATGTCAATCAGAATGTCATCTCTTGGCGTGTGAGCAATCTCTTCTGTGAATTGAGAACAAATGGCATCAGTTTACACTTCCTACGAGTCCTTTAACGTTCATTAAGAGTTATTGTTTTGGAATTCATTACGCAACTTTTTAGTCATAGTCAGTTTGTACTCACTAGCTGAGTACCAGTCTACAGCTACCACTCTGGGAGGGTAAGGGCTGGGACATGTTTTTTCAAAGACATGAACAGGGAGTGGAACACTACGTGCCCTATTCTGTATGCTTGAGCTCACAGATGCCTGTGATTGCCACGTATCACTGTGATTGATAGGGGAGACAGCAATGTCAATGCCATTCCTTAAATTCAACAAGCAGTGCCAATGATTGCTCTCATTATCTCTATCCACTGAGGTTTAGTGTCATGCAACCTGGGAGCTTACACCCTTAGAATGAATCTTCTCTCACCCTGGTCCTGATTTAGAGACTCTCCTTCTGGGTCCTCAGGCTGGCAGCGGTACTCCTGGAGCGAACGGATGGTGCACTGGCCCACGACTGGCTTCCTCCCAAACTGCCGATTGTCAATCACCTTGATCACAAGTGGAGGCATGTAGAGCTCCTCCCTGGGCAGCCACTGGGAAGGCCACCGAAAACAACATGACATTAGGAATACCTACAAGTGGTAAGTCAAATCAGCTCGTCGCAGTCCGAGGTAATAATAAAGGTCACCAACTCTCAAAACTTCACATACAAAGTGACTTGGGGAAGATGAAAGGCTGTTAAATGGTGGAAAAGAAGGCCGTAATCTTTTGACATGGGGTGAAGGAAAAAAGAAATGCCTCTGCCAGTTTTGACTGCAATGCAACAGTTGTCTCTTGAGTACAGTATTGTTGTTTTCTATATTTCACATGTGATTACAGAGAGACTCATCTCAGCACCACAACACTCAGTACAACTAACCAAAGGAACATGGTGAGCGCCTGTCTCATGCTTGGCAAAGTGCTGCCTGTAGCTGACAGTGAATCGTCAGCATTTCCAGCCAGCATTCCGTCCACGCAAAGCTCTTCACCATAAGACAAGAACTCTGAGCGCAATTCGGGCCATGTAGAGTTCAGTAATTACAGCTCGCACTTGTTTGCTGCTGTGGACTGTTGTTGTGGCCCTAAGGTCCTCAAAACTGTGACAACAGCATGACAGGCTATAGCCAGATTAATATTCACTTTTGAATGTGTTGTCACTTGAGC
The DNA here is from genome assembly GCA_025084515.1 of Ancistrus triradiatus. Taxonomy (NCBI): domain Eukaryota; kingdom Metazoa; phylum Chordata; class Actinopteri; order Siluriformes; family Loricariidae; genus Ancistrus; species Ancistrus triradiatus. Next base: position 242,014 of record JAJAGP010000294.1, read on the forward strand.
AAGAAAACTAACCACAGTGCTATGCAAAAGTATATTTTTCAGTTTATTCTCTGCTTGTTCTTTATTTACAGATTAGCGATCACTGCACTCTGTAGATCTACCATTACAGACTGTAGACCATCAGTTTCTCTACATGCTTTGTTGGTATCCTTTACTCTGTTCTCTAATGGTCAGGACCCCCACACGTCAGGTACTATTTAGGTGGTGGATCATTCTCAGCACTGAGATACAAATGGATCAGACACAGCAGTGCTGCTGGAGTTTTAAACCACCTCAGTGTCACTGCTGGACTGAAAATAGTCTAGCCGCCAAAAATGTCCAGCCACCAGCATCATGTAGGCAGCATCCTAACTGTGCAACAATAGATGGGCTGCTGTCTCTGACTTCACATTTACTGCACAAGGTGAAGCAGAACCTGAAGTCTCTAAGAGTGGACAGTGTTTTAAAACTCCAGCAGCACTGCTGTGTCTGATCCACAGCAGTGTCACTGCAGTGCTGAGAATGATCTAACACCCAAAAACTTGATCTGTGCTGGTCCTGTGGGGGTCCTGACCATTAGAAAATAGAGTAAAGGAAACTAACAATGTAGAGAAACAGATGGACTACAGTCTGTAAATGGGGAACTACAAAGTGAAGTACCGGTAACCACTTAAATAAAGAATAAGCAGAATATAAATTGAGAAATGTAGAATGCCTAACAGAAGTGATCAAATTTTACTAAATACTTAAAAATTTCCAAACTGGACTGTGTAGACCATAGATTCGCTCTTTGCACTTTCTTACTGTTATAGATTTTGAACTATGGCAAAATTGCTGTGATCTTGCTGAGGAAATCTATTCCTTAAGTTCTGTTTGTTTTCCAAAAATACAAAAACACCATCTCCAATCTCCAATAGACCTCTTTACAAATGAATTTTAAAAATAGATATAAATGTCCCGATTAAATAGGTGGCAAAGAGAATAGGTGGAAAAATAGTACCACATCAATGAAGAGTGTGTTGATGTCGAAGTTTGGATTCTTCTTAGTGTTGCGAATAACACAGGACTGCACCATACGGCCACCACACTCCACCTGCAAGCTGGGGGACGTCACACTTGCCAACTGAAAGCTCTTCAAGTTACGCACCCCCCACGCCAGGATCTGTAAGGTCATAAGCCATATTCGTCATATGTTCATTTATCATATTTCATTTATTCCAGTGTCACATATTTGCTTTATGTTTCTAACCTCGATAGCAGCACGCTGTAGGACTGGTTTGATGCCCTGTGGCACCATGTAGACATTTGGCTCTCTCTGGGGTGGAGGGCAGGGCAAGTCTGAGTCCTCTGGCTACCAATTAGAACAGAACTGAGTTTAGTGTTGGCAGGAAGCATGTTCAATATGTAACCAGCAACAAATGCTACGATGAAGTGACGCATTGTGTTGTCATACTTGATATGTTTACATTCTTTGATATTTCATCTTGATATGATTCATATCTTACCAGTGTGGAACACTGTGGTTGTGTGATTTACTTAAACGGCCTGAAACCACACGATGCCCCCACATTTGGAAATGAGTGTGAAAAAAACATGCGTTTTTTAGTCTCAAATTGCAGGGAAAATCAGTCAAACATTGTTATGTTAAAATCAATTGTGGTTAGCACGCATGCCAAAAAATGAAACCCTGATTGTTAGCAGCATTGCATCGCTGCCTTTGGGAAACAGGCACCGCTGTTAAATATGTTGTATACTGTGCGAAAACATTCTTCAGTACGACTCACGTCCATACTCCATGTAAAGCCTGACTTCCATTAATCTCAGCCACAAATCTAAAGGGCTGCTCTTAAAGCAAACATACAGTTACAATTTCCTTCATTAACTGAAAATGTTTCTCTACACAACCGGCCTCAAAACTCACAAGAATACAGTCAGCTCCACAATTACTGGCACCATTGTTAAAGATGGGTAAAATGGTTATGGAAAAAATGTGTGTGGTTAATAAGGGTGATCTCAGCCTGCAAATACAAGAGGAATACAACTTTTATGTTAAGAAAGCTAAAGCCTTTTAGATGAACCCTTATCCAAAATGCGTGCGCCACAATAACTGGCTCCTAGAAATTAAATGACCAAACTGCGCTGACCATTATGACCTAGACAGCTAGCTACACACCTGAAAATGTGCACATCCACTCTTTAGGATTGGTTGAAGAAGGCTGTAACTAGCCTGCCTGGAAGAGAATGCAAATGTGTTTTTTCCCCAAATTGCGCCAGACTTAAGCTTGTTTTCATTTGCCCACTCTGGTCAAATAAGCCACCCCACTACCAAAGGGACCCTTGTTCACACTTTGGCAGTGCCTCCAGCCTGGCTGGGCATAGACAAAATTTCCAGGCTCTGAGGAACTGAAGGTTGAATGAGGTCAAATGGGGGTCATCTCCCCATCGCAGCATATACAGCAGCACCAATGGCTGATCAATTCACCGGCAAAGGTGGTGGATGGACATTGAGAGCCTCAATGCAGATTCACTTTCACTATAGTAGTCCAAAGCCTGCCAGTGGAAAGAAGCAGTTGGCAGCCAGGAGCAGTGCAGAGGAGCTCGCTGGTTTTGCTACAAAATTCCCCTTTCAGTGTTTGGTCAAACATGTTGAAAAGTCTGATAAACTGAACATGGGAAATAATGAAGAAAAGGGATACATTCCAGAAAAAAACTTTGGCTAAGGTAGTTTAATTTCCTTAGAATAAATGTACTTTAATTAAAATTAGATCGCTCGGAGATTTTCAGTGTAGCATGAAGCAAATTATTTACAAAGACCTTTAGTCATATGTTCTCATTACAACACGTATGAACAACTCTGCGGCAGATTGAAAAGTGCTTTAGGTAATTGGGCAGCACCGTTGCCCCCACAGCAAGAAGGTCCTGGGTTCAATCACAGGAACCTCAATTCATAAATCACGATTCACTACACAATGATTCAGATTCACAATAGCCACTACTCATTGAAGATCTGTGCTGTGTTCATTGTGTTTTTGTTTCAATTTTTGCATTTACAGTACTGTATTCTTAGTGCAAATAAGTCCCCCTGGGTCCTAAAAAGAATAGTATTGGCAGCCAACCGAAAGGGAAACAAAAACTGAATCCTCCAGAAAACAGGCTGCTGATAGTGTAGATGAGTTCACCAATAGAGTAAGTGTTTTGTCTTGATGCATGCTCAATAAACGAGGTAAGAAAATCCCAGAAGTTGAATCTGTTCATCTGGACATAGGTTTGGTCAGAGAAACGTTTCGTCACTCATCTAAGTGACTTCTTCAGTCTCGAGATGAGTGTCGAAACGTTTCTCTGACCAAACCTATGTCCAGAAGAACAGATTCAACTTCTGGGAGTAAGTGTTTTGCTTTTACTTTTCACTTTCAATCCATTATTCACTAAATTACATGAGATTTTCAGCACTTTATTATAAAATAAGCTTTGTGTTAATGATGTTAGCCAACTGTAGGTTAATGTAAGTGTTTTAAACAGTAACTTATCAGTACTTATCATAGACTCCACTATGATACAGTATAGAGCGCTCTACCAAACACATGTTAAACTCCTCAGTCCATGATAACTTATGATGGGTTTGTCGGAACATATCCTCAAAGTAAATCAGGGAGCAGCTGTACAATACCACAGCCATATAATGCCTTATACAGTGTGGATGTTCTGGCGGTCTGGAAAGGGTTAATCCAATTAACATTATTTCTTATGGGAAAGATTTGCTCAGTACTCATCATTTTCGGTTCTGGAACGAATTAACAACGAGAACCAAGGTAACACTGTATACCGACTGAGGTACAGTGAAGATAATGCCAGAAGCTGGGAAATTACAGTTAATACCACAACAGATCAGTGGAAACACTGTCTTATCTATGGAAACATCGCATATAAACCTTGCTTTGGCTGACTGCTATGTTTTCCTTAGACTTTGCTTCTTGACTTAGTACAGTAATGCTAATATCATCTCTGTAATATGTAATCTTTTACTGAACTGGTCAGATCCACATTCTACAACAAACCTCTGAAAAATGTCTAATCAAATTGACATTAATTCTTGGTGTGTGTTTGTGTCTGGTTGTCTTATCACAAAAAGCAGTGTGCAGTGTGAATGTGAGTAAATGCTATACCCATTGCTGCATGCTCTCAGAGAAGATCATTGGTAACGCAAGCTTGAAAAATAATGGATGGGAGAGAAAAAGACAAGTAACATCAATATCAAGACCTAAGCAGTAGTTTTAAAATTGCACTTTAAGCAATAGTAATAATAAAGGCTGATATTTGAGTATTACCTCATCTATGATGTGAGGCTGCTGGAGAAGGTCCCCCTGGGAATTAAGAAATACATTCATGGTTAGAAATTACAAGCTTAAGTAATGCTGTGAGAGCAATATGGCTTTGTGTGCGTGGGAGTAGGTGGGAGTGTGTGTGAACGCGCTTGCATGGGTGGCCTGGCCTTTGCTCTAAGCATGCACTCTAATTCAATTTCCCTTTGATTATGCTGCTCTAACTGGTGCCAGGTGGGTCTGTAACACACTGGCACCTCCAGTCATTCTGGTGGCATGCCGCACTACAAAGACAGGGCTGTCATTTCGCCGATTCCAAAGCAGAGAAATAACTCCAGTCTCAAGCGGTCTGTTAAACTGGTCCAGGATTGATACTGTGCCAGATAAACCAGTCCAGGTACAGTGGTGCTCCTACCACTTAACAGCAGCCCTATCCAATTACTCTGTCATGCTTGCTTTGGAGAACAGTGAGGGTTTGTGTTTGAGTTTGGAGAGGAAAGTGTGTGTGTGTGTGTCTACATCATCATGAAGACCAAATATCCCCTCAGTTGATAGAACAATCTGACATTGGTTAGGTCATGGGATACCTGGCTAGTCCCAACAAAAAGCCTGAGTTTTGTTCTCCAAAAACTGCAACTTTCTATGGAGGAAAAAAGCCAAAAAATTGACTTTAGGTTGCTGAGGTTAAGGATAGGCCTAGGGGTAGCACTGGTTTTCACTACAGTAATATTATGTCAATGGAAAGTGCGTGTCTGTTGGGGGGAGGTCTTACCACTTACCTCTTGCCCAGGGATATGATGAATTGCGGGCTGTGAAGACAGACAGATAGACAGATGGATAGATGGATAGATAGATAGATAGATAGACAGACAAATGTATAGGAAACAGAAAACATAAGAGATGGACCACACATCTAATAAATCTCAACTGAAAGCAGTGACTTCATGGGACATTATTAAATTAGCCTGTGGCCACTGGGAATGCAGCCTGTTCACATGTGAACAAGCAGTCATCAAAAAGAACACAGTGTTCTCCTGGGGCCTAGATGCCCTCCATACAGAGAAACACATACACAAGCGCGCACACACATACACACAGATATGCTCCCTAATATAGTACATGGACACAAGGCAGCCTATTCAGTGCAAAACCACAGCCTACCAAAACCTCTTCTAAATGAGTTAAGAAGTTATTGTCTAAAACAATATTTGGCTCACCCCACATGTTTACATTGGGGTGTAGGTCATGAGACTTGCCAAGTCAAAAGCTTAATTCTGTGGTCAATTTTTGTGTGGATTTGGGCACATGTTTTAGATCACTGTCCTGCTGGAACATCCACCCACAACTAATTTGTAGCTTTTCTGGCAAACTAAGCCAGATTTTCATTAAACATCGTCTGGCAATTCATGAAGTACATGATGCCATGAATCTTAACAAGATTAACATACCTGGGTATATAACAAGATATACACTGCTCAAAAAAATAAAGGGAACACTCAAATAACACATCCTAGATCTGAATGAATGAAATCTTCTCATTGAATACTTTGTTCTGCACAAAGCTGAATCTGCTGACAACAAAATCACACAAAAATCATCAATGGAAATCAAATTTATTAACCAATGGAGGCCTGGATTTGGAGTCACACACGACATTAAAGTGGAAAAACACACTACAGGCTGATCCAACTTTGATGTAATGTCCTTAAAACAAGTCAAAATGAGGCTCAGTATTGTGTGTGGCCTCCACGTGCCTGTATGACCTCGCTACAACGCCTGGGCATGCTCCTGATGAGGTGGCGGATGGTCTCCTGAGGGATCTCCTCCCAGACCTGGACTAAAGCATCCGCCAACTCCTGGACAGTCTGTGGTGCAACGTGACGTTGGTGGATGGAGCGAGACATGATGTCCCAGATGTGCTCAATCGGATTCAGGTCTGGGGAACGGGCGCGGGCCAGTCCATAGCTTCAATGCCTTCATCTTGCAGGAACTGCTGACACACTCCAACCACATGAGGTCTAGCATTGTCCTGCATTAGGAGGAACCCAGGGCCAACCACACCAGCATATGGTCTCACAAGGGGTCTGAGGATCTCATCTCGGTACCTAATGGCAGTCAGGCTACCTCTGGCGAGCACATGGAGGGCTGTGCGGCCCTCCAAAGAAATGCCATCCCACACCATTACTGACCCACAGCCAAACCGGTCATGCTGAAGGATGTTACAGGCAGCAGATCGCTCTCCACGGCATCTCCAGACTCTGTCACGTCTGTCACATGTGCTCAGTGTGAACCTGCTTTCATCTGTGAAGAGCACAGGGCGCCAGTGGCGAATTGGCCAACCCTGGTGTTCTCTGGCAAATGCCAAGCGTCCTGCACGATGTTGGGCTGTGAGCACCACCCCCATCTGTGGACGTCGAGCCTTCATACCATTTTCATGGAGTCGGTTTCTAACCATTTGTGCAGACACATGCACATTTGTGACCTGCTAGAGGTCATTTTACAGGGCTCTGGCAGTGCTCCTCCTGTTGCCCTCCTACGGCGTCCTCCACATCTCCTGGTGTACTGGCCTGTCTCCTGGTAGCGCCTCCAGCCTCTGGACACTGCACTGACAGACACAGCAAATCTTCTTGCCACAGCTCGCATTGATGTGCCATCATGGATGAGCTGCACTACCTGAGCCACTTGTGTGGGTTGTAGAGTCCATCTCATGCTACCACGAGTGTGAAAGCACCACCAACATTCAAAAGTGACATTCAGAAGTTTGATTTACTTGGAGTTATATTGTGTTGTTTAAGTGTTCCCTTTATTTTTTTGAGCAGTGTATATGGGATAGGGGTGGGCAACATGACAATATTGTGTCATCAGCGCTTAAAGAACACTGACCAACTGCATATTTCATTATAAAGAGGGTAAATAGTTCTGTTTAACTGAATGAAGTACAGCACATTTTGAATAAAAAAATTACTATACTAAGTATGGGATAATATTTGAATAGCAGTTCTTAAGATGCATTTTGTCTGCGATCACCGATCGAGGGACTGTTAAACAGTACAGTGTTATACCTTATCTCTGCGGATCAGCTGAAAGGCAGCAAGTAGTTCACCAGCCGCTTTACTGCCTTTCAGTATGGGATACCAGGCCAGGCGAGGAGAGGAGGCCATGGAGGGCTGACATATGCAGCGTCCCATAAACTCATCTGCCCCCTGGGATGCAAAAACATAAATGGCATTTAAATATTTGATGTATTTGGAAACATACCACTTTCCAGACAGTACTGGGCCGATCAGTAATTGGCCAAGTATTTGGCACTGCCAAAATGGAAGATCACTTTTACACAGTACCAGCCAAACCAGCAACATAAATGTATTACATATGTAATTAGCCATGCACATGCAAAATATAGACTCACGTAAGTATCCTGATCATACAGCTCCACCACAATGTTTGGAGGGTTCTTTTCTGTCACTTTGGGATCTCCAAATACCTCCAGTTCATGGAAGATAAGAGTTTGGTCCCAGGTGGGGTTCAGGGTGTTCCTTATGGTCACTGACTTCTGGCTCTGGTGCAGGAAAGACACAATGGCATAGGCATCTGCAAAAGAAAGGCTCATGTTAGTTTATGGAAGAGCACAATCATTCAAGGAAATTATACAATTTTTTACCTTTGGAAATGGTCTTTCACCCTGGATATTTACCAGCAGGTAGGGTCGGTATCCCTCTACTACTCTTAATATTCCTCCGTATAAAGTTTGGCATATGCTCACTGTGTCTCTGTGAGCCTCTACTCTGCTCTTACCTTCTAAAACATGTTATCAGGTGCACTTGCTCCACTAAATTGCCCCTAGGTGTAAGTGAATGTGATATCCTGCTATAGGCTAGACCTGTCTGGGGTGTATCACTCACACTCCTGATCGCCACACTTCCGATCTCCATTTGCTAGGGATTCCTTTTGCAACGTTGGTGCTTATTTGCCAAGCAACCAGCCAGTACTGACTCTTCTTGCATAGCCCTTGTTATCTCTATCACCCTGGCCTAAACCAATGCAGCCTGGTCTCACAGGAGAGAGGAGAGTCTGATAATCCTTTTAGTGAACAAATCAGAGGGCAGTCACTGCTTTGGCTCATCCAGGGACTTTGTTCTTCCACTCACTACACATTTGATGTCAGGACCATGGCTGCAGAAAGCAGATGAAATGAAGCAGAACTCATCTCCCATTTCTGGCAGTCTGTCAGAGGATCTGCATTTGGAGTGAGAATGCTGCAACTTTGGGTTCACCCTTGGCTGGCTCATCTGTCTAACCATATGGCTCGTCCAGCACAGCTCCTCTCACATCTGTGCTGCTACAACTTCACTGCTCCAGCTGTAGTCACAGCCCCGAGCTCATCACCAGCAGGCTCCTCTGTTGAGATCTCCATGCAGACTGATGCCATCTGGGCCACCAAGGAGGAACAGCATTCTTGCTGGTGGTCTTTGCTTCTACTGTGCTTCCAGTTAACACCTAGCAACCACCTGTCCTCACTACTTCACAATATTAATACTCTTGCATACTGCTCATGAAACCATCCACAATCCAGCCCTGATTGACTCTGGCACTGAGAAGAATTTTCTTAATATTAGCCTGCTGTCGTCCACTCTCCACGTCACTGTTATAAATGTGCTTTGTTCCATCACTCACTGGACTCTTGCTTTGTGCCGCGCCACACAACGACAATTTTCCTCTACCTAATCTGCACCCCTGGAGCACATCTCATCTTTGGCCTCTCCTGCCTGTGAAAACCTGTCATTTCATGCACCAACAATGACATTATCTATAGATCACCTTACTTTCTCACCCATTGGTTTAGACCTCCTACTATTTGGCTGCATGATTTCACATCTCCCAGAGTCCCAATTCCACTACATCTCCCAGAGTCTCAATTCCATCACCCAGTACCATGACTCATCTCTACTCAGACCCCACTGAGCTGCACCAGTCCAACAATTGTACCATTGAGCTCCAGGAAGTAGCGATGCCTCCAAACCTGAGGGTTGACCCACTCTCCCCTGCTGAGACACAAGCCATGAACAAGTGCATCTCTGAATATTTCTCCAATGGTTTTATTTATCCATCTCTCCAGCAGCTGCAGGGGTTTTCTTTGTGCAGAAAATGGACGGCATGATACGCCCATGCATTCGGACTATGTTCCAGTCTATGGTTCATGACACACCACTTGACATGCTATGGCTCAGTATTTAGATGTACTCATCCTCTCTGGACACTCATGTCACCCATATCTGCTAGGTGCTGCAATAACTCTTGCAACATAAACTTTTCATCAAAGCTAAGTATTCTGAATTTCATGTGCAATCTATCTCCTTTCTGGGTTTCATTATCTCATTATCCGGCATCACCATGTTAGCAAGGTTCAGGCAGTCATTGGGTCCTGGTGCCGCAACCCACTTTAATTAAGGAGTTTCAATGTTTGCAGGATTTCACCAGGTTTCACAGAAGATTCAACTTGAATTTGAGTGCTATTGCAGCATTCTTCTAAAAAGCTGTTCTCCCTGTTCCTACATGTGAATCTCCAGACTACATTCAATTCCCTAAAGGTGGAGATTTCCAGTACCCCAGTGTTCAAACACCCTGACCTCACCTGTCCATTTGTCCTGGAGGTAGATGCATCGGATGCAAGGGTTGGTGCTGTCCTCTTCCAGTGGCAGGGAGCACTACCCAAATTCTTTCTGTTCGCCTACTATTCCCACAAACTCATCCTTACAGAATTAAATTATGACATGGGAGACTGGAAGCTGTTGGCCATTAAACTCACTCCAGAGGTATGGTGTCAAAGGCTCAAGGGAGTCCCAAGTCTGTCCCAAGACCTTCAAAATCTGGTCAACTCTGAGCTATATGGCCCAGTGGAGAGCTGTTGGGTCATTACATCCTGTTCCTGGGAAGTTCTTCCCGTCTGCTTCAGAGGCTACACCCCTGCAAACTCCTTGGGGGAGGTGTTATTGTCATGCTCCCAATCGCCGCATTTCTGGACTCCAGTTTCCATCACCCATGACAAACGCACACCTCATCACTACCTTACTACCACACACACCGGTACACAATCAGCTGATCAAACACACAGGAATTTAAACACCACTCTTCATTCATTCGGTGCACTGATGCCTAGTGTGAGTCTGACAAGTCACTCCGTTCTCCTGTTTTGCTTATTCCCTGTTAAATTTTAAGCTCTGTTTTCGACACTGTTTTTTGCATAGGTCTCTGGATATTCTATTTGGTTTGTCAGATCTCTGGTTTTTGGACTGCTTTCTCCTTTTTGTGCAATAAACAGCTTTTTTTTCAATAAACTGTTTATTGAATTTCTGCAGTCATATCCCATTTCTGCCAATCATGACAATTCATTTCTGTGCTCCTTGTTTCTGGCATAGGCTCAAGACCTCCATACTCAAGATGCATTAAAGAATGTCTGAAAATAGATATTTACGTATTATCCACTGGTCTGAAAACTGTGAAAAACCAGGTGTTCATTACGAATAAATGAACAAAAAATAGAACAATCATTTAATACATGTAATTAATGTAAAATTGATTTTTCCGCACACTAAATTACATTACTATGTAATCGCCTATAATAGAGACCCACGTAACTACTTTCTAAAGACTGAAGGCCAGCTAACACTGTAGGTGTTAATTTAATAATGGTGATTTTGTTATGTGCTACACTGAAATACAAATAAAATGGAAAGAGAAAGTTGCCAGTTTTAGGATCTGTAACCACAAACTAGCAGACGTCTGTTTGCCATTAAAATTGAGGGAGTGATTTAGTAGTTAATGAAAGTCCTTCTTCCAAGGCCTCCAAACCATCACGAGCGTAATAAACTGTGGTGTTTCTGTCTTTGATAATATAAAGAGGGTGATGAAGTCAGAAATATTGAGCCAACAGCACTAGTGAAAATAGCCAGAGATAGCAAAGCTTGCTCTGCAGGGAAACAACATGAACTTTGGTCATTCTGTGAAATATCTACACCAACGTGCGTGCGTGTGTACGTCAGCATGTTCTCGAGCCTGGGGTATGTTCCGCCTTGTAAGAGCCAAAGAGTTAAACTTTTTATATTCTGAAGGGAGCCGAAATTATATAGACTGACAAACTACATAGGAATGCCTGAAATTGGAGGGACAGTCTCAGAGGTTTATTATTGCTGTCCAGCCTCAATGGGACAGTTTCACTAGGGAGGGGAAAATGGACCTGCTTTTTCCCAGCTCTGATTAACACATACACATACACATACAGAGACATACCCCTTCCCACAACACACTCTGGCTCGAATAAACAGAGGAATAAATAAGCGAAGTGTGCGCTATCACCCAGGAGTCAATGGGAAATAAATATAGGCAGGGGCTAATAAGGCTGCACAGAGTAAATAAATACTCCTCCTGGCGGACTTATGTAATTGGACAACGCTGCAGCAATGGCCGCCCACGTGTATGATTCAACCACACAAGACTCAAGACTGCTGCCATACACTCAGGCAAATGAGGGGGCACCAGCTTTATGAATTGTTTACCATCTGTCAAAACTATAATGTTTGACTGGCAAAGAGCAGTGTGTAATTTTTATGTTCTTAAAAAAAAATGTATCAGGGTGTTAGCAAAGGTTTTGCCACAGGCAGGTCATAAATAAATGCATTTTAGACCTGACCACAATCTAGCATGCAAGATATTGTGAACGGAATCACACACAACTGGCACATAGTTATGGTATTATCCACTTCCCTGAATGACAGGCATCACCACAGAGTGTGACACATTCAGAGGTAGCAAAATATATGCGCAGAATATTTTATTCAATGTCAGATTTTTCTCAGTAGGGGTCCAGGCTTGGTCTTTCTTGCAAGCCACAAAAAAAATACATTTACATCATTTAGCAGACACCCTTTAAGTCATTTAGAAGAAGTGACTGTGACTTACAATTAACAGATTCTTACAAACAAGCAATTGTGGGTTAAGGGCCTTGCTCAAGGACCCAACAGTGGCAACTTGCCAGAGGTGGGATTTGAAGCCTAGACCATCTGGTCCATAATCCAGTACCTTAACCGCTAGGCTACCACAGCCACAGTGGTGTGGTGCACAGAATTTACAACTAGGAAACACAATCTGTTGGCTACTCCTAATTGCACTAATCAGTGTAAATGTGAGAGGATATTCTTAAGAGTTCCTACATTTTGCCTAAGCATTCCCAAACAATTCTCCAGACCATGAGCCAGATGAATGAATGCAAATGAATGCATCAGTTTTGAAGCTCCATTTTTCTGGACCCAAGATCCTTCCTACAAAAGAAGCTGACATCATAACAGCATGTAATGTACTGAGTGTAGTGATACTCAGGTCACAAACTGTAGCTCAGTCCACCCAGTGGATTTCATTCTCCTCCAGTATGACCACTGTAATAGAAGTCATAGTTTTGGCTCCTTCATAAATGTGGTGCCCCATCCTTCATTTCATTTTATCCAACTCCATCTCAATCACTCAGGACCAGTGATTTCAGTCTGCTGCTGATTTATGCCTTTTCCCCAAACTCTTGAAAAAGAACTGTGGTGGGTCATGCAAAGTCCGGTGCCTGAACCTTAAACTTTTCGTGCTGGGCCTGCTAATTTATATTGCATTCATATTTTTCATAAGGATTTACCATGTTTTCATCTGGGTCTGTGAGCTTGGAATTAAGCTCCAACACAGAACCTGTCTAAGTCATTTTCCATTATCTCATCGGAAATGAGGGGAAAATATATGTTTAATGTCCACACCTCTCTGTAGCACCTAGTGTTCTCTATGGTTTAGTCACTGTGTTTTTTCCAGAAGAAGGAAATTTATGCTGGACATCTGTAATGGGTGATAACCACCGACCATGAATAGTGTTGAAAGTTTAATTATGCAACTTTAATTATGCAACACATAAGTCATTTGGGCCTTTTTGTTCTGTGTGTCAGTTTATGTTAGGGTCGTTACAATTACTATTAACTATAACTGAACTCTTAACATGAATGCTCTAACTATTTATATATTTAAATAAAGAAAACAAAAACATATCTAACAAGCAAATACTGACTGAAACTAAACTTAATTTCATGCGTCAATGTAATCAATGTAAAAAACAAACATAATCTAAATCATAATCAATAGATAAAATATTAACTGTAATAAGACTGGTCTATTTAAAGTATAATGTAGTAGTGATAATACAGGTCATAAATTATGTTTTTTTAAATGTGCTATATTAACAGTTATTTTTATTTTTAAACACAGAAATACAACCTCAATTCCCAAAAAAGTTGGGACACGATGTAAAAAAACAAATACAATCATTGCAACAATTCCTTGGCCTGACTTGACACCAAACTTATCCCCAGCCAAGCATTTATGGGACCAGCTGGGATCCCAGATTCGACGACCTACAAAGTGTGCAGGATCTACAGACGCATCTGCAACATCTGTGGGCAAATGTGCCACACTATACATTACGGAATCTGTATGTCTCCATGTCCAGCCATATCTCATCATGTATCCAGGCTAGAGGCGGCCTAACAGGGTACCAGAGCATCCTTTCAATTGTACAGTTTTCCCCAATAAACGTATCCTTTCGCTCTAATACTATAATTACTTACATATATCATCATTACATTCATACATATTAAGTTTCATTCGATTCCAACAACTCCTGCTTGGTGAGTTATGTTTTTGTCAGTGAATGTATAAATCTAGAGAAACACAGACTTCAGTGAACGTCTATTAGTTCTGTGTTGAGGGCCTCAAAGGAGATTTCACACGCAGGCTGAACTGTTCATCAGAAGGAGTTTTAATGAACAGACTTTGTGACATTGCAGTGAGATATTTGAGCTTGCTAAAATATTGAATTCCACCAAGATTAATGAATAACATAGACACTTTAACATACTAACATATTAAACATATTTACCTAACACACTGATCGTATGTATTACAAAAAGACAGTTAGTCTACTCCCGGAAAGGAGTAGAAGCTTTAGAAGTACACAGTAAGTCAGCTGTCTAGATGTTGCTCTTGCGATCTAATATAATTACGAGCCACCATTTGTAAAAACAGGTAATTGATATTTCCTTTTTGAATATTTTTTATATAAATTAGCAAATCATTCTTGTCCTCACAGAAAACTTAGAACTGAGGAACTATACGCTATACATATCTCCGGCTGTTATAAAACAGAGTACTTAGTCAAAGTCGGTTACACTAAATAAATGAAAAATTATAATAATTTCATCTCGTTTTCTTTATCCACTTTTAAGGCTCCTGGTGAAAATCTGATGATTTTTAGGTCACACACATTCAGAAATATAGAAAAATCTAAAAGGTTCAAAACCTTTTTAGCACCACTATTAGTTAGTACATGGTTTTACAGTGTGTTGTGGTGTGTCATAGGATTTTGATTTTACATGAATTCTTTATGTTTTGGTTTCATGCTGCTATTTGGTTTAGTAAATTGCTAATGCTGGTTAACTAGTAATCAGAATTTGCTTTCACAAATAAGAACAGGGGGCACTAGAATTGTCCAACAAGATAGTCCACCACCCCAGGGCCCTCTGGCTGGGTCAGGCATTGCATGCAGATACAATTGTCTGTATCATTGGAAGGAGAGGTGACCTCCATACAGCCCTGTGAAGCACTTATTTACAGTGGGGCAAAAAAGTATTTAGTCAGCCATCGATTGTGCAAGTTCTCCTACTTAGTAAAATGAGAGAGGTCTGTAATTTTCATCATAGGTACACTTCAACTATGAGAGACAAAATGAGAAAAAAAATCCAGGAAATCACATTGTAGGATTTCTAAAGAATTTAATTGTAAATTATGGCGGAAAATAAGTATTTGGTCAATAAATTTGGTTCAACTCAATACTTTGTAACATAACCTTTGTTGACAATGACGGTCTTCACCAGGTTGGCACACACTGTAGCTGGTATTTTGGCCCATTCCTCCATGCAGGTCTCCTCTAGAGCAGTGATGTTTTGGGGCAACACGGACTTTCAACTCCCTCCACAAATTTTCTATGGGGCTGAGGTCTGGAGACTGGCTAGGTCAATCCAGGACCTTGAAATGCTTTTTATGGAACCACTCCTTCGTTGCCCAAGCGGTGTGTTTGGGATCATTGTCATGCTGGAAGAGCCAGCCACGTTCCATCTTCAATTCTCTCACAGATGGAAGGAGGTTTTGGCTTAAAATCTCATGATACATGGCCCCGTTCATTCTTCCCTTAACACGGATCAGTCGTCCTGTCCCGTTTGCAGAAAAACAGCCCCAAAGCATGATGTTCCATCCCCATGTTTCACAGTAGGTATGGTGTCTCTTGGGATTGCAACTCAGCATCCTTCTTCCTCCAAACACAACAAAATGAGTTTTTACAAAAAAAGTTCTATTTTGGTTTCATCTGACCACATGATATTCCCCAATCCTCTTCTGGATCATCCATATGCTCTCTGGCAAACTTCAGATGGGCCTGGACATGTACTGGCTTAAGCAGGGGGACATGCCTGGCACTGCAGGATATGAGTCCCTCTCGGAGTAGAGTGTTACTGATGGTAGCCTTTGTTACTTTGGTCCCCAGCTCTCTGCAGGTCATTCATCAGGTCCCTCCGTGTAGTTCTGGGATTTTTGCTCACCATTCTCATGACCATTTTGACCCCACGGGATGAGATCTTGCCGTGGGGCCCCAGATCAAGGGAGATTATCAGTGGTCTTGTACGTCTTCTATTTTCTTACAACTGCTCACCACAGTTGATTTACTTCACCACCAACCTGCTTGCCTATTGTAGATTTCACTCTTCCCAGCCTGGTGCAGGTCTACAATTTTCTTCCTTTTGTCCTTCGACACTTCTCTTGGTCTTGAGTTTGGAGTCTGGACTGTTTGAGGCTGTGGACAGGTGTCTTTCATACAGATAACGAGGTCAAACAGGTGCCCATTAATAACAAGTAACGAGTGGAGGACAGAAGAGCTTCTTAAAGAAGTTACAGGTCTGTGAGAGCCAGAAATCTTGCTTGTTTTGTGGGTGACCAAAATACTTATTTTTCCACTATAATTTAGAATTAAAATTCTTTAAAAATCCTACAATGTGATTTCCTGGATTTTTTTCCTCATTTTGTCTCTCATAGTTGAAGTGTACCTATGATGAAAATTACAGACCTCTGTCATCTTTCTAAGTAGGAGAACTTGCACAATCAGTGGCTGACTAAATACTTTTTTGCACCACTGTATTTGGGATTATTTTTATTATTTTTATTATTTTGTAACAAGTAATACAGTACTTTATATTTTTCACAAGACACTTTATTACTCTTTTTCATTTGATGACTTGGATGAGTACTTTCACTCTTACTTAAGTAAAATATTTTGTTAAGTGATGTTACTTATACTTGATTAATTTTTTTGCTACAATGCCCAGCTATGCAAAAAAACATTTGACATACGGTATTCATTGCAGCACATCATCATTAGTACATTGTTATTGCTCTTTAAAATATAATCTGACAAAATATGACTTCTGGCGCCTTTTATAAATCACTAGTATGCCCCACAAAAAACCCTATTAAAAGTCTTTTAAGCCAGCAGCTATTGTCCAGCAGGCAGAGTATATGATTACAGTGAAACAGTAGCTTGTATGCTTACCCACAACATCTGGAAGCTCATTCAGGGAAGACCAAAACTTTCCACCTGATAAGCGCGTTCAGTGTTTATATTAACGCCCATATCTAGTGGGCTAACCACACTCGCAGTGCCAAATCCCTCTTCACTGAGACAGAAACATATGTCATAGTATGTGAGTAATCCTGATGTCTGGCACAAAAGTGAAGACACAAACACACTTTAGCTGCACTTGCTTTGCTTCTTGTTTCCCAGGATACAAGGTATGACAAGCCAAACCGCAACACCGCTCCACTGAGACATTTGCATCACAACACCGCTATTAGAAATCTTCATTAAACCATAACTGCATGACCTCATAGAAGCTTGTATCTATCTAATGAAAAACAAATTGTAACTGTTTCCTTAAAGGTCATTACGGGAGTCTAATAGTCCGAATCTGAAGCGAAAGGACATTTCTTCTGTTAAGCTCTACCATTGAAAAGCTTCCAAACGTACCTATATTCAAACTGAACTACAGAACTTTTTACTACACTGTCTTCTCCTGTGTCCACTGCTGTAAATCAGCTGTTTCTCTCCATAGTCAAGGCTAAGCCCAACCAAAACTGCTTTGTCCCAATCTTTGCCAAGCACCATATTTTGTCCTCTCTGATGTAAACTCAGCCATGGTTACACTACTATTAAGCCTCAATAGACTTCACTTTTATGATTTTGTTATTTATAAAGGCCTCCTAGTACACTGAGCAATGCTGACTTTTTT
The DNA here is from genome assembly GCA_025084515.1 of Ancistrus triradiatus. NCBI lineage: Eukaryota > Metazoa > Chordata > Actinopteri > Siluriformes > Loricariidae > Ancistrus > Ancistrus triradiatus. Next base: position 259,724 of record JAJAGP010000294.1, read on the forward strand.
GTTGTACGCAGCGGATGCATAAAACGTTATCCTGCCTTTATTACATACCACTCTCAATGTGTATCGTATTATGCTAACCAATGAATCTCGATCAGCTTTGCTGCATTGGTGAGGAAATATGGTCTTTACCTTTCATTAAATGGCATAAAAACCTGGCACAAGACTATACAGACAAACACCTAAGGGCAGATTTCGCTGAGTGTCTGGTGTACCCTGGAGTACATTACTCTAAGTAGCATTAGTAGCACATATACACCACTGAAACAAGCAAAGCTTACAGAGGTGGCATTTGACAAATACACACAAATGCCTATAATGAACGTTAGATTTTCACAAGAACAGCAGTTCTCTTAGCTTTGATGGATCTGTGTACTAATTCAAAAGATAAATCTTAGCAGATCATGTTGCCTTCATGCATATCTAATACAGTGGTACCTCGGTTGTGGGCCACCTTGGAACTCGTCAAATTCAGTTCTTGACACATTTTGAAGAGAAAAAGTTGTCTCGGTTCTCATCGATTGCTCGGTACTCGGCACATTTGCTTAAACATGCAAGAGTTGAGCCATGCGACTCTTTTCAGTCGGAACTCGATTCACGATTCAGTACACAGTGCTTCAGTGATTCAGATTCACCATAGCCCTTGCTGAGTTATCGTGTTTTTCTTTATTTTTGCATCTACAGTACTGTATTCTTAGTGCAAATAAGTCTCCATGAGTCCTAAAAAGGTTATTATTGACAGCCAGCCGAGTCTGAATCCTCCAGAACACAGGCCGCAGTTAGCATTAGCAGCCATGCTAGCACCCGAAGTTCACCAACAGAGTAAGTGTTTTGCTTTTACTTTTCACTTTCAATTCATTGCTCACTAAATTACATGAGATTTTTCAACACTATTATATAATAAGCTGTGTTAATAATTTTGGCCAACTGTAAGTTAATGTAAGTGTTTTAAACATTGATACTTACGTATCATTACTTATCATAGGCTCCTCTATGATACAGTACAGACCGCTGTACCAAACACAAGTTATACTCCTCGGTCCATGATACATTTAATTTTATTATGGAATGCATGGAATGGATTCAGTCAATTTACATTATTTCTTATGGGAAAAATTTGCTCGGGACTCGTCCAGAAGGAACTAATTAATTACAAGAACCGAGGCACCACTGTATATGAAGGATTTTGACTGACCTGAGAAACTGTCTTTATCCATGGCCAGCAAGTCTCTAGCCTGATACAGGTAACAGCGCAAATGGTAGCGTGTCCCGCCTAAAACACAGGCAAATCAAGAGTCAGTGCTTTAACTGGACTAAATGTCATGTTTCAGTATTTTATGAACAAAATTTGGAGTATACTTACTGTCAAAAAAGCAGGAGATAGTAGGCCGATTAACACCAAAGGTAGTTGTTACTGACTTGTCCTCATTTTTGTCATCAGTTACACTGCTCTATTGGAGGGCAAAATAAGAAACATGAGCAAACCTAGACTGAAACACTAGTCAATTAAACAGCAATATGTTCCCTGAATATATAAAAAAAACACTTGCATATTTTGGCAACTGAGCAGGACAAAGAATTATTATGCTGGATCAGATATTTAACGATTCCAACCAAGAGTGCAATGGAGAATGTGTTAATGATCTAAAGTGCCGCCAGTTAGTGAAAGGGTAACACCATCTGCACCACAAACCACTGGCACTAAACGTTTGTACATCACCAGCACATGGTTCTGGAATTTCACTTCATGCAGCCAGAAAAATCATTACAAATATCTAATTGTGTGTGTCTAATTCAGAGGAAAAATGCTGACTCATGTGAGCCTCATGTCGCCTTATTTGGTGAAAAAATATGCTGTCCTTTAACGCAAAGTTCAGAGCTGCCACAACTGAAATAGGATACGGCATATAAAATAAACAAAACAGAGCACTATAAATTATTGTTGATTATCATTATTAAACTAAAATTATTCACTGGAATCGACTTCATCTCAGGAACTGGATCGCACATTCCAGTGGTCACCAAAATATCCATCAATATCCAACCATCAGTATGAGCGCACGGAGCCTTCAATGCATCCGAGGCCTTTGACAGAATCTGAGCTGTGGCCTGTGCCATCCATGGTTAGAGAGATATTAACAGATCTCATATGCCTCATATGCTTCATATGAGAATACATATGCAGGCATTGGCACACATTTAGAGTGGTGGTAATGTTGCAAGATACAGACAGAGATGACTAAACCGGGTGAAATGTAATAACGCAATAAAGGAAATAAGGCAGTGGCACAGAGAGGAACCAGCTCACCCAGCTCTAAACCACCATATAACCACTAGCGTGTGCCCAACATCAGCTCATGCCAATCCAGCAGTGTGTGCCTGCTGGCTTGGGAGACTATAGAGACAAGAGCATCCAGTGGTGTAAACTCTCTCTTAAAATCGCAAAAGAAAACCCCTCTAGCGAGGAGTTTAACAAATAGAGCACTGATCTGTTTATATAAATATATAAAAAAACATAAAAAATTATAGCCATATACGTGAAACACTTAACGTAAAATATTCAGTGTTTCTTATTGCAATGCAATGGACACCAAAGACAGAGCTGAGACAGCAGTTAAGAAATAATGGCAGGAACTAAAATCACTGTTTAGTTGCAGGTCTACAAACACTAGGCATCTTTATTTAACGTTTAAATAAATAATTGTTTAATTTGCCTTCACTTTCATACCTGGTTTTAATTAGTTAAGATTTGGTTTCACATTACACAAACATGAGTGAAGCAAAAGATAGACACATAAATAAAAACGAATCTGGATTTAAAGATACAACCCCAAATCAGAAATAGTTGGGACTGTATGGAAAATGCAAATTAACCAAACAAAAACAGTGTTTCTTACATTTACTTTGACTTTTATTTCATTGCAGACAGTATGGACCCAAGATATCTCAGGTTCATTTCTTAATAACTTCATTTCATTTCTTCATATACCGTATTTTTCGGACCATAAGGCGCACTTAAAATCATTTAACTTTCTCAAAAATCGACAGTGCGCCTTTAAATGCGGTGCGTCTAATGTATGAATTAATTCTGGTTGTGCTTTCTCACCTAGAACCGACTGTAGATGGTACACGGCACTCATAAATCTGTCAAAATGTTTTAGCACGGCTTTGGTAAGTTACGAAGCTCACGGCCACTGTAGTGTGCAGCATCACGGAGTAATACGGTATGTGCTTCAGCATTAGGGTACGTGCATTCATTCATTCATTTTCGAAGCGGATTTCAAACCCAACGATATCAGTCACGCAGTACAACATGGACATAGAGCAGCTGCGAGAGAATTCAACATTAACGAATCAATGGTACGGAAGTGGAGGAAGCAAGAAGACGCCCTGCGCCAGGTAAAGACCAAACTGAGCTTCCGACGGAACTTAAGAGTTTTGTTTCATTTCATGCGTCTTATAACCCGGTGCGCTTTATGTATGAAAATATACCTGTTAGCAGCCGATCATTGATATTGCGCTTTATAGCCCGGAAAATACGATACATCAATTTCTGCATTTCAGGCCTGCATCACATTCCAAAAAAAAGTTGGGACGAGGGCAATTTAGAGATTGTCATGACATTAAAAAACTAAATAGTGATGTCATGTCAACAGGTGATTGTAATCATGTTTTCGTACAAAAGCAGTACCCACTAAAGGCTGAGCCTTTGAAGAGCAAAGGTGAGTAGAGCAGTTTGTCTACAAATGCATGAGAAAATTATTGTAATGTTTAAAAACAAATGTTCCTCAAAGAAAGGTTGGGCGAGATTTGCATATTTCTCCCTCCACAGTGCATCATGACACATTTCAAGGAATCTGGAGGAGTTTCACTGCATATAGGGCAAAGTGCAAGCCTCTCTGATCCCTCAGATGGCACTGAATCAAGAATAGCTGATAGAACCACATGGGCAAGGGATTACTTTGGCAAACTACTATATTCACAAATGCCACTTAAAACATTACTGTGCAAAAAGAAACCTTATGTTAACCATGTTCAGAAGTGGTGTCAACGTCTCTTGGCTCTGCGGCATCTGGGACGGACCATCACACAGTGGAAACGTACTGTGGTCAGATGAATCGGTATTTCAGATCTTTTTGGAAGAAATGGACATTGTATGATCTGGACCAAAGACCAAAAAGATCATCCAGACTACTATCAGCAACAAGTCCAAACCCAGAGTCTGTCTTCTGGAGTTGGGTCAGTGCCTTTGGCAAAGGTCATTTACCCCTCTGTGATGGCAGAATTAATGCAGAAATGTACACTGAGCATTTAAAGCAACATATGCTGCCTTCCAGACGACATCTTTTCCAGGGACATCCATGCATTTTTCAACAAGACAATGCAAAAATATATGCTGCACACATTACAAAGGTATGGCTTTGGAAGAAGAGGGTACGAGTTTTGGACTGGCCTTCCTGCAGTCTTGAATTGTTCCCAATAGAGAATGCATGGAAAATTTGGAAACAAAAAACGTGATGACAACTCCAGTACTGTTGCACATATTAAGACGTGTTTTCAGGAAGAATGGGACAAAGTAACACCTGAAACACTTCATCACTCAGTATCCTCAGTGCCAAAACGTCTTAAGTGTTGCAAATGCAACATTACAATGTGGTAAATGCTTAACCGCCCAACTTTTTCAGGAACGTGAAGGCCTGAAATGCAGGAATGGATGTTTATTAACAAATGAAATGGAGTTGACCAGACAAAACATGAAATATATTGGGTTCATACCATCTGCAATGAAATAAAAGTCAAAGTAAATGTAAGAAACACTGCGTCCCAACTTTTTTTTCTGATCTGGGGTTGCACATGCTAATGTGTTTCATACACTGGGGAAAAACATATGGTGATTGCATATGTAAACAAATGTGAGACTCACCCAGAACGTATGGAGCTCATACTTTATGAATAAGTAATTCTATAATAATCCAAACAAATCATTTTCTAGTATAATTTCTCAGTATTTCCTCACTATTTGTTGTCATTTATACTGGAATTTCCAGCATATATCCAACTTCTGTAGCACCCAAGTATTGTCCATTGCCACTGTTTACAATCTTAGTTTGGCTCCCATTTCAAAGGGAGCCTGTCTGCAAGCCAGAATACATAGCATGCTTGGTTTACTTTCTGCAGCTGAGTAGAACCAGGATCTCGCTGTAATCAAAATACACAAGGGGTTTGCTTGGAAATGGTGGTCTAAGATCACCTCTCGCAGACGTTCCTGACTGAGCTGTTTGGTTCGCCATTTTGATGGCTGTATTCTCACCTAGCTAAATAACTCACACCACCTAGGTTCAATTCAAAGCGAGTAAATAAAGCATACATGACCGTGCCGTAAATGCTGTCCTTTATGATAAGAGAAAGTTATAGAAGTACACAAAGTCTGCAAACAGAGTGTTCCTTTGTGTGGTTAACAATTGTACATAAAAGAAACCATTGCAAACCCTTTTAAAGCTGTACAAATGATTTAAAAACGTCTTTCAATAAGAGTTTCTAGCGCCTTTAAGCATTCCCACAGGGGGACAAAGTGAAGAAGTCATTAGAAAAACTAACTCAAAGCCTTTTCTGGAACATAGCGTGAGTGCAAATAAAATATAAAATATTGCAGAGGTCATATTCACCTTGCATTCATCTCGTCACTCATAGGTCAAATGGACCACAGCAAATCTATAAATGATTTTCCATGGTCCATGTTCCAAGTACAAAAGGCTTATTTAGGAAAAAAAATGATGTAGGAATTTAAAAGGGTTTTTTTTTTTTTACCCCAAAATTACTATCATCTTCTCTATGCTGGCTGTCTAACTGATCTTGGAATTGTACTAGATGTAATGATCAGTGCCCGTCGTACAGGGCAATCGTGCATGCAGGAGTTTAGAAGCAGCCAGGGGATCCCCCAACCCACAGCTGGTAGCACTAACAGAGACTTTCAATAAGCCACCCAACTCCATCCAGAACGATGTCAAGCTCCGATCCTGCCAAGCCCACATCACAGCCCACGCCAAATCAGCTTGGAATGGATGTGACACAATGGACCCAGTAGACCAGGAGCATGAGAAACGAGTGAACATACTGTACTGCACACACATTTTCCGTTGTGTGCGCGCAGTCACATACGCATACGCGCACGCCTGCACTCACACGCGCACACACACACACACACACACAGATCTGTCTTTATTTTGTGGTAACTGATCTCCCATGGTGCCCTTTTTTCACCGGGCTTATTCAACGCTGGCTGCCCAGACACTCTCAGCACTTCAAGACCATCCAAACCCAAGGCCCTTCATGCCCATTTTTACTTCTCCAAACCAAACCTCGCCCTCAGCTCTCGCGTTTTAAGTGCTTCTGACCACTGTTCATGTCTCACATCCTTGTTCCTTCGTTCTCATACACGCAGACATGATTATTTTCCACTGCAGTAATTGCCTGACCTCATTTACACTGGGGGCAGTAGAGATGTGTCCCCACACTTTTTAAAATGCCCAAATGAATGCCCAAGTGTAGTCTATTAAAAAAGGATTTGACGTATCGCGGCCAAAACGATTTAAACACTTTCTAAAAATGTCACAAATGCCTTGTTTAGATGGTGTCAGTACATGTACACCAAGTGTCACGCACAATAAAATATCCGTATGCCTCTCTCATACGACAGGCTTTCATTAAGGTCGGTGAAATGTTCCTGTTTTGGATTGACGTCCTTTAAAATCATCTAAGAGAGTACACTATGACCAGAAACATGTTTGACAGCGTCTTTCAAAAGATCAATAATTGTGTGATAGCCAGAATGCTTCAATCCACTGGTTATACATGCAAAGACCAGTGGTTTTAAAACAGCAGAAGTGGGAAATAGCCTGAAAAAGATGCAACTTTCCATGTTCATAGATATACGAGTCGCTTGTTTAAACTCTGTAGGTTAGCCTAATAATAAGGTTAGTAAAACAGCATTAGGAAGACTTGCCCACATGGAATGTTAACTAGCTGTAAAAGTACCTGGCGAAAAACACAAAAACCACTCATAAACACCTACTAAGCAACTGTAGTTAGAATGTAAATTCTCACAAAAGTGCAAAATGGCAAAAACCTGAACGGTAACTGCTGTAATATTGTAAGACATCATAATCATGGACCAAGAATTCTTTACCGAATGTGTGATCACTGAAGTTCCATATATAGAAAGCATTTGTGTTGTAGACACACTATACAGATCCCTGCCGTAATGGCTACATTGCCTGCTTCCAACAATTTAAGCTACACAATGGACACTATCCTCACTATTTTGTAGATGCATTAGTTGATTAGACTATCTTACTGATTAGTGTACTAATAATAGTACGGTCACATTTGACGAGTGGCATTAGTTGTTTTTTCTGTTGTTGCTCAAAAAACCATGGGAAAATAAGGAGACTGGTGGCTTATTGGTTAAGGTTTTGGGCTGTGGACCAGAAGATCCAGGGTTCAAAAGCCACCTCTGCCAAGCTGCCGCTGTTGGCTCCTTGAGCAAAGACCCACAATATCTTAGATTGTAATATTGCATGAGCTGGGGGTGACATGGTGGTGCAGTCACTTCACAGCTCCAAGATCCCCGGTTCATTCCCAACCCCCGGACTCCCCGGACACCACCTGTGTGGAACTTAACCCACAAATGCTTGAACTGTAAGACTGTATGACCTGGTGGCACAGTGGTGCAGTGGTTAGCACTGTTGCCTCGCAGCTCCAAGACTTCCCAGGTTTGTCCTCCCCATGTCTGCATGGGTTTACTCCAGGTACCCCAGTGTCCTCCCACAGTCCAAAGACAAGCATTAGATTGATCAGCCATTCTACTGTAAATCAACCCATGATCAGAGGTGTATGAAGTACACAACTTCATTACTTAAGTCAAAGTACAGATTATATTGGTCAAATGTTAATTTCGATACAAGTGAAAGTTGTACCATCGGATTTTCTCTCAAGTTAAAGTACTGAAGTACTTGCTTTTAATAATACTCAAGTGTTACAAGTCCAATCTTAGGCCATTGCATTGTTACAATACTTAATACCCCTAATAACTGAACTTGAACTTATGTTCAAATTCAAAAATGCTTGCTGAGGAATCGTGAACTGACCTTCTAATACCGATTCTTAATAGCCTGACTTGGTCAGTGTTACCTTTGAAAAAAGCAATCACATTTCAGAAAACAAAAAAAATAATTTACTGCCTTTTGAAGCTTCTTCAAAGTAAGAAGTTAAAGTCATAAGCTTACAAAAAATACAGTATATAACACTCTGCTACAGTATAAATACTCAAAAGTACTTAAGTGCAGTACTCAAGCAAATGTACTGTCCACCCCTGCTCATGACTAGTGTGTTGATCTAACCATTGATGTTAATGAAACGCTAAATAAAACTAACAAATAAATATGTTGTATCAGGTGTATGTCTCTCTGGATATGGGCATCTGCTAAATGACTAAATATAAATGTAAATAATTGCAGCACTGCAATTATTAAAGTGCTCAAGTGACCTAAAAGAAAGCAAGATGCTTAGATAATGGGAAAAAATATTAACTGACTGATCTATAGGACATTATTCTTATTCATTCATTTTTTGACAGCCCTTTATACTTATGAGTGGAACAGGGGTTTACATGTATATCATTTAGCAGACACCCTTATCCAGAGCGACTTACAATTGATACAGTCTTACAATCCAAGCAGTTGTGGGTTAAGGGCCTTGCTCAAGGACCCAACAGTGGCAGCTTTGGCAGAGGTGGGATTTTAACCCTGGACCTTGTACCTTAACCGCTTGGCTACCACAGAACAGTTGCTTAGTGGTTAGGGCTCTGGACCACTAAGTAGAAGGTAGAGAGTTCAAATCTTGGCTCCACCAAGCTGCTACTGTTGGGCTCTTGTGAAAGGTACTTAAGTGTAAACTGCTCATCTGATTTATAAGTTGCCTTAGATGAGAGCAGTTGCTAAATGCTGGACAGGTAAATGAGTTATGAGCTGGATCCAGCGCCTAGCCTATGGACACTAGACAAAAGGGGAATACTCTAGGACTCTGGGTAAGGTGCACATCCAGTGCAAGGCATACAACTTAATCACTTATTCATACTCATCTCAGAGATTTTGAAGAGAAAAAATTGTCTCGGTACTCATCGTTTGCTCGCCTTCCAAGTGAATATCTGCACTATTTTTACCATGTTTTTTTAAAACATCTACAGTACTGTCTTCTTACTTCAAATAGGTCTCCACTAACCTAAAAAGAATAGTATTGGCAGTCAACTGAAATGAAAATCCTGTCCTGGATCCTCCAGAACACAGGCACTGATGAGTTCACCAATAGAGTACATTTACATTTACAGCATTTAGCAGACCCCCTTATCCAGAGCGACTTACAATTGATACAGTCTTACAATCCAAGCAATTGTGGGTTAAGGGTCTTGCTAAAGGACCCAACAGTGGCAGCTTGGCAGAGGTGGGATTTGAACCCTGGACCTTCTGGTCCGTAGTCCAGTACCTTACCCGCTAGGCTACCACAGTACCACATCCAGTAAGTGTTTTGCTTTTACTTTTCACTTTCCATCCATTAATCACTAAATGACATGAGATTTTTTTAACACTTTATTATAAAATAAGCTTTGTGTTAATGATTTTGGCCTAGTGGGTAAGGTACTGGACTATGGACCAGAAGGTCCAGGGTTCAAATCCCACCTGTGCCAAGCTACCACTGTTGGGTCCTTGAGTAAGACCCTTAACCCACAATTGCTTGGATTGTAAGATTGTACCAATTGTAAGTCGCTCTGGATAAGGGCGTCTGCTAAATGCTGTAAATGTAAAATGTAAATGTATAGACCGCTCTACCAAACATTCGTTAAACTGATTGGTTCGTGCTACATGTAACTTACGATGGATTTGTCTGAACATATCCCCTTCGTAAATCAGGGAGCACCTCTATAATACAACTCCATTAATGCATATAATGGGACTGTGGTAGCCTAGTGGTTAAGGTACTGGACTCTGGACCAGAAGGTCCAGGGTTCAAATCCCAGCTCTGCCAAGCTGCCACTGTTGGGTCCTTGAGCAAGACCCTTAACCCACAATTGCTTGGATTGTAAGACTGTACCAATTGTAAGTCGCTCTGGATAAGGGCGTCTGCTAAATGCTGTAAATGTAAATGTAATGCCTTATACATTGTGGATTTTCTGGGGATCTGGAACAGATTCATTGAATTTACATTATTCCTTATTGGAAAAATTTGCTCGGTACTCATCGTTTTCGTTTCTCGTCAAACCTTCTGGAGCAAATTAACAATTAAGACCCGAGGTACCACTGTGTATTTCTGGAGTGATGATTGAATCCAGAGTAACTAAAGGATGAATTCAAAGACAGGAAGAACACACCACCAGAACTGGAAGCAGCAACAGAACTGGCTTCATAATCTTTCCTATTATTATTTTAGTTGTATTTGTTTGGGGAAGTCACGGTGAGTCATTATGAACTTTGAACCCAATATAATTTTTCCCAGAAATTCTGGTCATTCGCAATCAATGCTGTTTACCAGAAGGATTACTTGGGTCTGGGTGTGACAGATTATGTCCAGATAGCAGAGTTTTGATGTACTGTGCTTGCATCTGCATTGTGTGCTCGTTTCTCAGTGACCATGCAAGCTCTGTACTTCCTCACTACGTCCTCTTCCATCTCTCACTCACATTTCAAAACAAAGTTTCATTCATGTCTGACCTCATCAAAATATGACATATAATTAGGATCCTGTAAACACATTCTGCTTCTCTTTTCAGTTTCCCAGTCGCATTTCGCCAGTATGGCGCGTCCCACGTCCAACATTGTAAATTGCAAATTGTTAACCTCTGTACCAGTGAGCACTCCAGGGCAAAGATGGCCGCCGGTCCAGTCTTCTCCAGTGGCTCCATGCGGCAGCGCCAGCGGCGACGCCGGAACAAGTCTGTCTTCTTCTGCTTGAGGTGAAACTTCCAGCCAAACAGAGAGGCATACTCCCAACCCTCCCGCTCCGATTCATCTGGACGCTGCTGTTGGAGGTCACACATACACACAATGAGAAGTGCTACATTCAATGGACTTGGGTAAATCAATTCTACAAATCCGTGCTCTCAGAGCACCACCATGAGGAAAGTTCTAGCAATGCAAGTGGTTCTCTCTCCTGCTCACTGTTCCCTTTTCTCTCTTTCTCTGACTCACCCTGAAGTGATTTGCACTGGACCTCTTTAGCCTTTTACCTCTTTCTCTCATCTATCATCAAAAACAGTGAGCTAATCTCAACAATACATCATTACTAATATTACATGTGCACTTTAACCATGACGTATGTGCTTTTCTAGAAAACAGGATCTCATTCTTTGTCCTTCACTTCCACACACAGACACACATATATGCACTCTGGCACAGATGATGAACATTAGGCATATTTGTGGTGAGACGCTAAATTTGGATGAGCTGTGCATTTCTTGCCAAGGCAGAATAATAGTCATAGATTAGAGACATGGGATCGATTTCAGATTAGTGTCAGATGCAGTGATTGATTAGGTGTCCTCTCAACCTCCATCTACAACCCAACAGAACTCCACTTTCATCTGCCAAATCCTCTGTAGAGCTCCACTGTCTCACCATGCTGATAATTCCCAGAATCCCCGCTAAACTCACACAGCAGTACGGCGCATCAGGCAGACAGCAAAGAGTAACTTCAACATTTTTTATGATATTCTTGATACAAGAATGAGTCAAAGTATGAATTTCATTACACTGATGGAAACCAGGCGGCCAGGATTTGGCCGGAGATGGTGAGGTCGCAGTGTGGTACCTTTCTGAGCGCCTCCATCTTCTGCAGGTCTCTACAGCGAAGGCGGATCCAGCGGCGCCGGCGATTGGTGTGATACATTTTCTCAGCTGGCACCCAGGACTTAGGGCGACGGTCAGGAGGGATGGTGATGCCATACTCCCATCCTGAAGATTATGATAATAAGGCTTTTAGGTGTCCTTTCAATAGTTGAGCCATTCAACCAAATTGGTGCCATTTCCATTCCCAGGACATGACATGTGTAGTCAATTAACATAATTAATTTTTTAATTAAATTTGATTGTTAAGCAAAGTGTCCTGCACAGTGATGCAGCTGCAAATTTAAAGTTATGTAATTTAAAACATTAATAAAAAACAATCTAGAACATCTAGAAAGACCTAGACAGATAGCATTTGTTAGCTGTTCATGATCTCTACACTTTACAATATAATATATAATTTTTTTTTTTGCATTGTTGGGTCACTCCAAAATATGACTTTTTCATAAGAAATACATAATATTTACTTTAAAATACATATTTTAGTCCCCAACTTTTCACTCAGTCGTCTCACCCTAACATATTCCAACTTCTGAAAATTACAAATCACAAGTCACATGTTCAATAGGAAGTTGTATCATCTGGATCTTCTGAAGACCATGAGAAGACCAAAAATAAGTTCTCTCTTATTTATTCCAGTATATTTGATGATACTGTAACTATGATTGAGAAAGCCAATACCAACTTAATCCATTACCCAAATTATTTTTACATGTTATTTGTTTATTGTAAAATGACAATTTTTGGTAAATCATAACAATGTGCTCAGTGTCCTAATGCTATAAGTATGGATGCCATGTGGTTACATTTTACGCATTTACTGATTCTGTGCTGAAAAAGCAGCCCTGTTACTCATATAAAGAGTAGAGAAACAATTTAAAACAATCTAAAAGTAAAATAAAGTTCCCTGAGACTGAAATTTAATATTTAAGAGCTACAACAAACAAATGGCACACATTCAGCGGGATGACTCAAATACACCTGGATAAATAAATCTGCGGTTTGAAAACTCTATACACAAATAATACTCCAAACAATATCACATGTGGACAAGTTATCCCAGCACCAAGCCCATTTTTAATGACACGAAGAGAACATTTTGTTTTTTATATTTTTCTATCAACCACCTATTCAATACCAAATGTACCTGTTCAGTTTGGACATCAGCAATGCCTAATGGTGTTCAGGATCAGACAAAGTATGGCACCATACAGGAAATCAAACAAAAAAAATGAATGTGGTTTGTTGTTGCTGCATTTGCAAGCAACTTTTGTTTTCATTTCTCAGCATGCATAAACACTTAGCACAGTGTTTTATGGCCCTGACAAAACAGGAACTGTTATGCCATTAACTTCTTTGTGGCGCCATCTGCTGTTATGGAGACAAGGGGGCATTCCGGCTCACCAGAATTTTGTACAGCTTCAGGATTAATCGCTTCATTATTTGCCTGACATAGTGCCTTCTTTTACCTGAACAGTGTTCACTCTCTAAGCATTTTTCTGCTTTTGTGTCTGGTTCTACTCCTGAGTTCGAGACTTCATCACTATTTGTTCATACTTCCTTTTGTCCTAGAGTCCTTGAAGGTGCAGAGCCACATTACAGGACCCCATGTTCGTTCTCTAATCATCTAGGGTTGTGCATGCTCATACAGTGTCCATAAAATTAGATTTAGTTTTGTCATCTTAATCATCAGCTCTTCACAGTGCAGGTTTTTTCAACTTGTCATTATTATTAATTACACCTCAGTTTCAAATTTAGGTGAACCAGTTCTTGTTTCTGAATGTTTGGTAAAACCAAATCCTGAAAAGATGTCCCAGGTTTCCATACCCTGATCATCCACTGCCCGTTTCAGGTCTTTACTCCATTCCTCATCTTCCCACACCCATCCTGGTAGGCACTCGATATCATCTTTGGGCACTGCTTTCTCTCCATTCTGCTCCCCCGGTGGATAAATGGAGAACAGAGAGTCAGCATGTACAGTGAGGCAAAAAAGTATTTAGTCAGCCATTGATTGCGCAAGTTCTCCTACTTGTACTGGACATGTACTGGCTTAAGCAGGGGGATACGCCTGGCACTGCAGGATCTGAGTCCCTCTCGGCATAGTGTGTTACTGATGGTAGCCTTGTTACTTTGGTCCCAGCTCTCTGCAGGTCATTCATCAGGTCCCTCCGTGTAGTTCTGGGATTTTTGCTCACCGTTCTCATGATCATTTTGACCCCACGGGATGAGATCTTGCATGGGGCCCCAGATTGAGGGAGATTAACAATGGTCTTGTATGTCTTCCAATGCTCTCACAGTTGATTTATTCACACCAACCTGCTTGCCTATTGTAGATCCACTCTTCCCAGGCTGGTGCAGGTCTACAATTTTCTTCCTGGTGTCCTTCGACACCTCTTTGGTCTTGGCCATGGTTGAGTTTGGAGTCTGATTGTTTGAGGCTGTGGACAGGTGTCTATTATACAGATAACGAGGTCAAACAGGTGCCATTAATACAGGTAACGAGTGGAGGACAGAAGCGCTTCTTAAAGAAAAAGTTACAGGTCTGTGAGAGCCAGAAATCTTGCTTGCTTGTGGCTGACCAAATACTTATTTTCCACCATGGTTTACAATTAAATTCTTTAAAAATCCTACAACGTGATTTCCTGGATTTTTTTTTTCTCATTTTGTCTCTCATAGTTGAAGTGTACCGATGATGAAAATTACAGACCTCTCTCTTCTTTCTAAGTAGGAGAAACTTGCACAATCAGTGGCTGACTAAATACTCTTTTGCCCCACTGTATCAACTACAGTCATACTTCAAAGCAAAATGTTCCATTGTGCAAACTGCAAATAAGGCATTAATCTAAATTTAAAAAGTAATGCACGTACCACATCTGTGTAACCTTCTGGCATACCAATCCATTGTCCTCCTGGCAGCCTCATTTGATTCTCAAACACTTCTTCCATAAACTTCATATGGCCAGCATCCACATCATAGAGCAGGCTGAGCAATGTAAAAAACACAGACCAAAAACATAAACAGAAAGGAACCTGATCAATGAACCCTTATTACAGCAGGATTCACATAGCTATATGGATAATTACAGTAATTATGAGGCTCCATTATGAAACATGTTTATCAGAAAGCAATTCAGTGCAGTCAGATCTAGGTCCAAATGTAATGCTGTTGCTTCATAGAAACATAGCACAGGCCATTTCTCCTATCGAAAATAGCCTACAGCCCTCCACAGCCCCAACTTACGTTTTCTCTGGACTAATGTACCACTCTCCAGCCCAGGTCCATCCTGGCGAGGGTTTAAAACTTTCCTTAGGGAGCTTTATCTTGCCGGTAATGTCACTGAACTTGGGGTAGGTGAGCCCAGTCGTACCCCAGCTTCCCAGCTTAGTCTGGTTTTCATACTGGAGTTTGCACAGAAGGAATAAAACAAGCTGATTAGAATTCATTCCGTTCAAAAGAGCTACATCATTCATTACATTTACACATGCAATGGAATCTGTACATATTACCAAGTATACATACATCGACATTAAATTCTTACTAATGGATTAAAGCCTTGTTATCTTTATGTTATGATCATAGAGTAATTACCTTTATTACAATTTACCAGCTATACAAAGTAATATTTATAATTAATGATGTGAAGTTGAATGTTAATTAAAGATTAGGTCATCTTAATTTCTAGGGTTTTTTTTTTTTTGTGTCATTGCTTTTTGTTTGGAGAGGAAGATTACAGCTCTACATAATGTCAACAGGCATTTTGCCACTTTGCTCTATACATTCAGTACAAATAATTTGTCTCCTACTTAATATACTGCTGTCACATCCCCAGGCAAACATCGTACACATACTCAGCCTTTCACGCTATACAGTGCTGTGCAAAAGTCTTAGGCCACCATTAGATTACCTATACTACTGTTTTAGCAATGGTATAATGACCATATATTTCTCAGTCACGTTTTAAGACTACAACCAGAAAATACAAGTAATGTATGCAGTAATAAAAACTGAAAAAAAATCTAAAAAAAATCAGAATACCAAGTTGACCATTCTACAGTCTGAAGAATCTTGACCAGGAATGTTCTTTTTGGAAGGTTAGCAGGCAAGAAACCACTTTTTCAGAAGGGGAACAGAGTGAAGCATGGTAAAGCTCACAAAGATTGGAACGTGTGGAAAAGAGAATTATCGCGTGATGAAACCAAATTTATCGTCGACAATATGTTATACTGGTCCTTCTCAAAAAATTAGCATATTGTGATAAAGTTAATTCTTTTCCGTAATGTAATGATAAAAATTAAACTTTCATATATTTTAGATTCATTGCACATCAACTGAAATATTTCAAGTCTTTTATTGTTTAATACTGATGATTTTGGGCATACAGCTCATAAAAAACCCAAAGTTCGCATATTTCATCCGACCAATAAAAGAAAAGTGTTTTTATATAAAAAAAGTCAGCCTTCAGATTATGATGTTCATTTATGCACTCAATACTTGGTCGGGGAATCCTTTTGCAGAAATGACTGCTTCAATTGCGGCGTGGCATGGAGGCAATCAGCCTGTGGCATGCTGAGGTGTTATGGAGGCCCAGGATGCTTCGATAGCGGCCTTAAGCTCATCCAGAGTGTTGGGTCTTGCGTCTCTCAACTTTTTTCTTCACAATATCCCACAGATTCTCTATCGGGTTTCAGGTCAGGAGAGTTGGCAGGCCAATTGAGCACAGTAATTCCATGGTCAGTTAAACCATTTACCAGTGGTTTTTTGGCACTGTGAGCAGGTGCCAGGTCGTGCTGAAAAAATGAACTCTTCATCTCCATAAAGCTCTCAAGCAGATGGAAGCATGAAGTGCTCCAAAAATCTCCTGATAGCTAGATGCATTGACCCTGCCCTTGATAAAACACAGTGGACCAAACACCAGCAGCTGACACTGCACCCCAGACATCACTGGACTGTGGGTACTTGACACTGGATTCAGACATTGTTGGCCTTTCCTTCTCCCCAGTCTTCCTCCAGACTCTGGCACCTTGATTTCCGAATGAACGTGCAAAATTTGCTTTCATCATCGATATCCGAAAAAAGTACTTTGGACCACTGAGCAACAGTCCAGTGCTGCTTCCTCTGTAGCCCAGGTCAGGCGCGTTTCTGCCACCGTTTCTGGTTCAAAAGTGGCTTGACCTTGGGAATGCGGCACCTGTAGCCCATTTCCTGCACACGCCTGTGCACGGTGGCTCTGGAATCGGCCCTTCTCCACAATCCTCCTCAGGGTCCGGTCACCTCTTCTCGTTGTGCAGCGTTTTCTGCCACACTTTTTCCTTCCCACAGACTTCCCACTGAGGTGCCTTGATACAGCACTCTGGGAACAGCCTATTCGTTCAGAAATTTCTTTCTGTGTCTTACCCTCTTGCTGGAGGGTGTCAATGATGGCCTTCTGGACAGCAGTCAGGTTGGCAGTCTTACCCATGATTGCGGTTTTGAGTAATGAACCAGGCTGGGAGTTTACAAAAGCCTCAGGAATTTTTTGCAGGTGTTTAGAGTTAATACGTTCATTCAGATGATTAGGTTAATAGCTCGTTTAGAGAACCTTTTCATGATATGCTAATTTTGTGAGATGGGTTTTCATGAGCTGTATGCCAAAATCATCAGTATTAAAACAATAAAAGACTTGAAATATTTCAGTTGGTGTGCAATGAATCTAAAATATATGAAAGTTTAATTTTTATCATTACATTACGGAAAATAATTAACTTTATCACAATATGCTAATATTTTGAGAAGGACCAGTATATGGTCATTATACCATTGCAAAAACAACCAATCTAATGGTAAGAACTTGGGACTCATCAAACCAGGAGAGATTCTTACATTGTTTCAAGGTCTAGTTCTGGCACTCGCTTGCCCATTGTAGGCCTTTTCGATGGTGTAAAAAAATTCGCACAGTTTAGCACAGAGTGATCTGCAGCTAAGCAGCCTTTTGGTCAGCAGGGGGCACTGTTTTGTGATACATTCCACCTGTTACCTTTGACCGGCATTAAAGGTGTATATGGTTTGAGCCACAGTAGACATTCTGTCAGTTTGGATCATTACTTATTACCAGTTCAAGGTTTGTATTGTATGAATCAAGCCATATGACTTGTTTCAGCTAAAACTCAATTCACGATTCATTTTTCACGATTCACTACACAATGATTCAGTCTCACAATAGCTGTTTTTCACAAAAGGTCTCTGCTATTTATTCTTTATTTTTACATCCACAGTACTGTACTCTCCATGGGTCCTAAAATGGTTGATGAATACAGTCAACCAAAAGGAAATGAAGGACTGAGTCCTCTGGATCACTTTCAGGCTGAGCAGTTAGCATTAGCAGCTTGCGCCCTGAATTCACCAATAGAGTAAGTGTTTTTCTTTCACATTTCATTTTTAATCCATTACCCAATAAATTATATGACATTTTTCAAGACTTTATTATAAAATAAGCTTTGTGTTAATGATTTATGTAGATTAATGTAAGTGTTTTAATGTAACACCGACGGGAGGTAGGAGACAAACGCAGATAGTGGAGTAAAGACAGGAGGCTTTATTAAGAATAAACTATGTAGTGGGAGCTAGGTAACCAGGTATGCAACCTTGTTGTGTAGCGTTGAGAGACTGACTGAGTGATGCTTATGTGGAGAGGGAGAAAAACAGGTGCAGGTAATCAGTAGTCGGGCAAGGAAGAGCGAGGCAGATTGCGTGTGTTGGGAGCGGCGCTGGAAGGGGGCGTGACAGTACCCCCCCTCGAAGGACTCGTGCCGGTGGGGGCGCGGCGAGAGCCGGAGGACCGGAGGGGCGAGGAGAACTTGCGCGGGCGGCCGCGTGGTCTGGGTGCCGGCCGGTCGGGCCGGGCGGCGTGGAACTCCTGGATGAGGAGGGGGTCCAGGACGTCCTTCGCATCCACCCAGCAGTTCTCTTCGGGGCCGTAGCCCTCCCATTCCACCAGGTACTGGATGCGCACACCTCGCCGGCAGGAGTCCAGGAAGCGATGGACCGTGTAGGTGGGAGCCTCCAGCGGGCCGTTGGGCAGAGGCTGTTCCGCAGAAGAGGTCTCTGCCAGCGTGCCGAGGACCCAGGGCTTCAGGAGCGAGACGTGAAATGATGGAGAGATGCGTAAATGAGCAGGCAATTGCAAACGGTAGGTGACTTCGTTAATGCGCTGCACAATCTTGTAAGGACCCAGAAACCGAGGAGAAAAAGGGGTACTTCCCTGTGTGTTGCGTAGAGTCCCAGGGCACGAAGGGGGGTTGGAAGCCCAGGACGCACTGGAACGGCGTGAGACCGGTAGAGGCGTGCCGGAGGGAGTTCTGGGCTATTTCGGCCCAGGGGAGAAACTGCGACCAGTCGTGAGGGTTGTGAAGACAATAGCATCGGAGGAATTTCTTGAGCTCCTGGTTAGAGCGCTCGCACTGACCGTTGGTTTGAGGGTGGTAGCCCGAGGAGAGGCTGATGGAGGAGCCCAACTTTCCCACAAAAGCGCGTCACACTGCAGAGGTGAACTGAGGCCCTCGGTCCGAGAGAATGTCCTCAGGGATGCCGAAGTTGCGGAAGACGTGTTCGAACAGGTGCTCTGCCGTCTGGAGTGCGGTGGTGAGTTTGGGAAGAGGAATGAAGCGGACAGCACGGGAGAAGCGGTCGACTACGGAGAGGACAGCCATGAATCCACAGGAGGAAGGGAGGTCCGTGACAAAGTCGAGGGCCATGTGAGACCAGGGCCGTTGCGGCACGGGCAGTGGATGGAGCAGTCCAGATGGAAGAGAGCGAGGGGTCTTGGCTTGCGCGCAAACGCTGCAGGATGCCACAAAGCGGTGCACGTCTTTGCGCATGTTTTCCCACCAGTAGCACGATGCCAGGAGCTGGTGGGTCCGGGTTTCTCCAGGATGGCCAGAACACAGGGAGAGGTGAGCCCAAGCGAGGAGGCGGTCACGGAATTCCGAGGGTACGAATCTCTTGTCTGGCGGGCACTTGGGTGGAACGCGCGTTTGGGAGAGTCTTTCGTCCAGTTCGCGCTCGAAGTCCCACTGGATCACCCCGATGGTGCAGGAAGCCGGGAGGATGGGTGTGGGTGCCTCCGGGGCGGCTGGTTCAAGGTCAAGGCTGCGGGATAGTGCGTCTGCCTTGGTGTTCTTTGTCCCCGGGCGATAGGTGATAGAAAACGTGAAGCGAGAGAAAAAGAGGGACTAGCGGGCCTGGCGAGCGTTGAGGCGTTTGGCCGAGCGGAGGTATTCCAGGTTCTTATGGTCGGTGTAGACTGTGAAGGGATGTTTGGAGCCCTCGAGCCAGTGTCGCCACTCCTCCAGGGCCAGTTTTATGGCCAACAGCTCGCGGTCTCCCACGTCGTAGTTGCGCTCGGCGGGGGTGAGTTTGTGCAAGAAGAAGGCCACGGGGCGCAGCTTTGGTGGATCGCCGAGACGCTGAGAGAGAACAGCTCCTACTCCTACGGAAGACGCGTCAACCTCCAAAGTGAAGGGGCGTTCCGGGTCGGGATGGCCCAGGACGGGAGCGCGGGTGAACGTGGTCTTGAGCGCACAGAAGGCCTGCTCGGATTCAGGGGACCAGCGGAGAGAGCGAGGGTTGCCCCGCAGAAGCGCGGTGAGGGGCGCCACCGTGCGGCTGAAATCCCTGATGAAGCGGCGATAGAAATTGGCGAAGCCCAGAAAGCGCTGCAGCTGTTTGATGGAACCCGGTGTGGGCCAGGTGAGAACAGCGGAGAGTTTGGACTCGTCCATGGCGACCCCGGAGGGAGAGATGACGTAGCCAAAGTAATGCACTGACTGGGTGTGGAATTCACACTTTTCCGCCTTCACGCGGAGATGGTGGAGTCGGAGCCTCTCGAGTACCTGGCGAACGTGGGAGATGTGGGTGGTGAAGTCTGGTGAGTGCACCAGGATGTCGTCCAAGTAGACAAAACGGCCAAGCATGTCCCGAAGCACGTCGTTAATGAACGCCTGGAAGAAGGAGGGTGCGTTCGCCAGACCGAAGGGCATTACCAGGTACTCGTAGTGGCCTGAACTGGTGCTGAAGGCGGTCTTCCACTCGTCGCCCTCCCTGACACGGACCAGGTTGTACGCGTTCCTGAGGTCCAACTTGGTGTACCAGTGAGCTGTGCGGAGCTGTTCGAGGGCTGAGGGTACCAGCAGAAGCGGATAAGCGTACCTGCGGGTGATGCGGTTGAGTTCTCAATGCAGGGTCTGAGGCCGCCGTCTCGCTTGGGCACGAAGAAGAACCCCACTGAAACGAGGGAGGTGGACGGACGGATGAAGCCGAGGTTCAGGTATTTGGTAATGTAATCGGACATGGACTGTTCTTCGGCCGATGAGAGAGGATACAGATGGGACTTGGGTAGCGGCATGCCCGGGATGCGACGACCCTGGCGTAGAGTGAGCAAGACGTCACCAGTGGATCGTCCCTCGCGAGGGTGCTGAAACACGGCGCGGAAGGCGTTCAGGAAGCGGCCGTAATCGCTGGCCTCCTCTCCCTTTTGGGTCCAGATGGCGGTGGCCCAATCCAAGGCTCGACCGGAGAGGAGGGAGACTACCAAGGCGATGCGGGCTGCGTCGGACTCTGGCGGTGAGTGAGTGAAGTACAGGTCGCACTGTGAAAGGAAACCCTCACAACGCTCCGGATCGCCGTCGTACTTCCCCGGCAGGGCGATTCTGTACGCGGAATGCGGCATCCACGGTGGGCTGGGCGGAAGCGGAACTGAGGCAGGGGGCACCGCGGCGCCGGCGGACGACGTTAGCTGTGACACGCGTTGAGTGAGCTCGCTAACGGAGGGGACCAGCACGTTGAGCGAGCGTTGATTGTCCGCCAGGAGGGAAACCGCCTGAGCCACTTCCTGGAGCTGGGAGCGGAGTTCGGCAAGCTGCTCCGCTGTGGTTGAGGTGAGGTCGGCACCACTAGCCGCTGTCTCCATTTTTCAGGCTACACAAACTGTAACGCCGACGGGAGGTAGGAGACAAACGCAGGTAGTGGAGTAAAGACAGGAGGCTTTATTAAGAATAAACTATGTAGTGGGAGCTAGGTAACCAGGTATGCAACCTTGTTGTGTAGCGTTGAGAGACTGACTGAGCGGTGCTTATGTGGAGAGGGAGATAGGCCAAAACCGGGAACAGGTGCAGGTAATCAGTAGTCGGGCGAGGAAGAGCGAGGCAGATTGCATGTGTTGGGAGCGGCGCTGGAAGGGGGCGTGACATTTAAACATTAACTTACTCATCATTACTTATTATAGGCTTTGATACTTATCATAACCTATGATACAATATACACTATATTAAACTCATAGGTTCATGATATATACTGCAATGATGATGGACTTATTGGAATGTAACCCCTTCATAAATCAGGGAGCACTTGTGCAATACAACTACATTAATGCATAAAATGCCTTATACAGTGTGGATTTCCTGGGTGTCTGGAATGGGTTCATTCAGTTTAAATGACTTCTTATGGGAAACATTTACATTTGCTCGGTATTCGCGTTTTGGTTCTCAACAAGCCTTCTGGAACGAATTAACAACAAGAAAATATATACCCTATACCTTTTTTCAATATGAACATGACTTTAAAATGATTTTAACATGATTTTAAAATGTCCATTCAAGAGATTAAGCTCCCTGTTTCGACATAAAGAGCACAAAATTCACGTTTATTCAGAAATGTGTGAGGATGCTAACCGTCTCTGCAAACACGGACAGTTTCCCTCTGAGAACTGGTTAAAGTGCTTGACATCAGCAGCCAGACCAAACCACACTTTACCCGAAGCTGTGCTGGGATCTTAGAGTCGTTGCTACCACCCTGAGGGTACTGAAAAACACAACACATAATATATATATATATATATATATATATATATATATATATATATATATATATATATATATATATATATATATATACATACATCACACATATACAGAATTAAGCAGTTGCTCAAGTTCCATCACACAGTCAACAGTGAAACTGTGGATATGACAAATGCATGTCTTATGGTTTTCACTGCTTTTTGGAGTGTACACACCTTCATGAAGACAGTCTGGAGCTGACCACAATGTTTGCCACAATAACCCTGAGAGAAGAGCACCTCGTGAGCAGGGATTCTGTGGTAAGCCACTCGTTTGTCCCCCTGAAGCATCCAGATCACAATATCTGGCATACAGTTCTGAGGCTGAAAGAGAAAGAGAAACAAATAGCAAAGCAATCATTCTAATCAGCAAACTAGACGTGTTACAGTGACCTCTAGTCACTTAAATTTATATCTCGGGGGTAAATTCTTGTACCGTATTTTTCGGACCATAAGGCGCACTTAAAATCCTTTGACTTTCTCAAAAATCGACAGTGCGCCTTAAAATGCAGTGCGTCTAATGTATGAATTAATTCTGGTTGTGCTTTCTGACCTAGAACCGATTGTAGATGGTACCCGGCGCTCATAAATCTGTCAAAATGTTTTAGCACGGCCTTGGTAAGTTACGAAGCTTACGGCAACCTTAGTGCGCAGCATAGCGGAGTAATACATTCATTTTCAAAGCGGATTTCAACTCAGCGCTATCAGTCACGCAGTACAACATGGACATAGAGCAGCTGTGAGAGAATTCAACATTAACGAATCAATGGTACGGAAGTGGAGGAAGCAAGAAGACGCCCTGCGCCAGGTAAAGACCAAACTGAGCTTCCGACGGAACTTAAGAGTTTTGTTTCATTTCATGCGCCTTATAACCCGGTGCGCTTTATGTATGAACATAGACCCGTTAGCAGCCGATCATTGATATCGCGCCTTATAACCCGGTGCGCTTTATAGCCCGGAAAATACGGTACTCTGTTAAATTCCACTTTTTATACTGCGCTGCTATTATTTTACTCTATTGTTGTATTACTTATTGAAGAGATGCCATGCAGAATTTCATTGTACTAATGTATATTGACAATAACGATTCTATTCTATTATATAAATGTCTTGGTTCCTACTCTCTCTAAAATCAGATTTTTTAAAAAGAGATTCTGACCTCCTCAGCGAGTGACTGCAGTCTCATAGCCCAGTCCTCTGCTTGCTCCAGCACTGTGCTCAGCTCTGTCTCCGGACCATGTTTCAGTGTCAGAGCGGCCTGCTCAATCTGCTTCAGGTTTATCTTACGCGAACGGCGCAGAGCCTTATCCAGAGGGGTGACGCATGACCAGCCATCCAGCTCAGGAAGCTCCTCACTGTAAAAGAGAATATTTGTATTACACATAAAGATAGAGAAATCACTTTTTTAGTGTGCAAATGGTTTTAAAAAAAAGTCCTCCAATGTTGATTCATTCAGTTAAATTACCGAAAAATGGCTGACTGAGAAAATGGCCAACAAAAACAACGAAATAAAAAAAACTGCACCACGATAAAAAAAGATTTACTTAAGACATTATACTTTCTTAATAACATTACTATATTGCTTAAAACAAAACTATATTATGTAACAAATAACATACTGCATGTTTCATGGGTGTTTCTATGTAACAGCTAAGTGAAAGCAACCACAGAAGGAAACCCTTTCACTGTGTACAACAACACTATGCTTATTAATAGTGCATACAAAATAGTTACATTTTGTCTTTTTATATTTAGATAAATGTACATTTATGTCCAAACATAATTATTTTCATTTGCACCTTAGTCATCATGAGTAACTATATTTTTATTTACCCTTTATACAAGGCACCAGTGCACTTTAATTGCAATTGCAAATTATTTCTGATGTTATTACTGAATTTGGAATTGCTATTTATTATGTTTTCACATTTAATAATAAATATGGATAGAATGTTATTAGCTATATTCAACTGACTATATGGTGAGAGAAAAGGGCAAACAGAATCATCACCGTCATTTGGTTCCAAACGTTACATTACCTTAGTATGACTAAGACTTTAATAATAATAACTAAATAATAATGTAAGGCTACATATTATTTAATATTATATTTTACAAAATATATGATGAAATATAATAGTACATTGAACTCCACTGTGTTTATCATCTTTTTCTTTAACTACAGTACTGTATTCTTAGTTCAAATAAGTCCCCATGGGTCCTAAAAAGGTTACTTATATGAGACACCTGAAAGGAACCGAGTCCTCCAGAACACAGGCCGCTGTTTTCTTAGCAGCTAATGCTAGCACCTTGAGTTCAGCAATAGAGTAAGTGTTTTGCTTTCACTTTTCACTTTCAATATATTATTCACGAAATTACATGAGATCTAGATGGGACTGTGGTGGCCTAGTGGTTAAGGTGCAGGACTATGAACCACAAGGTCCAGGGTTCAAATCCCACCTCAGCCAAGCTGCCACTGTTGGGTCCTTGAGCAAGACCCTTAACCCACAATTGCTTGCACCACTTGTAAGTCACTCTGGATAAGGGCGTCTGCTAAATGCTGTAAATATAAGATCTTTCAATACTTTATTACAAAATAAGCTTTGTGCTAATGATTTTGGACATCTGTAGGTTAATGTAAGTGTTTTAAACATTAACTTACTTATCATTACTTATTATAGGCTCCTCTATGATACAGTATAGATGCTCTATCAAACACTCGTTAAACTCCTCAGTTCATGATACGTTTAACTTATGACGGATTTGTCTAACTGTATCTCCTTCGTAAATCAGGGAGCACCTGTACAATACAACTCCATTAACAAATATAATGCGTTATACAGTGTGGATTTTCTGGGGATTTGGAACAGATTCATTCAATTTACATTATTCCTTATGGGAAAAATTTGCTTGATACTCGTTTTCAGTTCTCGACAAGCCTTCTGGAATGAAATAATGTCGAGAACCAAGGTACCACTGTGTATATAAAATGTATTTTCTTTTTTTTTTTCTGTATGATGAAAAGAAATCGTAATCTGGTCTCAGATTCGACTACTAAAAGTCTTGGTGTTGACTCGGTCTCGATGTGTCCCAGTTTTGGTCTTGAGTCGGACTCGGCTCTAGCGGTTTTGACTGCAACAATATTACTAACTGAATCAACCTATGATACATTTTTTCTTCATCATGCTAACAGAATGTAAAGAGGGTATGCTGATATATTTGATATTTATTTGATATACCGAATCATTACCAAATGAGACAGAATAATGTTTGGTTCTAATATATATTAAGGAGCAACAAAAAACATGCATTCTTTATCTTTGTTTGGAGTCAAATGAGACTTTAATCGCACGTCACAAAAATGCCTGAGAGGAGTTTTACCTGCAGTCAGAAATGACATCATCAAGCAGTTTTACCACCATCTCTTCCAGTTCATCTTGGTCACCTCCTGCTTGGAACGACAGCTGCACTCGATTCAGATTTGAATCCTAACACAGATGCGGACAAATACATACGGGTTATGATGTGCATGTTGTGTGTCCAGGTTCAGTATTGGAATCAGTTTTAACTCAGCTCATCCTGGTCAGGAACATGTAGGGGACCAGGAGGCAGGAAGTGTTTTCAAGAGCCTTTCCTGGAATTCAATGAGTGCAGAATTCAGCCTTTGCCAGTACATCACAAGGGTCAGCAAGGGTTGCTGTTGCAATGGTGATTGATGATGAATGGTGGTCTCACAGACCTGCAACTTCTTCTTTAAGAAGCTTTTCTGTCCTCCACTCGTTACCTGTATGAATGGCACCTGTTTGACCTCGTTATCTGTATAAAAGACACCTGTCCACAGCCTCAAACAGTCAGACTCCAAACTCAACCATGGCCAAGCCCAAAGAGCTGTCAAAGGACACCAGGAAGAAAATTGCAGACCTGCACCAGGCTGCGAAGAGTGAATCTACAATAGGCAAGCAGGTTGGTGTGAATAAATCAACTGTGGGAGCAACTGTAAGACATACAAGACCATTGATAATCTCCCTTGATCTGGGGCTCCACGCAAGATCTCATCCTGTGGGGTCAAAATGATCATGAGAACAGTGAGCAAAAATCCCAGAGCTATACGGAGGGACCTGATGAATGACCTGCAGAGAGCTGGGACCAAAGTAATAAGGCTACCATCAGTAACACACTATGCCAAGAGAGACTCAGATCCTGCTGTGCCAGGCGTGATGATATCCCACTGTCCACCCCCCACCCTCCCTCAAACAACATCGTACCAGTGTGGACACCAGTGTTACACCACAGTTACACAAACCCAGGTAACCACGGTGGTGCGGTTGTGAATTGTCGCCGCACCACCCGAACATGGACATTTGTGTTATGTGAAATTGTCTTAAATTGTCAAAACATAAGAATTTACTTTCTAATGAATATCTGTAAACATTACATTATAATCCATATATTCGATAAATAAAATCATTCTTTTTCTACAAGTATTTATGTATGCCGAGGAAACACAAACACTGTACGGCTTAATTTAAGTCTCTATAGAACAAGACTTCAGTATAAGGAAGTTTACAGCATACAGTATTTTCATTATAAGGTACATTGGCTTGAATCTCACCAGGTGTTCCTTCATGCTGAGCAGCATGTTGAGGGCTTCTAACCGGGGGCTGATGTCCTCCCACTCTGATGATAACACCACCACAGGTTTCACATTCCCCCAAGGCAGGTAATAGTAGTGACAACCTAGAGTTATATAAGAAAGCAGGACTTAATACTTGACAAAGCAGTGCTAACATCTTTTGTTGCAAACAGCTTTGTTTCTTACCATCAAATACAGATCGACTGTACTGGCTGGTGGAGGGCAGAGGCAGGCAGGTGTAGTCAAACTTGTTGCCATAGTTACCGATGCTGACCTCAAACTGAATGGCATCATCTACATCCTGAAGTAAGGTGGCCGAGTAGAATGCAGCAAACAAAGAGTACTTTCTCTTCCGCATGAATTTCTGCTCAAAAGCCAAATAAGTGTTGTCATACAGTGTATCTGTGCACATCACTTACACTCAGAAGTGCAACTGCAATTTGATGAACATCCAGTAGGAATATGCCAAAAATTGTAACCATTCTATGGGTGTTTTTCTTTAAGTATGGAGACTTGTGTGCCAAAGTTTACTGCCATTAACATATATAAATATACATATAAAAGGAACGAAATTTGTAACGGGCGACATGGTGGTGCAGTGGTTAGCACTGTCGCCTCACAGCTCCGAGATGCCCGGTCCGACCCCGATTCTGGGCTCCGCCTGTGTGGAGTCTGCATGTCCTCCCCGTGTCTGCATGGGTTTCCTCCCACATTCCAAAAACATGGGTGCTAGGTTAACTGGTGTTTCTAAAGTGTCCTTAGTGTGTGATTTTGTGTATAAGTGTGTCAGTGTATGTGCCCTGCGATGAGTTGGAGAAAGACCTGGTGACCTACTCTGTAAAAACCATCACCATGAAACTCTGTGGATAAGACTGGTCTATGGAGTATCCAAGGCTTGGACGCGATTAAATGGATATAATGAATGAATGAATTAATTAATGAACGAATGAATTTAAATGTACGACCAGGGAAGTTTCTAGACCACTTTGTCATAGTGGAGCACGCACAGATTTTAGAGGGACACAGCTGAACCTCTGCTTGCCAATCAGTCGTAGGGCCACAACTGTGCATAAAATTCGCCTGTTAAACACTGAATGCTAAATGGCTATTACAGAAACCTGTTATTTTATTCAGCAAAGTAAAAACACTATATTTTCTTGGTTTGCAAGGTGTGCGGTGCTCTAGCATTTCTAAAATGTGAAAAATTCAATTCTGGGTTTAAAATAGATCAAGCTAAACAGCTTTCTGGCCTGCCTGCCTTGTCCGTTAGCCGGGAGTGTCGAGTGGGCGGTCTGGCTGAACTGGGCTTCGGTCCTTGTGATCTTGACTCGTGCATCCTTGCCTTAGAATAAGGGCAGAGCTGGGGGTTCATAGTCAAAGAGTCTTATGGTGATCAGAGGAGGTTGGGTTGCTGTCTTCGCCTCCCGTGGGTTGCCAAGTCTCATGTGATCCCTCTTGGCTGTGTTCCTACAGTTCTCCTCTTTCTGCATGCTGCTTATAGCTAATGCTGCCGGGGTCTCCCATGTACACTTGGTCACGGGATTGACAGGCATCTGTGATTGTTATATAAACACCCTTTTGGGGTGCTCTTAATCAATAAACTAATTACATTTTCTGTTTTCTCTCCGAGCTGTTTCCGGAAAGTTCCAGGCCCCACACATGATGTTCATCGCTGGAGCTCCAATCAAGCTGCTTCCGTCATCGCTACAGCCCCATCATACCCGGGACCAATTTATGTCGTGTGCATACTTCAATTTATTCGAACTTTGACTCCATGACTTTAGTTCGCTCTTAGATTTATCATCTACGCCGCCCAGGAGTTGGGTCCCTTTTTGAGTCTTGGTCCTCCCAAGGTTTTCTTCCTGAACAGGGAGTTTTTCCTTGCCACTGTCGCCCTAGGCTTGCTCAATTTGGGATTGGACGTAGATATTAGGAGATAATCTAAACTTGTAAAGTTTCTTTGAGACAATGCTCCATTGTAAAAAGCGCTATATAAATAAATCTGACTTGACTTGACTTTCTCAGAAACAGCATCAGTCTTACTTCTTTTCAAAATCAAGACCACTCCATACATCAGATTTCTAATAAACTAAAAATGTCATACAAAGATAATTACTACTGTTGTGAGAACCGAGGGCAAATTGGACTCAACTAGGATAGAAAAAGAAGCGGAATGACCAGATGCACAAATGCACAAGAGAGGAAATACATTAGAGTTTGCAGCAAACATCTCATAAAGCTGTTCAGTTGGCTAACTCCTTAAATAGGACATAGCAAACACCAGTGTCATCTGCAGAAATGTCTCAGGGAGGCTGCAACCTTACAGGAAGCTTTCAAGAAAAGTCATAATTAAAACAAGAAAAGAAAGAAAGAGTATAAAACTGTATAATGATCATCATATATGGTACTTAAGGCAGTGGAAAGAGCTACAGCAGGCAGGGGTTGAAATAGTCACGTTTACAATTACAGAAAATAACATTCAAACAATTTTGAAAAGTTGTATTGACTTTACATTTGCTTCTTTGACAAACCTAAAGTTTGATTCCAAACTTGAATGCTAGGCTATCTTTGCAGTGCAGAGACCAAATGGAAGGATTTTAAATTGCAAGTAGACAGAGGATCTAAGCTAAGTCTCCAGTATAAATATAGTACTTGTGCTAAAAGTGGGAAAGTTAAACCATTTAGGACTAAACTATATGTCAGTTTTATAAGCTAGAGTGAATTTCCACAACTTACCTCAACTACCAACAGATCATCTGGATGAATGTCTTCCACTTTCTGCTCAACATGGTCACACAGCTTAGTAGTAAGCTCCAAAAGGAGACGGCCACGATAAGCTACACCCTCTCCCTAAACCAACAAAAGACACTCAGTGAAACTTCAATACACAAATTCAGGTAGTAAACTATGAGGCAGGATAAGTGGTGATTTTACCTTGCCAAGGTTGAGGGCCTCATGGGGATCAGAGAAGGCTGTGAATTCTCTTGGACTTCCATACAGGTTAACATAACAGGGGCCAAATGTTGGCAGGAAACCCAAACTGTCATCAACTAAGACAGAAATTGTAGGGTACAATGTGAGAATGTTTCATAGTATATACTACCTTTGTCTCAAGTAAATAAGTCTTGAGACTATCTTAATAGAGACACTCACAATGTATATAAGGAACGACTACATGTTCTATGAGTATGTAAATAAAGTATTGCATCCAATTTTCGATCTTGTGGGTTTTAATGGGAACTATAATATCTCTTTATCTCTCGGACTACATAAAGGCATAGAGATACAACAGGAAAGAGAGACATACTGGTGTTTTGGAGAGTCCTGTAGGGTAACTCATCTGAATGCATAAAGAAATAAAGGATCATTTTAATAGAGTAAAAGAGTCCAGCTGCATGCTCGCCCTTGTTCCTGATTCATGCTTATACAAAGTAGTTAGATCTTCAAACGTGCTTACGTGGAAGGGTTAGATTGATAAACCAATTAGCCAACCAATTCACCACAGTAAGAATGAGACATGTTGTAAATATCATGCACAGATACATACAGCACTGGAATCACTACACTGTAGGTACAGCTAACATTAGTGTTCAGAACTACTACAAATTATTACACTAGTACAAACAAGGCTTCCTTATATTTTGTCCTACCACTGGTTACAAACTGGGATTTTTTGCCATATTAGTTGTTTCAGACATGTGAATAGTTTGGGCTCCCATTACTCAACTTACTAAGAACAATTCTGCTTAATTTTTATGTAACTTTTAGTGGTCACTGCACTTTGTAGTTCTACAATTACAGACTAGCCCATCTGTTTCTCTACATACTTTGGTAGTGTCCTTTACTCTGTTCTGTAATGGTCATGGCCCCCATAGGATCAACACAGATCAGGTATGTTGAGCTGCTACGATTGGATCAGACACAGCAGTGCTGCTGGAGTTTTAAAACACTGTTCAGTCACTGTCCACTTTATTAGAGACATTCACCTTATTGCTCCACCTTGTAGACATAAAGTCAGATACAGAAGCTCATCTGTCGTTGCACAGTTTGTGTTAGTCATTTAATGCTTAATTAGTGCTCACAGGACGCTGCCCACAGGATGCTGGTGGCTGGATATTTCTGGCTGGTGGACTATTTTCAGCCACTGTAAGCCACTGTATTATATACGTTTGGAACACCCAAAAGTTGCTATTACTATGATGTTTGTCCTCCTTTGCTGCTCCAACAGCTTTCACTCTTCTGAGAAGGTTTTCCATTAGATGTTGGACTTTTACTATGAGGTCACATACTGATGTTGTGCAATAAGCCCTGCCTCACTTTTAGTATTCAAATTCATCTTGTAGTTGATGCCATTAAGCACAAGACTCAGTGTTAGGCAGCTAAGATCGCCATCAAAGTTGGCAACAATTTCTTTATAGACTGATTTAGGAGGAAAAACAGTGAACTGTCCTGTTTGGGAGGTTTAGACCTGTGGAAGTGTCATGCAAAGAATTATTGAGATGTTTCACATTATGAACCTGTTGGTAGCGAGTGTGGCTGAAACCAGAGATCATGTTTGGTCATATACACACATCACATTCAAAAACATTAGACCATCTGAATATGGCACTGAATATGTTCACCTTTTTTCTCCAAAATTTTGCTTATCCAATTCCCTAGGTGAATGACCTGCAGAGAGCTGGGACCAAAGTAACAAAGACTACCATCAGTAACACACTACGCCGAGAGGGACTCAGATCCTGCAGTGCCAGGCGTGTCCCCCTGCTTAAGCCAGTACATGTTCAGGCCCATCTGAAGTTTGCCAGAGACCATATGGATGATCCAGAAGAGGATTGGGAGAATATCATGTCGTCAGATGAAAACAAAATAGAACTTTTTGGTAAAAACTCAACTCATCATGTTTGAATGCTTAGTTGCATCCCGAGAACACCATACCTACTGTGAAGCATGGGGCTGGAAACATCATGCTTTGGGGCTGTTTTTCTGCAGAGGGGACAGGACGACTGATCTGTGTTAAGGGAAGAATGAACGGGGCCATGTATCGTGAGATTTTAAGCCAAAACCTCCTTCCATCAGTGAGAGCATTGGAGATGGAACGTGGCTGGGTCTTCCAGCATGACAATGATCCCAAACACACTGCTCGGGCAACGAAGGAGTGGCTCCGTAAAAAGCATTTCAATGTCCTGGAGTGGCCTAGCCAGTCTCCAGACCTCAACCCCATAGAAAATTTGTGGCGGAAGTTGAAAGTCCGTGTTGCCCCAAAACATCACTGCTCTAGAGGAGATCTGCATGGAGGAATGGGCCAAAATACCAGCTACACTGTGTGCCAACCTGGTGAAGACTTACAGTAAACGTTTGACCTCTGTCATTGCCAACAAAGGATATGTTACAAAGTATTGAGTTGAACTTTGTTATTGACCAAATACTTATTTTCCACCATTATTTACAATTAAATTCTTTAAAAATCCCACAATGTGATTTCCTGGATTTTTTTTCTCAATTTGTCTCTCATAGTTGAAGTGTATCTATGATGAAAATTACAGACCTCTCTCATCTTTCTAAGTAGGAGAACTTGCACAATCAGTGGCTGACTAAATGCTTTTTTGCCCCACTGTACGGTCTTCTTGTTTAGAGGTTTGTGCTGTTGCTGTTCCATGTAAGTGATTCAGAGATGTAAAATGCAAGTACTTTTCAGATACCAGTCATATTTAGTAAATTCATTCCTGCAAATTATTTTATGTAAGATTGCATATTATATTTCTGGGCCAAGCTAACATATTAGAGTCCAGAAAGATTATTGTTCAATTTGCTGTGATTTCGCCCTCCAGTTATGACTATCACTCAAAAGTACTGCTTGTTAGTATAACACAACATTGTAACAAGCATGCAACAACCCTTGCAGTGCAACAAACTGCAAATCATTTCAACTCTTCATTAATATCTCTAACTTATTCTGAAATGATCAAATCAAAGTATTACTCCTCTTTTTGAAAGGTGCATATTCATCAAAGGTAGCCACATTTACATCATTCCATGTGTAAATAGCATAGCATACCTTCAATTTCACCTCCTGGAGCAGAGATCTTTGACATACACAGGTGCGAGGTGCCAATGACATCGTTGTGGCTCGCCCGATCCCTAGACAAGATTTGAATTATATGTGCTAATTATTTATATATATGTATATTAGATTATATTAATTAGATTAGATTCAACTTTATTGTCATCTTTCTTGTCATTACATGTGTACAAGTACAACGCAACGACATGTAGTTTAGCATCTAACAAGAAGTGCAATAAGCAGCAATGTGTCGGAATGTACAATAAATTAAAAAATATATAAACCGGCTCACAATCAGGAACCGGCTCCTGTCGTTCATCTCAAAGAGACCGACACATCACTAGAAAACATGTTGCAGTCACCGATGAGGATGATCGGAGCTCAGCAACAGCGCAAGTCACAACAATATTCCGAGTTTGTTCCGTTTTGAAGTGAGGAAACATAACGGCGCACTCACACTATGCGAACCGGAATAGCACGGTTGATGCTTGTTAGCTGGATAATGACAGTGATGGAGTTAAGAGGCAGGTATCCTATATTGGCCAGGCTAGCCAACTCCTATTTATGCATTCCTGCTACTTCAACACTGTCTGAGCGTTTATTTACTGCGGCAGGAAATATAGTCTCTAAAAAGAGAGCCAGCTTTAGCCAGGAGCATGTTGACATGATAACATTCTTGGATTGCAATGCAAAGTTCCTAAAGAAAAAGCGTGAATGAGTTGTATGTAGTGTTTGCATCAGAGATGCACTTATTTTTCTTTATTATTTAATTTGTTATTTTAATATATTAATAAATTTAATTGATTATTATTCATTTATTGTAAGCACTTATTTGCTCTGTTATTTAATGTTATATTTCTGAATAAAGACATGGAAAGGTGGTTTTTTTTAAACCCGATTAATCGATTATTAAAATAATCATTAGTTGCAGCCCTATATATATATGGGTTATTTATTTTGTGTCCAAGAGCACTGTTATTATACAATACCTACATTATGTGAATAAAACACATTTAAGTCATTTTTGCAACCCAAAATAGTGCTACAGTGTCAGGTGATGCAACCGTCTGTATATACAGTGTGCAAGCATCTTGGGACACCATTAGATTTGTTGTCTTAGCAACAGTATAATGCCCATATATAACATATTGTCAGTGACTGCAACCAAACATTACAAACTTGGATTTGTCACTCCATAATATTCTTTTCCACTGAGCTTCATTCCAGTCTTTGTGAGCTTTAGCATATCTTAGCCTTTTCAAAGTGTTCCCCTTCTGAAAAAAAGTGTTTTCTTGGTTGCTACTCTTACAAAGGTATCTCTAATCAAATGGTGGCCTGAGACTTTTGCACAGTACCGTTTATGTAGCTATACCATTTAAAAATAATTCTTTAAATAGTATTATTTAAAGTCACAACTCACTGCTAAATGTTTGTCCTTTTTTGTGATCCCTTGCAGCACAGTAAACAGAAGTACTTTTATATTCTTGTCACAAATATGATACACAGTGGCCTGTGCTGCGCAGTGACAAAACTGAGAGAATTGACCTACGGTTACAATGTCTAGAGAGTTACAATTTTTACTTTAAAATATAACATTCAATTTTAGAAGGTGGTTGCCCAACTTGACGTTTTTGGATAGTGTAATTGGTTAATCAGTTTAATATGAATGCATGCCATTTTAAAGGAAATGCAACAATTAAAGTGTATTTCATTAATGTACATTCAAAAATGGATTTTATCTATTTAATTCACCTTCTGTCATTCAGTTTCATCTTTTTTTAAATAAATTCAAGGTTTAAAAAATTGTTTGTCTATGTGTAATGACATTTTTAAAGATGGGCTAACCAGTCCAAAATGCGTATCCTCATCTTCTCACACATAGATGGAAACTGCAAAGTGGGAAAAAAAAAGAATATTGACACAGAGCATGAGAAATGTGACTGAAAGCCTTTGATTAAAATCAATTACATAGCTCATCTTACTCTGATAGGGAGTGCAAGGCTTTGGTTCCACTGTGGGTTGGCGTTCCTCTCCAGTATTTTACTGCACATCTGTGAATACATACATATTAGTAGACAAAATCACATGTCTTGGATTAAACGAGCTCATGTAGACTCATCTCCATGGACACATTTCCCTTTCTGTAAATCATCCTTACTCACTGGGGGAGTTTAATATAATTATTACCATTACTACTGCTATGCTACAGTGTCCTCAGTTGGATTCTAGCCTGCTTCTTCTATGTTTTATCTCTGCTGGCTTCCGCAGTCTGAATCATCATACTGGAGCATTTTCATTACAGTCTGATAAAAATCTGTCTGGAATATTTCAGTCAGGCAGTTATAATTTGTTGTTAGGGGTTAGAGTGACTGAAAAATAAAGCTATACAACAAAAAGCTACAGGAATCCCAGATGTAGAGAAATACATTGTCCAGTAGAACCAGATGGCTCTGGTGAGCTATGGTGCAGAACTGAACATGGAGATTGATCAACACAGCATATCTGCTGATATACCGTTTTGCCAGCAAAGTTGATTTCCACTAATGGATCCACTAGGTTTTTCCGGTTGGATTCAAACCCCAGAAACTGTTTCATGCCATCCATAAAAGCATCATCCACTATGGAAAGGAAAATGAGAAAAGTAAGTTGTACAGTCACTACACAGCCCAAAAAGATACGTGAATTCAGTCTAAGTGACCTTGGCTATGCCACTAACGATACCCACTTTGAGGCAGGTCTTCTGCTCTGTAGACTTTGAGAGTGAAGGTGGCTCCTCTAAGCGTAAGGCCTGCTGGTCTCAACAGGTTCGCCTCAATGTCCTCCCTCTCATGAACCCCTTCTTTCTCCACCTGAGAAACAACAGAGCAAATTTTACCTCTATAGCACTGCACAAAAACAAATAATATACACGATGACGTTACTCTTTCTCACCGGTGGCTCATCACCTGCAGCCAGGACAACCAGGCTGACCTTCAGATAGCCTCTGGCCCCAGCAGAGAGATCATCAGGATCAGCCAACAACAGCCACCTTCTAAGAATAGCATGTCCTGCAAAAAGAGAAAGCAATACTAATCAATAAAAATACAACTCTTAACATTAAGCAATCCCTTCTAAAAAATAATATGAAAAGGTTGATGTGAACTTGGAAACAAGGTGTAGAGTTATGGGAATGTTCTCTTTTCTACACTGTATATCATGCAGCCAAATGACAGCAGGAGTCTGCAATACTCACTGTGTTCATGATACACCATGCCAACATCCATCTGAGCGAGAAGACAAGAAAAGATTAAACACCATCATCAGTTATGCATAAAACAGACCTTAGTGTCTCACAAACAAAAATACCACAGAGACGTGATGGAAAAAAGCAGTGGGCATTCAGTGCGTGTGAAGTCTGGTGAAAGATAAAAATGATAAATGCAAAAGAAGAGCAAGACTACCTTAAATTCTCCTATGACAGAGTCTGTGCGTAGAGATTTGGAGTCAAATACCTTGGAGAGAGCACAATGATAAATATTACAGTTATTACTACCAAAGAACAATCGCCTTCCAATTTGAAGGCATTGTATTGTTTGTTTGTTTTTTGGGGATTTTGGAATGTGATTTTTGAAATGTGGTTGGTCCCAACCAATAGCCCAGTCCCCACTGAAGAATATCCTCAAAACTCATTGTGGCTACCAAGCTTCGTCACAGTAGGTATGGTGTACTTTAAGTGGTGTTCTGTTTTGGGTTTCCACTAAACACAGCATTATGTAGGATGTGGAGAGGCGAAGGTACTGGACTATGCACCAGAAGGTCCAGAAGGTTCAAATCCCACCTCTGCCAAGGTGCCACTGCTGGGTCCTTTAGCAAGGCCCTTAATCCACAACTGCTTGGATTGTAAGATTATATCAGTTGTAAGTCGCTCTGGATAAGGGCGTTTACATAATTACATGAATGTAGAAAGTACAGCCAAGTAACTTTGCTCCAGAAGAGGTTTTATTCTTGCTTCCATGTCATACAGGTAAACTTTGTCTAAAGCTTGTGAGATTACTGTCACATGCCCAGAATGACCAATCCTTCGAGTCCTTCAAAGTTGTCACTGACCTTATGGTAGCTTCCCTGATCATTATCATCCTCTCTCAGTCATCCAATTTGGATGTACTGCCCAATTTAAGCTTAGTGTTGGTAGTGCCAAACACTTTCCACTTCTTGGTAATGCTATGAACAACACTGCAAGGATGTTAAGCTTCTGAAATCGTTTTCTTCTAACTCCAGTCTTTCCCCAGTTTGATCCCAGAGGCCTTTTGAAAGCACCTTTCCAACCATGGTGAAGTCTTCTTTCAAGATACGTCTTCCAAAATATTCTGAACATAGCGTTATTATTTTGTTTTGGGGTTTTTTTCTGAAACAGTCAGTATGATTAAGGAATTTCCTCAAAAATTATATTACATTGTGGATTTTGGTATAGATGGATAGCATGGATATATCATTTTCCATATACAACAATAAGCATATTTACAGATAATGTTACATATTAATAAGCATATATGAGCCCTTGAGATGATTTCAACATGTCTCTCATCCACCGAACTTGTACGTCCATGTACAGTGTCTGCTTGAATGCCAGTATTCCCTGCTAGAGTTACTGTTCCAATTCATTCTGCTGTCTGCCCCCATAAATATTAATTTTCAAGATTTTCCACAAGCTCTCAGTAGGACTGAGATCAGGGGAAGATCGTGGTCACATCATGGTTTTTCTGCCTTTCATGGCCATAGCAACCAAGGAGTTTTGTGCAGGATGGGATGGTACTGCGTGAAGATAATTTTATGTCGGAAGGCACAATACTTCTTTTTAATACCATGGCAGAAACTGTTTGGCTAGGAACTCAAGGTACCACCAAGGACCTAATGTCCTAATATCCCACTCTGCTACCTCCTTGTTGCAGTCTTCTTGGAACTACTCTATCAAACTAGTCTATACAGAACTCTATCTGTCTGGGCCATCCAGTGAAGCATGATGTTCATTGTTGAATGCAATTGTTTGAAAATCAGTTTCAATTATTTTCTTGCTAGATCTACACAGTTTTCATGGTTCCATCTTCAGAAAGATCTTTCTTCCTTCAAATATTGTATAAGAACTGTCGCATGCTTAGTAATGTGGAACAACCTCATTAAGTAGATTTCCCTTAATTAAGATTACAAGGAAAACTACATAACAAGCCTCTATTGAAATTGATACCAGTTAACTAAAAGATATGAAAAATAAAAGAATATATATTGGGAAAACTACATTTTATTGAATAAATAAGCAAGAATAAATAAGCATAAATAAGTTGAACAGTGATGACTACTTACTGTTATAAATATAGGCTCATCGAAGAGATCTGCTGGGGTTTCAAAGAAGTTGAGGAAGAATGTCTGTGGTAACACAATGTTAAATACATGAGTTTAGTTCTATAGAGGTAATGGCTTATAGTAAAAGAACAATACTATAACAAGAATCCAGTGTGGAAAACCTTACCTCATCAAATGATGGATTATTTCCTTTCTTGATCCGTGTTCTCTTTGTCTGTCCTCCAACAGTCACTTTAACCACAGGTTTTATGTTGACACCAGGCAGCTGTCTTCCGTCGATGATTCGCACCCGTACCTGGACATTCAGTATGTGTCATGGATTTAAATCTTATCAAACAAACTAGTCTTTGCAACTTTATCAATGCAACATGCATACCTTTATTAAATGGACCACAATGCCTTATTCGTTGTTGTTGTTGATGTGTTTATTTTAAGTTGAGGAAGCAGTTATTACTTAGTGGACCAGATAATTGCACAAATAATCCACTGAGATTCATCACTTACTCAGGAACACACTGACAGGCTGCATTATGACTTTGCTGCCACTTGAGGGCACTATTAGCAAGCAGTCTTGAACAGTGACAAAACACTGTATCCAAAACTATTAAGACATATATTTATTGGAACAGACCTTATATTCGTGGTAACGGGAACATAAGAATTTACGTGAATATCATGGCACTGGCATGTGTGGCGTTGCCAAATACAACTTTTGGTAATCGAAATCCTGAACTTTGTGGGACATAAATACATGATATGAGTTGTTATAAGCTCCACAATTATAACATTTTATTATAACAGATTATTCTGTAAACAGTTTTATGCTCTAGAGTGTATAGCAAGTGTGAGTGCATGAGTGTAACGAATGCACACAAAGGTGTGTTTAATGTTTAAAGCCACACCAGCTCAGTAAGATGCACATTCTGGACTAACCACTACATAAGAAGAAACCTTAATTTTACATCTTAGTATATTGCATAATACCACTAAATTTAAAAAATGTCAAGTATATTTGTGCATGGATTCCAGTCCAGTGTAGAACAGTTTGACCGCATGCCTGGCACATTTTATACCAGCTTGCACATGTGGTTTATAATAAAAGTACATAATGAAATGGGTATTTGGCATTCAAATGTTCTCACGATGACAGAAGACATGATGAAAATAAATAATTATTTAAAAAGTATTAAATGCACTCTGTTGAAGCTTGTATCGATGCAAAAAAATGTGTTCAATCAGGATTAACGCAACAAAACTCGTAGTTAAGTATTTGAATCACTTGAGAGCACTATTTATAATACTTCATAAATGAATGTACACTATAATTTGTAATAATGTTATGATTGCAACATCTATAAAAAATGTTTGTAGAGTATTTACCTTGTGTTGTTTCAAAATAGTAAAAGTAGGTTATAATTCCAAACATCCCATGTCCCTGTTTCCTTGTCACAAGGTATGTCCCTTCCTAGGTGTCATTACAGTAATTACTGTGATGACTTAGCGGTTAGGGTACTGGACTATGAGCCAGAGGGTCGAGGGTTCAAATCCCAACTCAGCCAAGTTGCCACTGTTGGCTCCTTGAGCAAGACCCTTAACCCACAATTGCTTGGATTCTAAGACTGTATCAATTGTAAGTCGCCCTGGAAAAAGGCGTAAATGTAAATGTAAACTTAATTGTCCATGTGGGACTGTGGTGGCCTATATTAAGATACTGGACTCTGGCCCAGAACATCCAGGGTTCAAATCCCACCTCTGCCAAGCTGCCACTGTTGGCTCCTTGAACAAGACCCTTAACCCACAATTGTAAGACTGTACCAATTGTAAGTCGCTCTGGATAAATGCGTCTGCTAAATGCTGTAAATTGTTATTGTTTAATTAACTGGCATTATTTTTCTGCATAAAGTGCAGCAAAACAGATACAATTTTCACTTAGCTGGTGTTAACTAAACAAAGGTTCATTATAATTGTATCAAAGCATCAAAAGCTGTTCTGTGCGATGCACATCTAAAATGTTTAAGAAACTCTAGATGTTAGTTGACTTTTACTGCTCACATGGCAGTGTCACTGAATCTGTAACTGAATGCCATAATGAAAACATGAGACCTAACTAAGCATAATAAAGAAACAGGAATCAAAAGATAGCCATGATCTATACCAGTGTTTCTCAGTCCTGTTCCTGGAGCCCAAATGTGTATACATGTGAGTATAGTGTTGTATTGGGGTATGTTCTCATCAGAATGAGGCTAATAATTTAAAATATATAGAAAGGTAGGGCATTAAATTTATCTCTGGCGACTTAACAGGTAAATGTGACGCCAGCACAGTGGGTAGTATGCAGTGGGCAGTACAGTAGTGTGCCGTTTCAAATACAGCTTCAGTAACAGGCTTGTTAATGAGCCTAGTAATTGGATCAGGTGTGTTAGGAGCAGGAAAAACACTAAAACATGCAGAGCGGTGGTGCTCCAGGACCAGGATTTGATTAACACTGATCTACACAAACACCTGGAGATCCTGAGGTTTGTTGGAGAGTGGAGCTTTGGTGCTCTGCTGCTTCTTTTTCTTCATCCCATGAGAAAAGGCTGGAGGTGCTTTCTTTGGTGGTGTTATAGGAGCCCCAATCTCCTGGCCCTGGGGTCCTGGAACAGGCTCAGGCTCTTCTGCAACTTCTACCATTACCATGCTCTCCGTGTCCTCCTCTCCCATTGTATCCAGCGAGAACACTGCACACATTATGCACATTCATATGTCATTAAACATGACCTGATGGATCTCAGGTGCAACCGGAGATATTAATAAAATTCTCCTGTAATGCCCTAAACAATTTTATGATGAGCATGTTCAAGTGAATACAGCACAAATTTATCAGATGTCATTTAAGACATCTGAGGTCTAAAAGCACTTGTTTTCTAACACTTTAACAACACATTTTCCTGGTCTCGGGGGTTCTGGCACCTATCCCTATAAAACATACAAATTTGTTCAAGTTATATTCATAATTATCAGGTTTTGATTCAGTATTTTCAGATTTCCATTCAATTTTCTGAAGGTTCATCCAATATTCTCAAGTTTCATTCAGTATTCTCAGGTTTACGGGTGTGTCTGACCATATCTGAGGGAGAGAAGGCCAGACAGGGCAACCGTCACTCCTACCCAACCCTATGGTGGACTGAACTACATGCTTGTCAATGCCCTGTGAATTCCAGGATGTGCTCCTGACCGCTTTGGGACCCTGATCAGGATAAGTGGGTGTGAACATAAGCTGGGGGTATATACAGTGGGTCAAAAAGTATTTAGTCAGCCACTGATTGTGCAAGTTCTCCTACTTAGAAAGATGAGAGAGGTCTGTAATTTTCATCATAGGTACACTTCAACTATGAGAGACAAAATGAGAAAAAAAATTCAGAAAATTACATTGTAGGATTTTTAAAGAATTTAATTGTAAATAATGGTGGAAAATAAGTATTTGGTCAATAACAAAAGATCAACTCAATACTTTGTAACATAACCTTTGTTGGCAATGACAAAGATCAAACGTTTCCTGTAAGTCTTCACCAGGTTTGCACACACTGTAGCTGGTATTTCGGCCCATTCCTCCATGCAGATCTCCTCTAGCCTGAGACCCTGTGTCCTCATATGTGGACATTACATTTCTGCTTCTCTGCAACATGATGCTTAATTTTTTTTTAACTATGACCCTTTGGCCTCATACGGAGACACTGCCCGTACCATCTAGTGGTCACGTGACAACATCACACTCAGTTGATTAGACCAGAATATGTATCAGCAGATGGTATTGTGCTAGACTTTGATGTCTATCAAAGGGCAAAGGCACTGGGTTCACAGGTTCCAAACACAGAAGGATTGGGTTTAGGAACCTTGGTCATAGCACGTCTGTCTGATACCCGTCATCCTGGTACCAAAGTGTATTGTGATCGGTTCTTCACAAGCATAACAGCTGTGGATTACATGCTGGACAAGCAGGTGTACCTGACTGGTACAGTGATGAAGAACCGGGTCGCCAAAGCACTAGAGAAGCTCCCAAGTGACCAAACAATGAAAAAGCAAGGAAGAGGTGCCTCAGCATTAGTTACTAGGGGAGATGGAAAACTATGTGTAGTTAAGTGGTATGACAACAAGCCGATTGTGATGCTTTCTGTCATTTATGATGAATAGCCAGAAGACACCTGCCAGCGGTGGTCCAAGAAAGAAAAACAATGTGACCGTCAAAAGACCAAGCATTGTGTGTGAGTACAATTCCAAGATGGGTGGGGTTGACTTGGCAGACAGGATGATGAACTACTACCAAATGAGTGCGCAAACCAAGAAGTGGACAATTCAGATGCTGATGCACTTCACTTATCTTGCTCTTACTAACAGCTGGCTGCTGTATCGCCGAGATAACCAGGAAAATAGTACCCCAAAAAGTCATATCAAGAAGATCCTTGAGTTTTGCATAGAAATGGCTCAGGTGTTCCTCAACAAGTGTGACGCTCATGTTGCAGGTGCAGAGGAGGAGAATGCACATCGTCTACAACCAAGCAAAAGATGCTCAGAAAAGAAGGTCACTCCAGTCCCTCATGTCTCAGTCCGCCCTACTTCTGCTGTACATCT
The DNA here is from genome assembly GCA_025084515.1 of Ancistrus triradiatus. Taxonomy (NCBI): domain Eukaryota; kingdom Metazoa; phylum Chordata; class Actinopteri; order Siluriformes; family Loricariidae; genus Ancistrus; species Ancistrus triradiatus. The sequence goes on from JAJAGP010000294.1 coordinate 303,128, forward strand.
ACCAGACATGGTCGACCTGAAAAATTTGGGCGAGTAGGACTGTTCCAGACAGGCAGACAGACTGCTTTCTTTTTTCAGTGCTGCATCTCCAAGGCAAATGTTGTATTTTTTTACTCTGACATTTATTTGTCAGCTACTTACTGACAACTTTACAATAATAATATTTGCACTATTGTATAGCCATGTTTAGGGCTTGAAATAAACAGTTTACATTGTTGGCACTTTTGTTTATTTATCAATATGCCTACAATTTGAAATAAACAGTTTTGTACTTTGTTAGTCAATTGTTTATTTATTTTTCACACAGTAAGATAGACCATTTGTCCTCATATGAGGACATTGTTTTTTGCAAAAACAGCTACCTGTACAAAGACAAAGGTTACTTTTCATACTTGTTAGGTCCTACTAATCCCAAATACCTAAGAGATATTAAAAATGCACACCAAGCAAAAGTCCGAGTCTCAGGAGGCGAGAGCAGTGATGTTTTGGGGCTGTCACTGGGCAACACGGACTTTCAACTCCCTCCACAAATTTTCTATGGGGCTGAGGTCTGGAGACTGGCTAGGCCACTCCAGGACCTTGAAATGCTTTTTACGGAGCCACTCCTTCGTTGTCCGAGCGGTGTGTTTTGGATCAGTGTCATGCTGGAAGTCCCAGCCACGTTCCATCTTCAATGCTCTCACTGATGGAAGGAGGTTTTGGCTTAAAACCTCACGATACATGGCCCCGTTCATTCTTCCCTTAACACAGATCAGTCGTCCTGTCCCCTATGCAGAAAAACAACCCTAAAGCATGATGTTTCCACCCCTATGCTTCACAGTAGGTATGGTGTTCATGGGATGCAACTCAGCATTCTTCTTCCTCCAGTTGAGTTTTTATCAAAAAGTTCTATTTTGGTTTCATCTGACCACATGATATTCTCTCAATCCTCTTCTGGATCATCCATATGCTTTCTGGCAAACTTCAGACGGGCCTGGACATGTACTGGCTTAAGCAGGGGGACACACCTGGCACTGCAGGATCTGAGTCCCTCACTGCATAGTGTGTTACTGATGGTAGCCTTTGTTACTTTGGTCCCAGCTCTCTGCAGGTCATTCATCAGGTCCCTCCGTATAGCTCTGGGATTTTTGCTCAGCATTCTCATGATCATTTTGACCCCATGGGATGAGATGTTGCGTTGGACTCCAGATTGAGGGAGGTAATCAATGGTCTTGTATGTCTTCCATTTTCTTACAATTGCTTACAATTTTCTTACAATTCACCAACCTGCTTGCCTATTGTAGATTCACTCTTCCCAGCCTGGTGCAGATCTACAATTTTCTTCCTGGTGTCCTTCAACAGCTCTTTGGTCTTGGCCATGGTTGAGTTTGGAGTCTGACTGTTTGAGGCTGTGGACATGTGTCTTTTATACAGATAACGAGGTCAAACAGGTGCCATTAATACAGGTAACAAGTGGAGGACAGAAGAGGTTCTTTAGGAAGAAGTTACAGGTCTGTGAGAGACAGAAATCTTGCTTGTTTGTGGGTGACCAGATACTTATTTTTCACCATGATTTACAATTAAATTCTTTAAAAATCCTACTATGTGATTTCCTGAATTTTTTTCTCATTTTGTCTCTCATAGTTGAAGTGTACCTATGATGAAAATTATAGACCGCTCTCATCTTTCTAAGTAGGAGAACTTGCACAATCAGTGGCTGACTAAATACTTTTTGCCCCACTGTAAATATATAATAATAATACAGGTTATATATTGTACTTATATATTGAGTGTGCAGCCAGTCATATATTGCACTAAAAAAAGTGCAGAACCATTTTTGTGCTATGTTATGCACTTCTGTACATATTATGTGTAACAATGATGGCTGTTGCCACCTGCTGTCCTTTCTTATAAATACCCGCCTTGCTATTCACTTCCTTATCTGGCTTTCTCATTCGCTGGTTTACTCTGGCTCCTGTTTGTCCTTGTATCTTAGTCCCTGTTCCCTTGTGTAGTCTCTAGTTATCTTTATATGTTTAAGCTTTGTTTGATTGTGAGGTCTTAGTTTGTCATACCTGTTAGCATTAGCTTTGTTAGCCTTTCTGTTGATATTGGTTTGTTAGCCTGTTGGCTTATTGTTTGTGTTCTCTGTTAGCATTAGCCTAGGTTGTTGCCTTGTGTGTTTTTGGATGTTAGTTGTTTCTGTTATCATTCTTAGATTAAGTGTCGTTGGTCTTTGTGTTCTTTACTAAGTTCACTGTAAATAAATCCCAGTCACTTGTGTGTATGTCTGCCTCTTTTGTCCTTCCTTGCTCTGAGCGTGACATTATGAAGCTGATTCTCAAAGAACCTATTAGCATTTACACAAATTATACACCTTTAACTATTCAGTCACAGTTGTGTACCTTTATACTAGCTGTATAATGTCTGTGAACTGAGCCATTACCTGTAACAGTATCCAATTCTACAGGAGTGTGTATAGCCTCAGGTTGTGGTGGAGGCTGAAAGAAGGGTGCCATGCCTGGAGGTGGGATGTAGGAAACTTGCAGTGTCACCGTGGCCTTGAAGGAAATAAACAGGAACACAAATTATTACGGATGTTAAGAATTTTAACTGTGTAAGTAGTTTAACATGCCTTTCGTCGTGTATATAGTAATTAACTCTCAGCTTGAACTGCCTTTTTGTCACTACACAGTAACCAGATCTTTCTGGATTGTCACATAGAGGGCAGAGGTTAAATGTGAACGTTAACTTAACCTCCGTTTTACTTCTTAACTTGACACACTGTGCAACCTTCTTGATACCCACATCCTCACTCCATTACACACATTCCCACACCTCTTTGCACACAATGTCATTGTTCTACTGTATAAAACCCTTCGTATGTCAAATAAAGGAGTTAGAAGACCTTGGTGTGCTTTGTCTTCTCCCAAGCTTGGTCTGGATCTGAGAGCTCATTCCTCGGTATCAACACCTTAAATCTAACAATTATATTAACCATCAAACATCTATGTACAGTAGGGACTGTGGTAGCCTAGCGGGTAAGGTACTGGACTATGGACCAAAAGGTCCAGGGTTCAAATCGCACCTCTGCCAAGCTGCCACTGTTGGGTCCTTGAGCAAGGCCCTTAACCCACAATTGCTTGGACTGTAGGATTGTATCAATTGTAAGTCGCTCTGGATAAGGGCGTCTGCTAAATGCTGTAAATGTAAAATGTAAAAAGTCTTCAATTATGTGTCAATGAGAAGACCAGCTGTTGTGTTTCAATTTCAAACCAAATTCCCTCATGACTAGTATGTAGCATACTAACATATGATTATTTTACTGATGTATTTTCACTGAACCTCTGATGTTTTGTATACAATTCAGCTTATTTTCTTTATATTCTGTTATACAGGAACTCCTAACAGTTTTGCCAATTGTCTGGTCTCCCCCTTCTGAGGTGCCCGACAGTTTGACAGGATCCAAGAGCATTTTTCAATGTCATCTCCAAACTCCTCCCACGCCTTTGCTTCTGCAATGATAAAGCTGTTTTGAACTTAAATGCATGCCTGAACTTTCCTGTAGCTATTCCCCAAGCCTGGGCTATTTCAGGGAACACGGATACAAAACAGCTTAGAGAGACCACTCCACCTTCTCCTTTCCATCCTTGAGCATCAGCTGGCAAGACACTCAGGCATGCACATGCACACAATACTAGGAAGCAGTACGTCAGTGAACAGAGTGTGAGAGAGGGCTAGTGGGTGAGTGTTTATGCTGGCAAAGACTGGAGGCACAGGAGGCTTGTGGTGACGTCCTACATCAGTAAGGAAACTGAGAGGGTCCAAACCAACTTGTAATTCAATAGATTGTTTCAGGAAATGCAGCTCAGACATAGGCCACTATTTTTAAATACCTAGGAGGAAATTCAGTTATTTGTCAAGGATGTGCGAGGATATTTATTCAATGGCAAAATACACACTTTAAACAAGTCTCATTTAATTAAGGTCAGGTCTATTTCTTGAATCTCATAGACATGGGCAAAACTCCAATCTGAGATCCTTCTAAAATAAGCTATGTTACCTTCAGTAATAGATGATCTCAGCGTCCATCAGCATTTCCTGGGGACGATCATGGTGTAACACATAAGTGTTTAACATAAACTCACTGGTTTCTTGTTGGTATTTCAATTTCATGCACAATAGCTCAACACAAAGCAAGAAACAAATTCTTGCAATTTCTTTAATGGAGTAGCAATACACTCCCATTCTGGACCTTGAACCTAAACAAACTCTCATTATACTTGTACATGATGTAAATTACTACAAATATAGACACAAGTCATACTTTTTACTCATTTCACTTAATCGTCGTCACGGATTAGGATAGGGCAGTATTCAAAAATGGTAAGGGTATTTAAAAAGGGTGATGGTATTTTAATGTGACGCACCAAATTTCTGCTTCACGTGCTAGGATTACCTATTTATAGCACCACTACAGCAGTCGGAAGACAGCTGAGTTTTCAGACAAGGACACTGTTATTGACACATAATGGTTGCTAGATGGCACAAAACAGATTGGTTACAAGATCAAGTTGCGTTCATTCAACGCCTCAGTTCAATACCTGTTTCCAGGTTTATAGTTGGTGTGGTGAGCAGTGTTAACTTTGACAGCAAATTTTGATTTAGTTTTAGTTATAGTCTTTTGACTAAAATGTAATTTAGTTTTAGTCATAATTTAGTCATCTGAATTGTTTTTAGTTTTAGTCTACTTTTTGTCGACTAAATATAATAAGCTACAGTAGCTTTAGTTGACTAAAATATGAAATGCAAACGTTGCAATACGTAAATGCTTTTTTTAACATTTCCCTTTTAAAATGAAACATCTACATGCAAGTATTGATAATAAAAGGATACATTAAAGTGGTTATTACTCAAAATTTCCACTACAGATCTGCTTCACACTCGGTGTGGACATTCAGCAGATATTTTAGAATAGAATCAAGTTGGAATGAATGATATATTATAAGATCAAATTAAGATATAAGCTGAGGTCTACATGCATGCATTTATAATAACAGTATAAATGTAAAGCGGTCACCAAAACTCATCATTTCCATCAAAGATCTGCTTCAAACTCGGTGTGGACACTCATGGGATGTTGTGGAATAGAATCAAGATGGAATAAATGATATATTGCAAGCTTTATTAAACATATAAGATCAGAAGATCGGATATATGTGCATGCTCTATATGCATGTATTCATAATTAAAGTATAACATGGAGTTATGTTACCCGAATACTCCATAAAGATAGTATGAACACTTTTTAGACAAAGTTAAAATATATCCACGTCGCGAACTGAAAACATATTTTAATCCCTACTTTATTTGCCATTTAGGTGCGGGTAGCTTGACGGCAGTTTCAGAACGACATGCCTGCAGATGTGGTTTAAACTTTGTTGTGTTTTTACCGGAGCTGGCGCCTCACACAGTTTACAGAGAGTCTTGTTTTCCTTGATATCAAATGAGAAATGTGTCCATATATCGACTCTCGTCTTTCTCCCAGGTGTTGACATTGTCGGGCTAGTAGGGTCTGTTCCCGGGTTCAAATCAAACGTCTCCGTCTTACCGCATTACTGATTGGATCGCTACCCAACTCATCCCGCCTTTCACCATTTACTTAAAGTTATGAATGGATCTTTTCCTAACTTGTCAAATCTGATTGGATGTCGTCTCTGCCAAACATTTTCATCACGTTTTTATTCGTTGACAAAAGTGTCAATTATTGTCCTAGTTTTTATCGTTTTTCATTAATTTTAGTTTAGTCATCCTCTCATTTTCGTTAAAAAAAGGGTCCTTGACGAAAACTATGATCAAAATCATTCGTCAACAAAATTAACACTGGTGGTGAGGCTGTTAGATTAGAATGTATTTTGACTCGTCCATCTTTCAGCACAATGTTCTGATTACTTATTTATTTGTGACAACCATGTTTCAAAGGCATACATTAGGAACATGCTATAAACCGGACTTGCTTTGAGCAGTGCTGGAGAAGTAGGCTGTCTCTGTGAAGTTATTGCATGAAGTATGTGAAACGAGGACATCTTATTTTACAAAGAAGGTAAGTAAACCGAATGTTACTGAAATTGAAAATGAGCCCATTTTAAAATGTTATGAATAGGCTATTCCATGACTTGTTTCCTCTATTAAGCGTCATATTTTCATGTAAGCTTAATACATTAAATATAATTCATAGCTCTCAGTGTCTCAGAAATGCTGTTGTGAATAGATCATAAGAGCCTAAACCATGCCTTCACATCTAGTTTAATCACTAGCCAATTGCCCTGAAAGAATATTATTTTGAATATCATTCCAGTAAAGCACTCCCCCATAGACTCTTATTATAAAGGTCTGGCTGAAGATTGGTTAGAGTTATTGATTATGCAGCACAGCGATTTTCTGCTGTCCGTGATGCATGTATAAGAAGATTTTTAGAGAGGCAGCTGATATCATTCTGCGCTCGAGCACGATTAGCAGTCACACAACAGGAGTACTGGACCCAAGTCCAACTGAACTGTGCACGAGACCAACTCTTCAAGTGGACCTGAGCACGGTTCAGCATACTGCACCCGGACACAGCACAGAGTGATAACACTAGTCACATGAACTCAGGCACAGTACAGATAGCCTAGTGTGAGTTATGAGTGTCATTATACACATAGTAATATTATAATTTTTTTCGATACAGGGGTTTCAATACAATATGAGCTGTAAATTGAATACATTAAGATTTTATTTAAAAAAAAAAGAAAAAAAAACACCTTTACTGAGCCGTTCATCAACCAGCACTACTGAGATGCAGTAATCTGCATAGAGCCAGCTGCAGTTCTAGACCAACAGTTCAGGCATGCTGTAGTTGCACATCTAGTGGCAGATTGTGCAATAAGGAAATAGCATATAGTCTCACGACAGAGATTTTAAGCATTGGGCAGCATCAGAAACAGGTAAACTTGATGCTGTTTTTGTTAATGTGAGGAAATTGAAACTCGAATATAATAAATAAGTTTTCATAATTCATTTCTATAGTGCAAAGTTACAGAGAAAAGGAAACAAATCCTTCAGAAGAGGGTGTGAACCCTGAGGTGCCTGGACCATGCCCTTCAAAAAAGAAATCAGCAATGGCAGAGCTCTTTGGTGATTTTTTTTACATTTACAGCATTTAGCAGATGCTCTTATCCAGAGCGACTTACAAGTTATACAATCTTACAATCCAAGCAATTGTGGGTTAAGGGTTTTGCTCAAGGACCCAACAGTGGCAGCTTGGCAGAGGTGGGATTTGAACCCTGGACCTTCTGGTCCATAGTCCAGTACCTTACCCACTAGGCTACCACAGTCCCACAGTTTTTTTAACCCCAGCAAACCAACCCTGTTCCAACCTTGCAGAGCAGGAAGTAGTATGTGCGTTCTTGATCTCTATATTAAAAAGGGAATTCAAATGAAATTTCTTTCTTCATTTTGTATCAAAAATGTATCTTATTGTGGAGAAAAAACAGCACTATGTATTGTATCATGAAATGTCTGCATCGTTGCACCCCTAGTGTGAGTACACCCTTGGAGTCATCACGAGTTCATTTGAGGCTGGAAAAATATAGAGAATGAAAAAAGGAAACGACTGACTTACTCCAGTGTTGTTCCTTTTGGTGTCCAGTAAGGATACAGTGAAGGTTGCTGCAAGGTTTGGGGAATTGAGTACATCTCTTAAAGAAAGATGGCATTCCCCCAGAAATCTGCAAAATACAAATACATCCTTAGAAACAGATGCACCGAGCACTGTCAGTTCACTTTCTAGTCACCTTGTCTCATCATGTAGTTCTGACTATCATTTTTTATTTATTTTATTTTTATTTTATTATTCCTTAATTTTATTAGATTTTTTATATTTGTATTATATTTATATTCATTTTATTTTCTATGGGTAAATTATGTCATTGCTTTTTTTGTCTGTTTAGGTTATTATGTAGTACGCTTTAAGAAGTTTAAGTTACAAAACTACAAACAAGCTCTACAAAAAGGCCAAGTTGTGATAAGATTTGGAAAAATATCAGTCACATCTTGCGGGCATCCCCTTTTATTTTTGCCCCTCATCCTTCCTCAGTGAACATCCAGACATCCTGAGTGACCTTAAACAGCCCTTCCAGCAGTCACTAACTTAAGTGTTTAATTCAGTATAAGACAATAGTTTGTGAACTTTTTCTGCAATCCTCTCCTTTTGTAGATAAGAATATTTTTCTTTTGCTTCCAAACACCACAGGAATTTATTTCAAACATTGTAATTCATACAAAACTGCAACTTCTTATTGAAAAAAATAAGGTAACAAATCTCCTTTGTGGTGGAATTATTACAAGTGGCATGCATTATGTATCTGAAATTTTTATTATGTATCAACATTCATTGCTTTCAACATATTTTTGCTGCAAGTCCCTGCAATGGCTCCAGGTTCCCTTAGGGGGCATTTGGCAGGTGATGTAATCCTTTCAACACATGCAAACAGTTGAATGTGCCACCATGCAAGTATACGATCTATAAGTATTCATTACCATTCAGACTACGAATAAATGTTACTCAAATACTAACAAGCAAGTTCTCTGTTTGATGCTAAATGAGTATATAATAACATACTATGGGGATGAGGATAAGTTGGCAAAAAATACATACACAAAGCAGGTACAGTAAGAGTGGTAAGTTTGTGAAACGTTTAGAATTTTCAAATATTTCTGCAAAAACATGACCTAAGACATCATCAGATTTTCACACAAAACAAAAAGTAGATAAAGAGCTTTTTACATAGCTTTTCACCTCGCTTATTAGTCTTATGTACTGCCTGTCTATCATAATTATTTCTGTTTTGATGGTTTTTAAAAAGTAACTAAAGAGAACACAAACAAATGAAAGAGAAATATCACACTTGGTCATTTATTTACTGAGGAAAATTATCCAATTTTGCATATCTGTGACTGGCAAAGTATGTGAACCTCTGGGATTTCAGTAAATTCCAAGATCAAATTAGAGTCAGGTGTTTTCAATCAATGAGATGCCAAACATCAGAGTCAGAGTCAAGCCAGCTTTATTTATATAGCACTTTTTTACAATGGAGCATTGTCTCAAAACAGCTTTACAATTTTACATTATCTTCTAATATCTTGGGAAAATCCCAAATTGAGCAAGCCTAGGGCAACAGTGACAAGGAAAAACTCCCTAAACATTATAAGGAAGAAACCTTGGGAGGACTCAAGACTCAATAGGGGGCTCAGATGGTAAATGTACAAATTAAACTAATGTATGTAGTCAAATAAGTCTGTAGTTCAAAACAAAAACTAAGTAAATATTAAGAGATAAATATAATATCGTAAAAATATGCATATCTGCATTATTTATTCCAATACACAGAGTCACATAATGATTTTTAGTCCTCATTGGAAAAGTCCTTGGTGGCATGTTGTCCCCAGCCAACGAGAGGAGGGAGAGAATTACCGCCCTGGTGCGACCTGGGCATGGTGGGGCTGGAGCTGGTACTGGAGCACAACCTCAGAGAGATAAGAGAAAGTGTAGTTAGTTATTGATTAAGAGCACAGACTCTACTAACAACCAGTGATGTCATGTGTAGCATGAGACTCCGGCAGCATTATCTATAACAGCATAGCTAGAAAGGAAAGAACCAGAAGGTAACTCAGCTAACTCAGCTAAGAGCACATGAGACATTAGCGATCCACCTCCCCAGCAATCAACAAATCTGAGTGACTGATCAAATCGCTAGTCGTACCTTTTACCCTAATCAAAATAAAACAACACGACGGAAAGAAAACTAAAGCCGTGTGAAGGCTGGTGCAGCAAGTGTAGCTTAGCGTCAAACGTTAGTGTAGCTTCAGGGGAAGCGAAGTAATGGTGCGATAACTGTGTGAGCCCAAAGGTGTGCTTAAATAGGCCCAACAACAGGTGTCGCCACTTTCATGCAGAATGCCAAATTAGATTGGCGCATGCACGATCGCGCTGAGGGTCCTCACGCTGCCATGAGGGATCAACAGTGGCCTCTAGCGGCCAAAGCGTGACCCCTAATAGAATTAGCAGATGTAATAGTGCGCTTGGTGTGATAACAAGGGAGTAGGCAGATTTTATTTGTTGCAGATAGTTCAAAAACTAAGAGACAGTGATCAGAAATCAAATCACTTTGTGGGAAAACATACAGGTTAGCTATAGCAATACGAAATGTTAATATTAGATCTAAAGTATGATTACAGCGATGGGTCGGTCCCATTACGTTCTGAATGATTCCCATGGATTCTAAAATGGACTCAAATGCAATTTTAAGAGGATCCCGTTCATTGTCAAAGTGAACATCAAATTCACCTACAGTTATCTGTTGAAAGTACTAAACAGGAAAGTCAGTTAACAAATTCCTGAAGAAATTCTGAATAAGGACCCGGAGGGTGGTAAATACAGTAGGGTATGGTTTTAACGTACATAACGATGGATCAACATTAAGATTCAGTATTTCAAATGAATAAGCCTCGTAATGGGATTTAGCAGTGATCTTTGTCAAAAATTGTGGCTATGCCTCCCTCATGACCAGGGCATTGAACATGACTGTATCCAGGAGGAGAGGCTTCATTTAAGGCTAAATATTCATTTACATTTACAGCATTTAGCAGACGCCCTTATCCACAGCGACTTACAATTGGTACAGTCTTACAATCCAAGCAATTGTGGGTTAAGGGTCTTGCTCAAGGACCCAACAGTGGCAGCTCGGCAGAGGTGAGATTTGAACCCTGGACCTTCTGGGTCAGAGTCCAGTACCTTAACCACTAGGCTACCACAGTCCCACAATAGAGTTTCCACCAGCCATATTAAAACCACCTCCTTAACCGCTAGGCTACCACAGTCCGGTCTAATCCAAGTTTCAGTAAGACAGAGTGAGTGTAAGCGTTTATCAGTGATCATTTCATTTACAACCCACTTTGTTTTCAGAGCACCACTTGGACAGCCAGCAGTTCCATAACCATAACCTGCTGTAGGTTTGGTCACTTTGCCGCATTGGGATGGAACCATGGCACACTACTGCATTGGACATCGTCTTCAAAACTCTATCCACCTCTACAAGTCACCTCTGACTGGCAAATGTGTGTATCTTTAGCAACTACATGAATGACTATCCTAGAGAATCTACAAATTTGGAGCTCGCTAAGGCTCCCTACAATGTCCGGCACTCTGGCTCCCAGGATACATGTAACCCTAGCTCAGCTGCTGGTGGTGTCCCTAAAAGGGTAGCTAATTTCATGTGTCATAAAATACCACTTGCCCTACTACGAGGGCGCTGCCACCAACTATGCTTGTAGCATCCAGATCTGTTAAGATAGAAGCTGAGTTCGCCTTTTCTAATGTCTGGTGGCGTGCCTCTAAAACTACAATCTTCTACTAGCTACAAACCTGCACCTATTACAAATACAGTTTATACTAATGATGGTGGAAGAAAACAATGAATTAATTAAAGGTACTTAGCTTTGGGTGGTGTTGTGGCATGCCGACTGAAGATATGGTTCAACCAATGCTACAGTACTTGTTGCCGTAGGGCCCGGTACACAGCTGCCGGTGGTCCAATGCACTTCTTGATCAAAGCGTCAACGGAAAGTCAATAGAAAGTCACAGAAAACAAAGTCCCAGAAAAAAGAAAGTGGCAAAAGGCTATAAAAAGTTATACAAACATATACTGCAGCAAAAGATGAAGCGGAGATGACGGCACTCAGCTATTTAACTAATGGCTAAGCAACAAACACACTATGTCAGTAGACCTGTAAACTTTCTAAATATCAATCAGAGGTGAAAAATTGTATTCACCGGTAATAAAAAGGCAATGATTAAGATATTATAAAAGTACTGTAAAGATGATAAAGATGCTATCAGGAATAAAAACAGCTAAAAAGTGAACACCACTTGGATCCTCATCAGTGTGTTACTCCACTCAGTCTTCAGTACTTCCATCCTCCAGAAATGATTCAAGAAAAGAATCAAGCTCATCGATTATCATTCATTATATCCAATGCGTTTGTGATTGACATACAAAATGGTTAGTGTTAGTAATTATAAAACTCCACAAATCCATCTGCCCGACAAGTTTTCTGCTAAGGTCAGATATACAAAAACATGCAAATTGGTGCTGCTTGAATTGCAGTTAGCTACCCATAGAAAGATTTATTTATGCAGCACGTACATATAATTGTTGCTTATGTCATGACCATACATACATACTGTACATTTTCTAAAAATATGTAATAATATTTCAAATTATTGAATTACCAAATTAATTATTAGTGATTATCTAAAATGGGGGGTATGAATGGTAGAAAAGTTCTTTAGTACATTAATGAATTGCTACTCCACATTTTACATACCACCATCTAGTGAAGGGTGTCCTGAGTGACTCTCTCTGAGTGAGGCACTATCATTTTAGTTCTGCCTGAATGCACCATCCTAAATACTGTAATTGGAGTCTTAAAAACAGTCCCTGCGCTATTTAATTGGACTGGATGACATGAGAATTCTGATATTCACACATTCACAATACATACTTTTACATTTCTGAAAATAATTACAAGTTGTTTTAGTTACATGTGACACATACATCTGGGTTCATAAGGAATGCAAACTGCTAGAAACTCTCTCATCCTGCAGGAATTTTATTTTGTTTTGACACAAGAGGTTTATCTCTGAGGAGCCAAGTAAAAATTAAAATACTGATGTCCCACTGATAAAGTAATCCATTCCACATAGAGCTGAGTCTATCTTGTTTTGTCTGTTCATATGTAGCACGTTGTTCATCTTGCGTGTTTTATTGCCGTGATTTTGAGTTGTGTTACGATGTCCTGTTCCTTGGTCCTAGTGCCTTGTTTCTGACGAGATTCTAGTTCTTTGTGTTTTCTGATCAATTCAGATCAATGTAGTTCAGCAGTGAGTACAGGCACAGCCGGATTCAGAATCACCATTCAGAATCATAAGGAAGTTGAATGACTGGCTCGTTTAGAAGCCATGTCTCTCCATTTGTCACACCTCCTACTAATGCCACTGTTCATTCTGCACATTCCTTAGAATGTTGGACTAAAGACTGCAGTGTTCTAAAGTGACCGTCCTCTTTGAGCAACTTGTATAGCAAGAAAATGCTGCAAAGGTCTGGAAGAATAGTGGCAGTAGATGTAGGATCCCAAGTCATTTGGTTTAGGGCTGACTAACAGTCCAGTTATACTCAATATAGGTTTGAAATATACTCTGACAAAAAAAACACATCTAGATGGAATTGTCAGATTGCTGCAAAGCTTGCAGGCAGATATGTATATGATTACAGGAATAGTTTGATTAGACAATGGGTCTTACCACGAATTGCCTGCCATCTAGGCCATTCTGACCTAGCTGTTAGGAGGTGTTGGGAGCATTTACATTTACAGCATTTAGCAGACACCCTTATTCAGAGCAACTTACAATCTTACAATCCAAGCAATTGTGGGTTAAGGGTCTTGCTCAAGGACCCAACAGTGGCAGCTTGGCAGAGGTGGGATTTGAAACCTGGACCTTCTGGTCCATAGTCCAGTACCTTACCCGCTAGGCTACCACAGACTCAAGCATTTCATTGTCCACCATCCAGCCGCAGGTGGAATCTTCACTACATGCCCATGTCTCTGCCCAGACCTTCTCCAAGTGCTTAACAGATGGAAATTTGTTGCCACAGCGCCAATTACATGTCCTGCCATTTATAGCCAGCCACGGTTGTCTTCCTTTGCAGTGGTGTTGTGAATGTGAAACATGGACAGCTACAGACTGGAACTGTTGATTTCTATATGTCAGTAGTTTATTATAGATATAGATTACCATGGCCTTGTAGTTTAGTATACTTAACATACACTTAACATTTAATTTTACATAGTTTATTTTAAGCCTTGCATTAACCATTTCCTATAAGATGTCTTATTATTTTGGGTAAGTTAATAAACATCCATAATGAGCAGTACTCATTGCCTCTTCTTTGCCATCTGGTGACAGATGTGAGATTAGTATCGGTAGATGAAAGGGTTGGAGCAACTCCTGGGTAATATCATTCTGGCGATAGGCTGTCACAGGTTGTGTGCTGGCAGTGTCGGAAGTGAGGGTATCGAACATGCAATGCTAGGAGCCAGAGCTAGTGGGAAGCGAGACAGTGAAGCCGTACACTGACACATCCTCCATGCACTGAAAAGCAGTGCCACCACTGCGAGCGATTAGAAGCAATGCAAGGTCAAGCTGAGAGTTGCAATGTGGTTGACAGTGTGAGGTAATGATGAGCAGTTTGATAAAGGTGAACTGTGACAGAGACAGGAAACTGACAGTTCTTTGGTGGTGCCTGAGTGAGAGGCAGAGGTCTGAACGGTCGATTGTGTCACTTCTGCTGCCACAACAGCCTTCACTCCTATGAGAAGGCTTTGTACTATACACTACAAGAAAACTTTGAAGGTAGATGTTGGACCTGGTTTACTGTTGGAATTCAAATTCATCTCACCGAAGTGTGATGGATTTAAGCACAGCGCTCTGTGAAAACCAGCCGAGTCCTCCATCAGAGTTTTCCAACCATGTTTTCTATGGACTTTGCTTTAGGAGAGCAGAGCAAAAAGTGAACTAACTTGCCAGAGATGGCAACCTCTGAAAGTATCATACTGGGAGTCACTGTTGTGTTTTGTAAAGTCCATTCTACCGCCACTGATTAACAGACATCTCTTGAGATTCCATACCTGTATGATTCATATTTTGAACCTGTTATCAGTTAGTGTGGCCGAAATAACAGAGACCACTCATCATGAGGGGTGTCTACAAACTTTTGGCCAAGTAGTCTATAGTATTTCCTTGCTCACAAAAACCACAATGCAAATATTCGTTTACCTGTTCCTTCCCATCTTTTCATGGTCCTTGACAACTACATGCAGCTCTGCTGCTGAATCTAAGGGCACTCCTTTCAGGTCCCATTCAAAACCCTGAAACGCAGAAAGCAATAAAGTTATACAGAGGAACAAAGGAAAACAGTGGATTCATCAAGTCATTTATCGTGCATTTTTAAATGAAGTAGCTGCTTGTTACACTAAATATTTGTAATTCAGTAATTACTAAATTGAGCTTAATTTGTTAAACGTTACAGTTTCAATTCAATCTCATTAACAGGACAATACAATAAATAGCTAACCTCATTCCACACAGGGTTGACATTGTTTTTGATGACTTTGGTCTTCTTTTTCGACCCTGGATGAACAAAAATACAAGGTGAGCAAACTGTCACTGCGAATAGCGCACAATAATTGTAACACAGCATAGATCTTGAAAATGAATGTTACCCTACTCTATTATAAAGATTGATTGATGTTCAAGGAATGACACCCAAAAGAATTGGTCTGCGATCCTGTCATGATATCATCATTAACCAACATAAAAAATGGGATAAGGAATAATGGGACAAAGCATTCCACATATAATAGAAGGAAGACAGGGAGGAGAAGGAAAGCTGTGTATTGACTTCCTGTCTAACTTAGGAAGTGGTTTCTGCTTGCTCTGTAAACAGATCTAAGATTGATGCTATTCTGAAAAATAATATCTGACATTCTTAAAAGTCTGAAACCTGCAAAGAATCTGAAGAAAATCCTAATATGTATGTTCTCAAATAGTTTAATACCACTTTAATATATTTACATTTACAGCATTTAGCAGACACCCTTATCCAGAATGACTTACAATTCATACAATCTTACAATCCAAGCAATTGTGGTTTAAGGGCCAACAGTGGCAGCTTGGCAGAGGTGGGATTTGAACCCTGGACCTTTTGGTCCATAGTCCAGTACCTTAACCGCTAGGCTACCACAGTCCTACCCTTTAGTAGAATTTTACTTGTTGCTTCTTGATTGCATAGCCAATTAAGAGCTTCATCTAGTTTATTTGGAAACTTGGTTGGAAACTTATTCCACTTTTATGCACATAAATAAATCATTGTGGTGATTCATTTCCATTCAGCCACAAGAGCATTAAGAAAGTCAGACACAGATGTTAGTTGTAAAGACCTGGGGCTGTATTCATAAAGACTCTAAGAATCCTCTTAGAGAGCCCCTTAACTTAGCTTAAAAACTCCAAGGTAGGCGTTTTAGCTTAAGAGTGATTGAGAAGCGATCTCAGAGCAACTCTGAGCATAGAGAACTTTTAGCTCAGTGAAGAGGCGGGGCTGACCCTGTTGCTGGGCATAGACATATTTTTTGGGGGGTTGGGGGGGTCTCCCTCTCAAAGTTTGGAGAGGGGTAAAATACAGTTGTGTACTGTGGAGGGTGGAAGGCAGAGTCGCCTTTTCACGTGTAGGTTTCGTGTTTGGTTGTCACCCCCCCCCTTCACCGACACACACACACACACACACACACACACACACACACACACACACACACAAATAAACAAGTGCACATTTAATTTCATTCTAATCACACACATATGTATTTGCTTTATTTTATTGAGAGTTTATTTATCATGTTGGTAAATATTGTGAGGTTCTGAAAATGCCATATTTGTTTGTGTGACCACAATGCTGATGGAAAATCAGACCCAATTCATCTCTGCTGCACTGTTGCACTTTCCCAGCTGCCAGATATCTTAGCATTGTGATGGCTTTCATTTCGGGCATTACGGCAATGTGACACTGGGTAGGAGATGTTAGCATGTCTCTAAGGTCAACCACAAACATTATTCCTGTAGAATCGAATCAGTAGCGTTTGATTAACTCATATGAACATTTTATGCTCCAAAGCACCCTAAAAGTTCTCCTTCCTAGGAGCTTAGGAGCTCTTTTAGGGGTTTAGATGCTTTATGACTAACTTTTATCTTTACTTGGGTCTATATCTAACTTTTCACCAGGAGCAACTCTTAGCACTAAGAATACGGCCTCTGGTTTGCAGATAGTGTTCCATTACACCTCAAAGGGGTGAGGTCAGGGCTGCATGCAAGCTTGTCTAGCTATTCCACACCATACCATACAAATCAATTATTTACATATCTTCTTTGTGCCTTTATAAAACTGTATCACAAAGGTGATACACAGTTCTTTAAAAAACATTGCATGCTGCAGCATTTAGACAGTATTGTAGCCAAATCATCAAAACCTTTTGCAAATCATTATTACGATTCCACCAGACTTTCTGAAAACATGGCATTTTATGTGAGTGCCACATTGGAAATTACTCATTAAGACCCTATCAGTGTGTTTCTGTTGACACTTGATGGCTAATCTTGTGTTTCTGTTAGCAATGGATGTGGATAAAATGCTGCATCCACTCATTAGAAGGGGTGTTCACATATTTTGTAGTATGTATTATGTGTATATGATTTTGATTGTCCAGTGCATGAAAGATAAACTGATACTTTCTCTGTTAAGAATCAATTTTTAACAGAGTTTCACTGCTGTTTACTCTTACACTGTCCAAATATTTATTCTCTCTAAGAATAAATCATGGAACATAGGTTCAGACTGCCCTAATAAAGCCTGAGAAATTCAAATATATATGATCACTTAAGGTTTAGATCTGAATATTTTAATCCCGACAATTAAATTGTGCTAACATTACACCTTGAAATGAAACCAAACTGTTTCCAGTTGTAGTTGCACATTATAACCCACAACATAAAAGTCAAAATAAGCTAAAAAATTCTAATAAAAATAGCTGGTGATTAATAGTAAAATAGCTGGTGATTAACCCCTTGTAAGCGATCAGAATAAATATTATAAACTTGCTTAGGTAAAACCTATTAGGGGTCACGCTTGGGCCGCTAGAGGCCAGCTTCAACCCAATATGGTGGCGTGAGTACATACAGCGCGACCGTGCATGCGCCAGCCCTATTTGGCTCCATGGAATCAAGTGGCGACACCTGTTGGTGGACGTATGTAAGCACACCTTTGGGCTCACCATCGCTTACGCAACGCTATCCTTCTGCCGTGCTGCACCAGCCCTCACACAGCTTTTGCTTATTCTGAGTGCTGTTTTTTTTGGTTAGGGAAAAAGGTAGGCTGGCGATTTGTAGATCGCCAGTCGGGGGCAGTCGGGAGGTTGTCTGGTAAGTTATGACCTAGATCACCAGCGTAGGGCCAGCTGTTATTTTTGTTTACTATCGCTGGACATCCTCGGCTGTTTTTGAGCCTTGCTCGCGCTCCCCACCCACCCATCTCTTATTTATTTGTATTTTGGTTCACCCATTCCATCTGGAGCTAACTGCAATTGGGTCCTGAAATCCTTTATTGTTTTGTTTTCACACAACCAATCACTTTTCAGATAGCACACCAGGCTAATCTGACATCAACTGTAGTGGTTTTAATTTTTTCAGAATAAAACCAGCTGTTCCTTTTGGATTCCATTACCAGTGGTAGTAGAATTCACCATAGTTGGAAAGGTACTTTAAAAATGGCTCCAATATAATGTTGTGGAAAGGCACAACTTGGGAGAAGGAAATAAAATGATTTCCAAGGCTTTAACTGTATGAATTCAAAAGTGTGTGTCTCCACCAACACCTCGCTTAAAGTAGGCCGTTCCTCCAAAGTGGATGACCAGGTCAATTACTCAAAATCCTGAGCCTGAGTACTCAAAATGACTGAGATTGGTTGATCTGTGTGTGTGTTTGTGTGTGTGACTACTATCTCACTAGTATACACAAAGCTGAACTATCTTTCAGGGTGGCAAGAAATAAGCTTTTACTGAAAAAGTGCCATAGTCTTGAGTCTTGTTAGGGTGTCTAAAATGTTTTATGGTCAGTTGACATCAAGATTGAGGTAAACTGTACAGAGGTAAACTGAAGAGCTGGCTAAGAGGTAATTGGATGTGTAAGATTGTGTAAATGTTTACAACTGGCAAACCACTTCTATAGTTTTGCCCAATCCTTATTCTGACTTACCCCTAATATAAAAAATGCCCCATATTAGTTACATAAACACTTTGACTGTGTCGCTCAGTCTGCTCCAATCTGTCAAGCTATAAATGGCATCAGGGAAATATCTGTTTACTTTCCTGTAAGACAGTGGATGGTAGGGGCATTAATAGAACTTGTCTGATAGACATAAATCAGCAGGTATTTTTGGAAATCTACCCACAAGCCAAAGGGATTCTAATATATACAGACATTTTTGACAATAACAGTGAACATCGAGTGGTAAAGTAGTGTATCAACAAAAACAGCAACCTTTATTAAATGAACAAGCCCTTTAGATCTTAACCAGATTTGATGGGAAACAGGTCACATTGGCTCCAACCACATACAATCAAAGACAATTTCAGTAGAAACAAAGAACAAAGTGTAAACGCCCATATAGAAAAAATATACCAGTGCTTTGTTTTGTTTTTCTCATATACGATTTAGGCATGAGTTACTGTATTTGCTTCCAGCCTCAATCTCCCATGCAACCCCCACCACCACCACACCACTGTCTCATAGCTTGTTGCTTACTCAGAGCTCCCTCTGTGCAGGATAATTTGCTCCTGTGATCTCTATAAATGGAGATGGCATTCAACAGCACAGAGAGGAAACACACAGCAACTTACCACGTCCCCCCTTCGCACACAAGACTAATATTGCACTTATCATCTGAAACAAGTTTGACTGCAGAAGACTAATGTGAATCTGGGTTCTGAGTCTATAGTTCAAATATGTGCACTTGAAGAAAATTGGTAATTCTTCCCCTTAAATTAATAACAGTACCAGTCCTGTCAGGTAACTACTAGTGTATCAAAGTTGTAATATTGGGGAACCCAGCCACACCCTGAGGAGCACTGAGAATTGGGGAACCCACCCCTGGCAAAATTGGACAGGTAGTCCGGTGGAAGTGTAGCTGAACTTTAATAAGTCAGTGAACCTTAGAACCTGCCCTTAATGGTATCAATACCCCAGAATGCAACTCTGTAAGCGACAGACCTCCTTTTGCCAAATGTGGACATCAAACTGGTGTGAGCTGGTAGTGTACTGGTCCCCAATGTTGTACCTCTCTGGTTTAATCACCATGTCTGGCAAGCACAGATCTGTCAATTAGGGAGTCTTAGTGATGCTAAGGGCAGGGGTTGGGTCTGTAGTTGCCATCTGACCAGGATGTTTGCAGGATCTCATATTGGCATTTCAGGCTGCTGTTTTAAGTAGTCCAACAAGTTTTCAGTGAGACTGAGGCCCAGTGTTGCTACAGCTCTACATGTGTTTTGCAACTGCAGATGATCTCAGTATATGCTCCATTTGTCCAGGTGAGCATATAATAAATAAAATATGTGGACACTGGACTAAAGACATCTAAGTTCATTATCATTGCTCACAGTTTTTACTAATCATGAACTGATCTGTGTTCAAAAGCAGCAATGGTTAAATTCCTTTAAATTGGTTTGTTTCTTTATTTCTAGTATAGATACAAGGGAATAAAAATTATGCTAATGAAGGGCGCACACATAATTCATGAACAACGAGTTATGAATATTTCAAAACAAAGGAGTCACCACAGACATTGAAAATATTAATATTTCAAAACAAAGGTGTAATCAATAATAATAATAATAATCACTGTTATTATTATTGTTATTATTGTTGTTTTTGTTATTATTATTATTATTAAATTAAATAACTTTTTACAATTCTTAATATTATTATTATTACAGGTATACGTGCATGGCCCAACAAGGTTATTATTTTTATTATTAAAATAAAGAACCAATTAACCCATATATCACTTTGGGCCAAATACATTCTTTTGTAGCACAGCAGTTGTAATGATAAATGTAACAGTGCAGCCTCTGGTCTAGACAGTTTTATTAAACACAAAGTTTTATTAAACCCCCTGCGATGGGTTGGTGACCTATCTAGGTTTTTTTCCCCGAATATGCTGCCAGGTGGTCTCTGGCTCCCCATGACCCTGAATTGGACTAAGCAGGTATTAAAATGAAACTGAAAATCGGCATGGTCTTCAAAGCATGTTACATAATACATGAGAGTAAACTGTGATCTACGCTTGACCTTTGCTAATTGGCTCTTTATCTAAACAAACTCCCAATTATGCAATTCAGAGTCAAGATAGGTCAGTGATATCAACAAATGGGTCAGGGAACTCAGGAACTGGACTGTTATTCTGCAGCATTAACACTGCAGCATTCACATCTCAGTGCAATCTTACACACTGTGGCAGCTGTGGAATTAAAAACGCAAAAACAAAATACAGTCAGGGAGCTGGAACCCTCTTTTTAACTATTTTATTCTTCATAATACAGTATTCTATAAATTGTGCTACTCTATCTCTGAGAACAAAAACACCCTTTCCTACGCTGACATGCATGCTCGAATTAACAAGTATGCAGAAACAGGAAATAAAACACAATGACAGGAACTGCCAATCAGGAATTCAATGACAAATGCAATGTAAAAGGGCTAACTACAGCCTGCCTTACTCATTCGTTCCACTGGAAATGAGCCAAGAGCTATTTCAATGTGTATCTATGGTGGCACAGCAGTTGAGTTACTACAACATTGTCTAGTAAGTACAGGGTTCTAGTCTCAGCAATACCAAGATGCCACTGATGGGTTGTTGATGGCCCTTAACCCTCAACTGCTTGAACTTGGGAGGCACTAGAGCTGCCATCTCTTCTCACAAATGACAGAGCAATCTGATGTTTACAACCCTGGGATTTTGGCCAGTCAGTGTGTCCAAATTCATGGACTTTCTTTGATAGGTATCTTTCAGCCATTTCACCACACTGTGACATCCTTCTTCTGACCACATCTTGTCTACAACTCAGATGCATCTGAGATTCCAGAACATAAAAACATGAAATACTAGTGGCCAAAGGTTACCTACCTTGTTATCAGATCTCTACTGTACATATAGAGTTTGTGTGTATATATACAGTGGTGCTTGAAAGTTTGTGAACCCTTTAGAATAGTAATTTTTTTTATTTATTTCCTCAATATTTATTGAGGAAAATGATCCAAAATTACATTTTAGTGAGTGGCAAAAGTATGTGAACCTCTAGGATTAGCAGTTAATTTGAAGGTGAAATTAGAGTCAGGTGTTTTCAATCAATGGGATGACAATCAGGTGTGAGTGGGAACCCTGTTTTATTTAAAGAACAGGGATCTATCAAAGTCTGCTCTTCACAACACGTTTGTGGAAGTGTATCATAGCACAAACAAATTTCTGAGGACCACAGAAAAAGAGTTGTTGATGCTCATCAGGCTGGAAAAGGTTACAAAACCATCTCTAAAGAGTTTGGACTCCACCAATCCACAGTCAGACAGATTGTGTACACATGGAGGAAATTCAACACCATTGTTATCCTCCCCAGGAGTGGTCGACCAACAAAGATCACTCCAAGAGCCAGACGTGTAATAGTTGGCGAGGTCTCAAAGGACCTCAGGGTAACTTCTAAGCAACTCAAGGTCTCTCTCACATTGGCTAATGTTAATGTTCATGAGTCCACCATCAGACGAACACTGAGCAACAGTGGAGAAAGCCACTGCTCTCAAGAACATTGCTGCTTGCCTGCAGTTTGCTAAAGATCACGTGGACAAGCCAGAAGGCTATTGGAAGAATGTTTTGTGGACGGATGAGACCAAAATAGAGCTTTTTGGTTGAAAAGAAAAGCGTTATGTTTGGAGAAAGGAAAACACTGCATTCCAGCATAAGAACCTTATCCCATCTGTGAAACATGGTGGTGGTAGTATCATGGTTTGGGCTTGTTTTGCTGCATCTGGGCCAGGATGGCTTGCAAGCATTGATGGAACAATGAATTCTGAACATCATCAACATCCGAGAGTTGAAGCTGTACTGTATGGAGGAATGGGCTAAAATTCCTCCAAGCCGGTGTGCAGGACTGATCAACAGCTACAGGAAACGTTTAGTTGCAGTTATTGCTGCACAGGGGGGCATACCAGATACTGAAAGCAAAGGTTCACATACTTTTGTCACTCACTAATATGTAATATTGGATCATTTTCCTCAATAAATAAATGACCAAGTATAATATTTTTGTCTCATTTGTTTAACTGGGTTCTCTTTATCTACTTTTAGGACTTGTGTGAAAATCTGATGATGTTTTAGGTCATATTTATGCAGAAATATAGAAAATTCTAAAGGGTTCACAAACTTTCAAGCACCACTGTGTGTGTGTGTGTGTGTGTGTGTGTGTGTGTGTGTATATATATATATATATATATATATATATATATATATATATATATATATATATATATATATATATGTATATATATATGTATATATATATATAAATGTATTACAGCATTTGGAACTTCAGATCAGTGGTGATAACAACATTTTTCTTTGTGATACTCTATATTCCCTCTATTCTATATGGTGAGATCTGTTACCTCTAAATGTGATGCTGGCTAGCGGGTCGCTGTGACGCTCTCCTTTCTCCACATTCTTCAAATGGGTCGCTCTCTGAAGCACACACCTCAACATACTGCCACCATAAGCATATAACTTAACTCTCCAACAGACAAGCAGATCTTCCACACATTACAGTAAATCTTCACAAGCAGCAAGGCATGTGAATATGTGTCCGATCCCGTCCTCTCGTAGAAGTGGTCCACAATGTAAATCCTCCACAAGTTAAATCAGACTGCTTCTTGATCTAGTACTTCTCATAAGGGGAGTTGCTGAGATATACTATCTCACGCTTGACTAAACGCCTCGATTCCAAAAAGCCAGCCCAGTGCCCAAAGGAAGTCTCTACATTTCCTTCTGCTTCGTCCTGTCTCCCTTTTCCATAGTCATTTGTCTTGGATGGTAGAGCTTGTACAGGCCTACAGTGTCTAAAGCCATAAAAAATAATAAAATGAAAACTCAAATAAGTGAAACCCTATGGTTTATCAGTGTATAGTATATGAATTTCTGGTTACTCTCAATTAACATTTGTAATGTATTTTATTTTGAGGGAATAACAAAAATATGTCTTTGAGACTTCCAGTACAGCACAGTAATGCAATCAGAATAATAATGGTAAATACTGTATACTGTGTGCATTGGTTTGTTCATGTGGCAGTCTCTATGGGAGGCGCATGATCTCCGAGCACCACCTACTGCTTTAAAACAAAATCATGAAACTATATGTAGAAAATACAAGGTGTCGCCCAGATGTTCAGAATCTTTTAATCTACAACAGTGGC
Source organism: Ancistrus triradiatus (assembly GCA_025084515.1). Lineage (NCBI taxonomy): Eukaryota > Metazoa > Chordata > Actinopteri > Siluriformes > Loricariidae > Ancistrus > Ancistrus triradiatus. The sequence goes on from JAJAGP010000294.1 coordinate 327,321, forward strand.
AAACATTTTTGCATCAATGCATCAGTGTATAGCAATATGCCTATAGTATAAAATGTATTAACCCTGTTATAGAATTATGGAATAAGTAAACTTAGAGGATGTTCACTCATTCATTCATTTGACTTTGTAGCGTTAAAAAGACACAGATATGATGCTGAACACTTTTAATACCTAAGCATTCTGGCTTCATGAAACATACCTTGAACAAATTAAACTTACTTATTTTAATTAGTGGCATATTTGTCCAGATAGAGGAAAAATCACTGGAAAAATCAGTGGTGAGAAAAAATTATGGTTAGTCACCCTGAAATTTGTATTTATAAAACAAATACCTGCATTAAAAAAAAATTTCAAATCAGTCTGTAAGGGAGTACATACTAATATTAGTGAGGGAATATGGCCCCAATATATGAAAAAAACTATAAAACTTCTTCAAGAAGGAAATCCAACATGGAGTGTGGCAAAAGAAGTTGGTCGTTTCTATACATCTGTATCTAAAATTTGGTGCAGATATAAACAAAATGGGTAGATTATAAAAGGAAAATTATAGAGGTGGACCAAGTAAGAAGTCAAAGCACCAGGTTAGAAAACTCAAAGCAATATGCCTTGAAAATAGAAAACGCACAACATTTTGTTTGTTTGTTATTTTATATAACATCAATTTTGGCATCAAGGGCACAACAGGAATGAGGTTACATTGATACTAGTCGATAAAATTCACACTGGGCCAATTTAGTGCAACCATTTAACCTAACACATGTATTTCAGATGTGGGAGGAAACCAGAACACCTGGAGTAAACCCACACAGACACAGGGAGGACATGCAAACTCCACACAGACATAATCCAAGGTTGATATCAAACCGGGTTTCTCTGGAGATGTGAAGATATCACGCTAATTTCTTGTGCCACCGTGTTGTTCAAACAACAACAAAAAAAGAAAAAGACAAATGTGCAGGAACAGGAGTCTATGTTTGTGACAGAAGTGTAAGAAATCAGCTGAATGAAATAGGATGTACTGTAAATATAGGAAATCCAAATGAAAACCAGTACTAACACCTAACAGGTGAAAACAAGGTTACAGTGGATTAAAGAGAAGCAATCTTGGAGTGCGGATGATCAGATGAAAGGGATATTCATCAGTGAATCACAAATCTGCCTTGGCAAAAGAAGATAATTTGGAATGTTTTGTCTGGTGCTATTCTAATAAAATATATAAAGGAGCTGCCTGAAGAAAACTATCAAATTTCCCAACTCATATACGATGTAACGTATATCGGGTAATGGGAGGAGTCGAAGGAGACGAGTGCAGCTATTCTAAACAACAAAGGATTTATTGAACGCAAAACATTAGCAAAACGAATCGGGGGTAAACACAGCGGGCTTACCACAATATGAAGCGTCCAGAGCGAGCAAAAATAGGTAGTCCACCGCGACATGCGGGCAAAGATGAGTATCCTCCGCAACTTGCAGGCAAGATGAATCGTCCTCCGCAACTTGCGGGCAAAGACAAATAATCCTAGTGAGCATGAACAGGCATGAGACACAAAAGGCAGAAACATCTGCCAAACAAAAACATGCTGCTGAAGCATTGCAAATACCCGGCAAAGTCTGAGAGCTAGGGTCCTGCTTAAATACTGTCCTTTCCAGCTGTAGATAATCCAATTCAGGACCCTAGCTTCTCCTTCAGGCAAATGCCGCAGTCCGGATCGCCCCTGGCTGCGAGGAGGGGCATAGCAAGCCCAAGTCCGGGGCAACCCGTGACATGTCCCTCAACAAGCACATGGAGCACGAGACAGAGCTTTAGGGTTGACGTCTTCTGCATAAGCAGTAGCGCTGGCGTGGGCTGGACTACCTCAGAGGAAGTCTCTGTACAGGCTTCACGGGAACAAACAGCCTCCTGGCAGGCCTCACAAAAACAAACGGCCTACTGGCTGGCCTCACGGGAACAAACAGTCTCCTGGAAACAAACAGCATCCGTGCGGTCCTCGACGCAGGCATTGGAAGGGATGACCTCGGTGCAGGCACTGGAATGGATGACCTCAGTGCAAACACTGGAATGGACGACCTCGGCACTGGCACGGGCATTGTCATCCTCAGCACTGGCACAGGCGCTGACGTCCTCGGTGCTGGCACGAGCACTGATGTCCTCGGCGCTGGCACTGGAATGGACGACCTTGGCGCTGGCACGGATGACCTTGGGGCAGGCACATGCATGAACGTCCTTGGGGCTAAGTTGCACAATGGGTTCAGGTACAGAACCAAGCGGTGTAGTGGACCTCTGTACTGGGCTACTGTGCTCGGATACGGAGCTAACGACTTCAAGTATGGGGCTAAAGTCACACAAGACTAACGAGCACAGCATCCTCGGGCACAGAGCTATCGGATGCTAACGCCGCATTTACGGAGCTAAGAGGTGCGACGTGCGTGGACACGGAGTTAACAAATTCGGATTTCGAGCTAACATGCTCAGGTAAGAAACTAAGGGGTGTAGCGTGCTTGTATATGGAACCGGGCAGTGCTAACGGTTCAAACACAGAACTAACAAACTCAAGAACAGAGCCAACATGCTTGGGTACAAAACTAAAGGGTGCAGCGGGCTCAGATACAGAGCCAGGTGGCGCTAACAATTCAAACACGGAATTAACGAACTCAGGTACTGAGCCAACATGCTCATGTACGAAACTAAGGGGCGTGGTGGGCTCAGATACGAAGCCAAGTGGCGCATTGGGCCTCTGTACTGAACTGACCTGTTCAGATACAGAATTAGTCAGTGATGACTGGTCAGGTACTAAGTTAAGTGGCGCTAACAGCTCATCTAGGAAACTAACTGACGTGGCGTGCTTGGATATGGAGCTAGCATGCTTGAAAGCAGAGCTAACATGTTCAGATACTGAGCTACTGGGCGGTAATGGCTCAGCTACTGAGCAATCGTGTTCAAATATGAAGCTAGGGTGCTCAACTATGAAGCTAACATGCCCGAAGACCAAGATACTGGGTGCTAACAGCTCAGGTTCTGAGTTACAGGACACTAACTGATCCTTTACGGAGCTAGCATACACAAATACAGAGCTAACATGCTGAAGTACTGGGCTACTGGATGCTCCGGTACTGAGCTACAGGGTGCTAATGGTTCATCTACAGAGCTATGAGGCATGGCGTGCTCAGATACAGAGCTAGTGGGCCCAGATACGAAGCTAACATGCTCAGCTACTGAGCTAACATACTCAAATGCTGAGCTAACATGCTCAGATACTGAGCTACTGGGCGCTAATGGCACAGGTACTGAGCTACGGGGCACTAACTGCTCATCTACGGAGCTAACAGGAGCGGCGTGCTCAGCTACGGAGCTAACGTGCTCAAATACGGAGCTAACATGCTCCAATACTGGGCTACTGGGCACTAACCAGTGCTTGACCAGTAAGTTCCAACTGCTGGCGAGCTGGGGATCCCGCAAATTCCAACCAAAAGCAGGTCTGACTAGGCTAGGTGGACTTCTGCTTACTGCTAGCAGAGAGACCAAACCTGTCTCACAGCTTGATAAAGAGCTGGTCGCAACTTCCCAATATCAACTGGGACCAGTTCGCGACCACCCAGTCAAGCGCTTTGCCTGTAATTCGCCAGTTCACAAATACCAGACATTCGAGTAGTGAGGGAACTGGCACAAGTAGGCTGAGCATTGCCGGAAAAATTCTCCGCATAGATGGGGATTACTGTAAAAATTTTTTTACAATGCCCAGTGACTGTACTTGGGTAGCACGTTAACCTGCTGTCTCCATAGTTTGGTGGGGTATTCTGTAATGTATGTCAGGTAATGGGAGGAAGGGGACGAGTGCAGGTATTCAAAACAACAAAGGATTTATTGAGTGCAAAACACTAGCAAAACGGACCGGGGGTAAACACAGCGGGCTTATCGCAATATGATGGGTCTGGAGCAAGCCAAGACTAGTAGTCCACCGTGACACATGGGCGAAGACAAATAATCCTAATGAGCATGAACAGGCACAAGACACAAAAGGAGGAAACAGCCGGAAAACAAAAACGTGCTGTTGAAGCGTCGCAAATACCCCGCAAAGTCTGAGAGCTAGGGCCCTGCTTAAATACTGTTCTTCCCAGCTGTAGACAATCCAATTCAGGGCCCTAGCTTCTCTTTCAGGTGCTCCGCAGCATGGCGGAGCACTGCAAATGCCACGGTCCCCTGGCAGCGAGGAGGGGCTTAGCAAGGCCAAGTCCAGGGCGGCCCATGACATACGATATGAGATTGCATGTTAGGTAATGTTCAAGGGAAGATGGCAATCAATACATCAACACGCAATGCACAGGTGTACACTGAAATGTTGGATGGAATTGATAGAAAATAGATTTTGGTGAAGATTCAGTAATTTTTCAGGGTGATGATATAAGTTTCAAAGGAGGAGCAACAAAGTACTAATTGTGATTTTTATTTCCCCCATTGACGATTCCATACATTTTTCCTCAACAATGAGTGATTCCATAATTATTTACTGTACTGGGTTTGTAAAAAATATGCCATTAATTTAAGTAATTTCATTTAACTTCTTTTAGGTGTGCTTTATATTTTAAACAAAAAAATGGTGTCATGTCGCTCTTTGACAGGCAATAGATTGAGAACCAATGATCCAGACCACTGGTGCTAAGCCAGTGGTCTGGATCATTGGGGATGGACGCCCAAGTTGTTAGTGCTGTTGACCCACAGGTCCAGACATCCCCGGTTCAATTCCCAGACTGGACTTGGCTATAATGAGTTTGCATGTTCTTCTTGTGCCTGCATGAGGTGGCTCCTTGAGCAAGGCCCTTAACCCACAATTGCTTGGATTGTAAGATTGTACCAATTGTAAGTCGCTCTGGATAAGGGCGTCTGCTAAATGCTGTAAATATAAATGTGTGTACATCTGCCCTGTGTCATATTAGTGCTTTGTATAGGGTTGTCCACAGCTCCCCACAGCTCTCACTTGGATATATAAGTATATAAGTATGAAAATGAAAGAATGAATAGAACCAGTGGAGCATCAGCACGAAGCGTGCATTCACCGGCCCAGTGGTGGCACAACACCCAACTTTCTTTACTAATGTGATGAACTTGTAAAAAAGAAAAAAAAACATAGATTGTTCATTGATTAGTCACCAGTACCATTTTTTCATGTTGTCCAATAGCTCATAACCTGATTAGACTACTGTTACAAAAAAAATCATAAAACGACCTACAAATACACAGAAGCATGTCTAAAACTTTACCCTGAAGAAATTTAAATTCTATTAATAAACAAATTCTTATGGCACAACTACATATGCATTCATGCACACGCATTGAGGAGCAAAGATGGGCAGAGGATCTCCAGTTTGTCAACAAATGCATGAGAAAATTATTAAAATGTTTATAAACAATGTTCCTCAAAGAAAGGGATTTGTATATTTTAGTCCTAACTTTTCCTGTTTTGCATTGTCTTGTTGAAAAATGCCTTGACAACCCTGGAAAATGTCATCTTGAAGGGAGCTTATGTTGCTCTAAAATCTCAGTGTACTTTTCTGCATTAATGATGCATCACAGAAGTGTAAATGACCTTTGCCAAGGGCACTGACACAACCCCATACCATGACAGAGCCTGGCTTCTGGACTTGTTGCTGATAACAGTCTGGATTGTTCTTTGGTCTTTGGACAGTCCTTTCTTCCAAAGAAAATCTGGAATACTGATTCATTTGACTCCAGACGAATCAGGACATGGTTAACATAAGGCTTCTTTTTTTACAATAACATTTTAAAAGACATTTGTGAATGTAACTCCATATTGTAGTTCTTGACACCGGTTTAGCTGCATAACATGTGGTTCTGTCAGCTATTGGTGAATGACGGTTCTTGATGTAGTGCTCTGAGGGATCAGAGATCATAGGCATTCAGTTTAAGCATGTCTCTTTGCCCTTTATGCACTGAAATTCCTCCAGATTCCTTGAATTGTTTAATGAAAGTATGCATTGTAAAGGGAGAGAATCCCTTCCAATCTTTCTTTGAGGAACATTGATTTTAAATATTTCATTTATTTTTGCACACATTTCTTGACAAACTGGAGATCCTCTGCCCATCTTTACTCCTCAAAGACTCGGCCTTTTGTGGGTACTGCTTTTGTACCAAATCACGATCACCTGTTGAAATCACCTGTTTGAAATCACATCTGTTTTTTTGTTTTTTGTACCTCATTACTAGGCCAAAGTTGCCCCTGTCCCAAGTTTTTTGGGATGTGTTGCAGATCTGAAATGCAGGAATGGATGTTTTTAAACAAATGAAATGAAGCTGACCAGACAAAACGTGAAATATATTGGGTTCATACTGTCTGGTATGAAATAAAAGTCAGTAGTCTCACAATAGAGCTAATAATTCAGCTCACAATGGAAGAGGACTGCAACACATATGCAGCTGTCTGGAGATTGCTATTCAGGCCTCGACAAGCTCCAGGCGCCACACTGTTTATAATGATATTTCTTTAAGCTACACTAAGAATAAAACACTGAAAAGTGTGGATTTTTCTAACCTGACAAATTGACTATTGCAGCTGTGCATCCGTGGTTCATGGACAAACAATGCTAACAGATTTTCCTTATATATTCAATGAGAAAACATAAGAGGCTAGCTGCTTTGTGAATTGTTAAACAGTCAAGGAAATTATACAACACTATAGTGTTGTTGTATTTTGCGTCTTTTTTGATGGTGCAGCTGAGGAAGATAACAGCTCAAATATATTGTGTAAAGCAAATTTCAAGCTGAGATTTCTAGCCTACATTATAGGAGAGAATGTATTGTATGAATAGCGCTCTATTATTTGCCTCAGAATGACCTATAAGCCAACTCTAATAAATAGAGTGTAAATCCTGAAAGGTTTTCTTTCAGGACAGGCACAGCTTGTGGTTTAACCTCTTAAGTGCCTAAGCGTGTCTCTAAATATGTCTAGTAAGTGAGTCCAAGTGAATCTCAAGCAATACATGTAATTAAGCAAGAACAGAAAAAAAAAATAGTAGAAATTTGGTGAATTTGGATTCAGTCACAGTCCTGTAATATTGAGGATGGGAAGGGGATGACAGCACAGTTTAGACTTGTAAGAACTTTCACTTTCAATGCTATAAAGCAGGTTTACATAAGAAATTAGCGTTTATTGTTGTAGTTACAATTCGAGGACACAGTTTATATATTCATTTATATCTTAGCTTGCATTTAGACTGAGAAGGAAAGCTAAAAGCAGTTTATATTACACTCATTATTAAATGGGTTATATTCTTTAAAGAAGGTCATAATAATGGTACTGTGTTCTATATTTATACACTAGATAATACACAATAGTATTTTACATTTATAGCATGCATTAATATACTGTCATTTTAATTAAAACCCATTAGGTTAAAACAGAACATTATAATATACATACAAATTATATTTACCATATTTCCTTGCTTTAACACCAGATACTTATAATTTATCATATCTATCATATTATATAATATTTTAACTTTATAAAATTACATACTTTTTACAAAAAAATATGCAAAACCTTGCAAAAGTCAAAAGATCAAAATGTGGGCTAAACATTGTTGTGGTAGCAGAGATGTCTGTAGTCAAGTGAATGTTTCTAAACCCTTGCCGGGGTAAAGAGCACTCATGATAGTAGCTGTGTAGTTAAGCATTGCTCCAGGCAGGGCCCAAAACTCTGATGACATAGCACTTCTTATAAACACAAAGTCATGCTAAATTACTTATACACATGAGCACAGCCAGAGTGTAACAGGACTCTCCTACATAGATCCAGTAAGAGAGGCTGTTTTCCAATAATAACCTCAGCTGCTGAAGTGTGGAGAAATGAAGACAGAGCCAGAGCAGAAGTCAGATAGACAGAAGGATAGAATGAATGAGGCAAGCAAAACGCTTCAAATAATGCCTGAACTGTTGCTGGCAGTTATTTTCACAAGTCATCTTCTAAGAAATCACTACTACTACTACTACTAAACATCCACCCTACCTTCATATGTGACACAGCAGTAGGCATCTGAGATGTCCTCATCATGCGTCAGCACATTTTGGGCACAAAGAATAAATACACGCAGCATGAGGAGACAGCAGCACCAGGCGTGTCCACCTCTACCACCCCAAACAGGACAAATCCAGCCCCGAGACGAGGACGCAGTGTGACTGGATACACAACACAGCAGAAAGCCGGAGGAGAGAGTAGGACAGAGAATGAATTGAGAGAGAGGGAGAGGGAGAGAGAGAGAGAGGGAGAGAGGGAGAGAAGCCTGTGGGAGACTGGGTCTTGGACAGTCTGCTAGAGATATCTACACACACACACTGTTGTCTTTCTATCATTGTGAGGACCTTCCATTGACATAATGATTACTGTAGCTAATTAATGCCATACCTACCCCTAATCCTGACCTAAACTCAGTAACTTGAAGCACTTGAGGTTATGGACCATTTGAGGTGGGACCTAGGCTGGGGTGTGTAGCTATGTTAGAGGGGTAAATTACGCTCTACCTAAATGTGCATTGTCATTGAGTGTTCACAAGAATGAGGGAACTCACTCCTCATTGGGGAGGTGTGCAAGCTTGTTGTCACAGGGGTCACTGGCTCCCAATTTGGTCCCCACGATGATATATAAACTTATAAACTTGATACACACACACACACACACACACACACACACACACACACACACACTCACACACTGAGCCTTCAATCACAGACAGTAATTTTCCTTAAAGGAACAGAACAGATCGCTTTCTATAAACGTTATGTCCAAAAATATTTCTTATTTATTTACTGATATTAGTTTGTATCTGTGCTCTTACCTGTTATGAAAAATTATGATTCTGAATAAAAAGTTTCTAAATTTTAAATAATATTTCTTGTAAGTATAAGTCCCGTTGTTAATGTTGTCACAGTGACTGTGTGCTTAAACAATGCCGATTTGCATATTTTTACGTTATACTACTCAATATTTATCTTCACCATTGTCTTATACGCTATACCTTTTACTGCGGGGCAAAACAGTATTTAGTCAGCCACTGATTGTGCAAGTTCTCCTACTTAGAAAGATGAGAGAGATCTGGAATTTTCCTCATAGGTACACTTCAACTATGAGAGACAAAATGAGAAAACAAAATCCAAAAAATCACATAGTAGGATTTTTAAAGAATTTAATTGTAAATCATGGTGGCAAATAAGTATTTGGTCACCCACACACAAACAAAATTTCTGGCTCTCACAGACCTGTTACTTCTTCTTTAAGAAGCTCTTCTGTCCTCCACTCGTTACCTGTATTAACGGCACCTGTTGGACCTCGTTATCTGTATATAAAAAAACCTGTCCACAGCCTCAAACAGTCAGACTCCAAACTCAATCGTGGCCAAGACCAAAGAGCTGCTGAAGGACACCAGGAAGAAAATTGAAGACCTGCACCAGGCTGGGAAGAGTGAATCTACACTTGGCAAGCAGGTTGGTGTGAATAAATCAACTGTGGGAGCAATTGTAAGAAAATGGAAGACATACAAGACCATTGATAATCTCCCTCGATCTGGGTCCCCACACAAGATCTCATCCTGGGGGGGTCAAAATGATCATGAGAGCAGAGAGCAAAAATCCCAGAACTACATGGAGAGACCTGATGAATGACCTGCAGAGAGCTGGGACCAACGTAACAAAGCTACCTACTGTTAAGCATGGGGTAGAAACATCATGCTTTGGGGCTGTTTTTCTGCAAAGGGGACAGGACGACTGATCCGTGGTAAAGGGAGAATGAACGGGGCCATGTATCGTGAGATTTTTAGCCAAAACCTCCTTCCATCAGTGAGAGCATTGAAAATGGAATGTGGCTGGGTCTTCCAGCATGACAATGATCCCAAACACACCACTCGGGCAACGAAGGAGTGGCTCCGGTAAAAAGCAATTTCAAGTCTGGAATGGCCTAGCCAGTCTACCAGACCTCAGCCCCATAGAAAATTTGTGGAGGGAGTTGAAAATCCGTGTTGCCCAAAAACATCACTGCTCTAGAGGAGATCTGCATGGAGGAATGGGCCAAAATACCAGCTACAGTGTGTGCAAACCTGGTGAAGACCGTCATTGCCAACAAAGGTTATGTTACAAAGTATTAAGTTGAACCAAATTTATTGACCAAATACTTTCCCCCATAATGTACAATTAAATTCTTTAAAAATCCTACAATGTGATTTCCTGGATTTTTTTTTTCTCTCAGCTTTCTAAGTAGGAGAATTTGCACAATCAGTGGCATACTAAATATTTTTTTGCCTCACTGTATATTATCTGTTTTATTATACTCTTCTCTATAATATTACTCTAACTGTTATTTTATTTTAATTAGTACATCTTTAGATATGTTCTCTCTTAATATTTATTTAGTTTCTGTTTATTTACACTATTACTGTGAACTTTGAGAGCCTTGGTCCTCCCAAGGTTTCTTCCTTATAATGTTTCGGGAGTTTTTCCTTGCCACTTTTCCTTGCCCTAGGCTTGCTCAATTTGGGATTGGATTTATAAATTACAAGATAATCTAAAATTGTAAAGCTGCTTTGAGACAATGCTCCATTGTAAAAAGCGCTATAGAAATAAAGCTGTCTTGTCTTGTCATTGTTACATCAATTCAGAAACAAAATATCATATGTGTCCAAGTTTTATTATAAGTACATTTTTGAGAATTGAGCCCAATCATTCCAGATTATACATATCATGTGTAAAGTACAGTATTTGACTAGATAAATTAAGATTAAACAAACTTGAATAACTGCATCTTCTTTAACTAAATATGTCTCTTAATCACTTTGGTACATACACCTGAATATTTGCACTACTCCACGCATTTATTGGCCCAATTCTTAAAATTGTCCTTATTCTAATAGCAATTACATTTTTTTAAATCTACACCGATCAGCCACAATATTAAAACCAATGACTATCTAAGTAAAACCCATGCTTAGATAGGTGCTACGTATCAAATTAACATGAATTGATGCATTGAACCAGTGTACAATATAAAATGAATTCATAAAAAAGTACAGTAACACTTCTTGTATTGCTTTGTCTTCTTCCCACAGTACATCCTTATGCCTTCACTTCCCCAGGTAACCGGTGTTCATGTTCTCATCGGACAAGCCCACCTTCTTCCATTGTTCCAAGGTCCAGTTCTGACACTTGCATGCCGATCGATTGTAGGCACTTTCTACAGTGGAAAGGTGTTGGCAGGTTGAACACTCTGACTGCTCAGGTACTATGCAGCCCCATACTCAGCAGGGGGCGCTGCACTCTGTTTTGTGACCCCATTCAGACCATAACCAGCTTAAAATAATTCTGCGGCCTGCATCACAGTTGCTGTTCTGTCCATGTGGACTCATGAGCTTGATCATGTTAGAGCTGAATTCTCCTGGTGACACACCAGAGCCATGGCAGAGCCTGTACTGCACTGTGAGTGCAAAGAATGTAACCATACACCACACTTGTGTTTTCCATGACATGAGCAAAGCATTCACTGATCCTGAGACTGTAAACAAACCGCTGACAGGCATCTGCTTCCTGACAACATGAGAGAATCTAGGTGTTGATTAGCTGCAGTATTACTGCAGTGCAGTATGACAAGGTTGCACTACTTTACAAAAACTACTACGTACTACATACTGTGCAGATCTTCCACTTCCTCAGACATGGATGAAGTTTTAAAGCTTTAAACATCACCAAAATGAATTCTTGCAGACATTCATTTTTGTAGCAAGATCTCAGAAACTAACATTAAATGTTAAAATATCACATATTTAAGTTTGCTGCCTGCAAGGGTTGCTTTAATATATTTTAATTAAACAAAACATTTTATTTAACAAAACCAGAAGTGCTTGGCAGATAAATCCTGATCACGTCCAAAATCCAGTGATTCAAATGAACACAACAAAGCAACATTTTTCCAATCCAATCATAATTGTTGGATTTAGTTCTGAGATTTTAAATAAAGAAGAAATCAAAAAGATAAACAAAAGCCAGAAAAAGATTATCCATCCTGCTGAAATCACAGACTTCTGAGAACGCAATGACTGCCTGCGATACATGTGATGCAATACACAAAGGCAATAAAGTCAGATTTGTTTGTTTTACAAAAAGGGTAATCTGACTTTGGCATTACCCAGGAGAATTGTAATATAAACTCAAAAAGCTACTCTGTCCATTGTACCAAATCAGACAGCCCACAATTACAGTCACCCACATCCATCTACACAAAAGTAATATATTCATGTGTATGGGAAGACCATAAATAAGCGCATGGAGTCAAACCACTGAGAATACACATTTGTTTGTGCTTAGATTATTTGAACGGCACCAAACTTACAAAAACATGCCAGGACAGAAACAGAACCACAGTGTATTTCAACTGTGTTATGTTTATTTAACAGTTTTTCTGGCACATACTGTGAAAATAGTTGAACAACTTTCCCAGGCTTGTAAACTCACTAATGTAGCATGTGCGTTACAGAGAAAATTCCACAAGGGTGTAGTGCTGTTCACTTCTTCCCTCCATTTGGTTCCTAAGTGCTGGCTTTCTGCTCGATTAAAGAATCTGCTTGGACACTGCCCTTGATGGTGAGTTCTTTTAAATTCAAAGTGAATTTAAAAAGAAATGGACCATTTTGAATTCAGTGAACTATTTACTGACAGACTTAACACAGTACAGACGTTAGTAAAGAGACGGCATCAGAGGGTAACAACTCAAGTTGCCTGTCATGCTTGTAGAAACTATGTTTCCCAAAATCCTTTGTGTGCTAATCAGCCCAAACCTCTTACACCTGTAGGGCAGTTTATAGAAGAGTAGGCAATGCCATTGCTCACTGCTGCACCTTTTGTAGAAGGGTAGCCCTAGGGTATTGTGTATATGAGGGATTACATTGAAAAGAGAAGAGAGAAAGATAGCAATGAATGTTAAGGAGTACGAAAAAGAAAAGAAAGCAATGAATGCTAAACAGAAAACTGAGAAAGAACATAGAAGAGATAAACTGAGAGAAAGTAAAACTAAAAATCCACACGATAGAGTTTATAGGACCAAAGTAGGGAAAGCAAAATGAAAGGGAAATAGATAATAGTAGGATTACAATAGTTAAAAAGTGAAATTGGAAGTGATTATAAATTAAAAGAATGGTGTATAAAGCCAGATCCAAAGACAGAAGAAAGTTAAATTATTAGTTAAATTGTTACCTTAAGAAAGTTTAAATATTTAAATTGGCAACTGAAGTGAATAAGTACCTCGTTTAAGTTATATCCGTTATAGCTGCATCTGTAATAAGAAATGAAAATATAACACGTATTTGAGTTTACAAGATTGGAAGAACCTCTCATTCTTGATAGATGCCATTTGAATTTCTCATTGTTGGCAGACACCATTTTGGAACTAAGTCTGTTGTTTCTTTTCCTGCCTTTTTCAGTCACTGCATCCCTGCATAGGTGTGCTTGCTACAATGTCCAACGTATACCTCAAAGAATATTTAAACTATTAATCATTTGATTGAACTGTGATCCATCACATGACACTGAGGTCTAGCTATGACTGCTTCTTCTGTATGTGGTATACCTCCATCATAGACAGTAACTGTTGGCAAGTTTTGCACTTTTCTGTAATCAAAAGAGCTAAGACAAATGAGCAGACATAGCTACATTCAGGGGCACTGTACGTACATTGCGAATGTTAAATCCAAAAGTCAAAGTATGGTTAAACTTGAGTACGACCTGGGATATACAGTGGTACCTCGGTTCTCATTGTTAATTTGTTCCAGAAGGCTTGTTGAGAACTGAAAATGACGAGTACCAAGCTAATTTTTCTCATAAAGAATAATATAAATTGAATTAATCCATTCCAGACCCCCAGAAAAACCACACAGTGTAAAGCATTATATGCATTAATGGAGTTGTATTGTACAGGTGCTCCCTGATTTATGATGGGGATATGTTCAGACAAATCCATCTTAAGTTAAATGTATCACGAACCAAGATGTTTAAAAATTGTTTGTTAGAGCAGTCCTGATAAGTAATGGTACGTAAGTTAATATTTAAAACACTTACAGTAACCTGCAGTTAGCTAAAATCATTAACACAAAGCTTATTTTATAATAAAGTGTTGAAAAATCTCGTGTAATTTAGGGACTAATGGATTGAAAGTGAAAAGTAAAAGCAAAACACTTACTCTATTGGTGAATGCTGCTAACTTTGCTTAGCTGCTAATGCTAACTGCAACCTGTGTTCTGGAGCATTCAGTTCCAGTTTCCCTTTCAGATGGCAGTCAATATGACCCTTTAAAGGACCCTTGGAGACTTATTTGCACTAAGAATACAGTACTGTAGATGTAAAAATGAAGAAAAACACAATGAAAACAGCAGAGATCTTCCCTGAGAAATAGATACAGTGAGGCAGTAAAGTATTTAGTCAGCCGCTGATTGTGCAAGTTCTCCTACTCAGAAAGATGAAAGAATCTTGCTTGTTTGTGGGTGACCAAATACTTATTTTCCACCATGATTTACAATTAAATTCTTTAAAAATCCTACAATGTGATTTCCTGGATATTTTTTCTAATTTTGTCACTTATAGTTGAAGTGTATCTATGATGAAAATTACAGACCTCTCTCATAGGAGAACTTGCACTTGCACTTGTGGCTGACTAAATACTTTCTGCCCCACTGCATTGTGAATCATGAATCAAGTTTCGGCTGAAATGAATCGTGCAACTAAATCATACAAGTTAAGCAAGTGCCAAGCAAATGACGAGAAACGAGACAAATTTTTCTGGTCAAAATGCATTGAGAACTGAATTCGATGAGTTATGAGGGGGTCGAGAACCGAGGTACTTACACACAACAACGTCTAACATTGATAAGACCACTAACTTAAAGGATCACCCGCATGAATATTTCTCCACATGAATATTTGCTATCTTGTCTCTTAGAGTTTATGAACTACACAGAAAGTCATTGTATGTGACTGGAGGGACCTTTTGTAGCAAAACTAGTTACATTAAAACTATGAGTTCAAAAATTCTAAAGTGTTATTGTATTTTTCTGGCCAAGACCATCAGAAAATGTATGTTGTCAGACAATGCCGATGAGCCTCTAATATTAGGCTATACCTCATCTTTTTCATAAAATCTAGGCCCCTGCCAAAATAAGTCAACCTTTTCCTTGAAACCAATCTTATTACAGAATTATCAATCCTTAAGCCAAGCTTTTAATGAAAAGAGTCTGCTAAACGATTCAGTGCCCCTGGAGAGACAGGGCAATGAGCCAGAGACTATAAAATTCGAACCTCTACCAAACATCTTTTGAAAATATTTTGAAGTGCTGTTTTTTTTACTGAAGTCTGTCTAACAATTAATCATTGAGTACCTGCATAAGCAACAAAATGATAGACCACTTTTTCAACAATTCAAATATTTACGTCCAACAAAATGTAACCTAAGCATTTTTTGAAATAAGAGTTAACATTTATTCTCATCCACATTATCATCATCCACTTCGTGTTGCAAAATTGGTCAAAGCACCAAAGCTACAGATATAGAGAGAGGACCTGAGCTTCTAAAAGCATTTCTCCTAGACTTTCACAATTTAATCCAATCTCCCTGAACCACAGAAACTGCTGGAGACACATTAAGACATCCTCGTCTACATCTGTGAGGAGTAATGCCATTATTTCTTGCATTAGTACCTGTAGTGAGGCCAGCAAAGTAGCAATTCCATTTTCAACGTCCAACCAACGATGCCTGTGTACATATACAATTACTGCACTTCAAGTCAATTCAATTCAGCTTAACACTTTCAAAAGCATTTTCAAAGTATACAGTTGAATCCTAAAGCATGTTACATGTAAGGCAATGAACACAACTCTTACCATTCTACACCCATTTGGTATAACATAAAAAAAAACAATTCAGCTAGAACTATCTAACTGTGATTAGATAGTTTGCTAGCAAAGTAAACCGAGACAGAAAATTTTATAAACACATGCTGCTTTCCTGGTTGATCTAAATGCATCAGTCAACTGAAATGAGGGATTGCCTTTTCTGAAAAGCAGAAATAGGCAGTTAACACAAGCTATACTACAATTCTGATTTCTAACAAAAACTAAAAACAGCATATAAACTAGATGCAAAAAAGGAAACTAAAGATTGTAAAACACACACACACACACACACACACACACATACACACACACATACATATATATATATATATATATATATATATATATATATATATATATTTAGAAAAACAGCAGGACAATCATGGAGTGGCAAGGAAACACCTGTTTCAACATCTGCTAGCTTAGTTTAGCTTATCACAACTAATTTGTTCTAATCAAAAGCAAAAGATAAAATCTCGTCAAAAGGATGCAGTAGAAAGGAAGCTGAATGTTATACAGTACTGAGATAACACTTTTAACACAAGTCTGCAAGCTATTCTTTTACTTTAATTCTACACAAAAAACACTAGGACTTTTGAACACTAGAATACTTTTGAACCAAGCAGATTAACCTTATAGAGTTTAATATCCCAAACCCTTTTGTTTTGTTCATTCTCGTGACAATAAACAAAGAATGGCCAGAAATGCAACATAAAAGACAACTCCTAAAATAGAATGCAAGCTCTGCTCTTCACAACTGATAATTCTTAGCAAAAGCTAAATGCAACAAACTTAACAGGAGACGCACCATAAAGGCAGCTTAAGACTGTGGAAAATGAATGTTTGCAACAGGAACAGGTCAATTCTATGTAGTAGCCAGGAAAGTTGGACTGTGGTGGAGCATTGCTAAGGTACTAGACTATTGACCAGAAGGTCGAGGGCTCCAAGCACAGTCAAGCTGTCACAACCCACAATTAATTGAATTGTACCTTGTAAGATTCTCTGAGACATGGCACTCTAGATATGGCTGACTTTAATCATAGACTTGCAAAATAGCAAAATAAGCTATAGGTTGCAAAATATATGTTTGCAGCTCGAACAGATCAGTTAGATATAGTAGCCAGGAAACACTTTTTAGGATAATCCTGCCTACTCTTAACAAATGCATAAACAAGATCAGTTAACATGCATTAAAAAGAAGGTGTAAGGCAATAAAAACTTAATCGCAACAACAGCATTTATTCATTTGCCCATTTTCAGACCTGGCACAAGGCTTGTGCATACACAAACTCACTCAGACTGGGACACTTCAGAGAAACCAGTTGATCAAACGCATGTCTTTGAAATATGTGAGGAAACCAGAGTGCCCAGAGAAAAGCCACACAGAGACAGGAAGACCATGCAAACTCTTTAAAAACATATTTTTGGAAGAATTTTCCTCAGTACTTTACGTTTGGGACCCTGTATGAAAATCTGCTGAAGTTTTAGGCAGACATAAGACAATTATAAAGGGTTCACAAACTTTCAAGTAATACTGTAAAGTCATAGATCTGCTATCCAAGTTTATCACAATCTTTTTGGATTCAACAGAAAGGAAGCTAAATACAGTTAAAAATAAACTTTTGGAACAAGTAGGTTATTCATGCAGCCAAGAAAACTTGTTTGTCTGGGCCTAATAGCTTTGCTTACTTTGATTTCTAACAAAAGCAAGTTTGAGTCCCAGAGGTTCTCTACAAGTGTGTCAGGCATCACATGCAGACACGACTGTCTGTGCCTGAGGGAGGAGAGTCTATTCAGGGATCAGCCCCCATTGCTGGATCACCCTGTACGACTGGTGTCCAGGCGAATGGAAGTTGGGTCATTGGCTCCTTCCCATAATTCCAAGCTCCTCTGAGAACACAAGGAAACTAAGCATCGAAAGCAAGGAATGATCAACTCTGAAACTATGCTATATGCTCTAAAACTTGTGAAAGTCCCTCCTAATTACTGAATTCAAATGTTGAGACACTCTAGAGGTGGATCACACTTCACCATCTAGAATTCACTCACTCATTTTCTTATCTGCTTGATCCTGGACAGGGTCGTGGGAGAGCCGGTGCCTAACCAGTGACACAGGGTGCAAGGCAGAAACAACTGTAGACAGGGTTCCATTCCATCGCAGGGTACACACACTCACAGAGACACCAATTAACCTAACACACATGTCTTTGGAAGAAAACCAGAGTACCCAGAGTGAACCCATACAGACAAGGGGAGGGCATGCAGACTCCTCACAGAAAGGACCCAGAAAACCCCACATGGGGATTGAACCCAGGAACTTCTTGCTGTGAGACAACAGTATTACCCAGTGAGCCACCATGCCACCCACCAGCCACAAGTTCTTATAAGTGAATTTGGGATGGGAGATGCCAGGAAAACACTGCCTACTGCAATGAATAGTGCCAACAGTTAGTGGGAGAAGTGTCTGGGGCAGTTTTTCAGAGTTTGGTCTGCGCTCCTTAGTTTGACTAATGTTAATGCTACAGCATACAATTACAAAGACACTTACTCGCCTCTTTGGCCAAACAGTTCACTGCTGGAGGGTTAAAGGAGGACTAACATGAACCACTCATGGATAAATGTATTTTATTAAAAACATATCTAACTTTACACCAACTATGTATAGCTCTAATAATTCATATTAAGGGACTTCAGTGTTTAAAAACCTCACTACAGCAGCAATGACACACCTGGATGCAAGGTGAGCATGGTCAGGTTTAAGAGGAGAAAACGGTAGATGACAGGGTTTCTTAGAGTATTGTAACAGGAAATCATAGAGTTACAGAGGTGAGACATTGAGCTAGAGAACCTCTTACACACAATAAGAATAAAGAAATGTACACTTAACTATGGTGCACGTTGTTGACAACACACCAGATGAAGAATGAGGCGTGCAGGCGTCTGGCAGCAGGGGAGTCAGCTGCTCTAGGTGGTGAGATGTGCCAGCATGCAGCAGGATGTAAATCGGGGCAACGAGATGAACCAGCATGCTGTGAGGATGAACCAGTGTGCAGCAAGATGAGTCAGCATGATGCGAGATGGGGTACATTCAGCAAGTTGGGTCAGTGTGCAATGACTTGAGCCAGTATTCAAGCAGCTGAACAAGTGAGCATCAGCAGAACTGCAGAGATGCAGCCGAACCAGAGTGTTCGAATATGTTTACACAACATTCTACTGGGCAGACAACCACTCTCCTCAGAGTCTCTAGTGTGAAATCGTCCTCAAAAGCAGGACCCATTCTAACTGGGAAGTGCCAATGGAAATCTGCTTTAAGAAAGGGATCCAGGACTTCCACCAGTGGTGAGGACTTAAATGGGACTGCTTTCTGAAGGGGTCCAGCTACCACAGGTCTAAGCACAGAAGTATGAAAAGAAGGTGACATTTTATAGTTAAACTCCAACTGGTACACTACCCTATTTGAGGATTTTAAGCAGTTCAACATACCTGAGAGTGAGCTAGTGGTTGGTCCCTGTGGTGTTTCTCAGCTTGGGTTTTCTGGTGTCTGGTCTCCCTCTCCAGTTGACAATGGACAGATTCCCAAAGTGCTTGACTGGTCTTAAACCAGGGTCAGGTTGATGCCCCGGAAGAAATAGAGAAGGGGAAAAAAAAGACTAACCTAAGTCGGCGCGGCTGGGGATTGAACCCCAGGCTGTAGCATTGGCGATGTACAGGCTTAACAGTGATCGCCACAAAGCTTATAAGGACAAACGGAGGCGCTGCTCTGAGACAGACTCATAAACACGGCAATGGAAGAGCTACATGGATCACATAAAGAACTGGGTAACAGTTCCCTAAAGCGCGCGAATGCACTGCGGTAAATAAAACCGCTGAAATGAAAAAATGCGTGCTTCAAATTGATGGAGTGAGCGAATGCTCTCTCACTCAGGCTGCACGTGTGCCAAACAGTGCAGTTCGCTCGAGGAGAGGGAGAGAGAGAGAGAGAGAGAGAGACAGAGAGAGACAGAGAGAGAGACAGAGAGAGAGACAGAGAGAGAGAGACAGAGAGAGAGAGAGAGAGAGAGAGAGAGAGCGATGACGTCAGAATCAGGAGGGGTGAAACTGAGAACGCTCTTCCTGACTGAGGGCGAGGCAAATCACTGGATCTGCAGAAGCCGGCAGCGTGATCCGGATGCGATAAGAGAAGCGAGGCGGCAAGGACGCCGCTCAGCGCTTCTCCTGAATGAACGTGATCGCAAGGGGGATGCGCCAACTCCACGATCGCGTAGAGAGGGGGAACTGAGCAGGTCCGTGAAGGAGAGCACGGGGGGTCACTGACAGAGAGAGCAAGCCAGGAAGTCACCAGGGGTGGTGGAGGTAACGGGACACCAAAGGTGAGGATAAGGTTCTGACCCTACTCTAAAATTCTACGCCCTAAACATTGCCTAATAGCTCAGGTTCGGAGCTTACAGGCGTGGCGAGCTCTTGTACGTGGCTAGGCAGCACTAAATGCTCAGGCATGGAGCTTAATTGCTCAGATGCGGAGCTTACGGGTGTGGCAAGCCCAGGTTCAGGGCTAGGTGGTGCTAAATGCTCAGGCATGGAGCTAAATTGCTCAGATGCGGAGCTTATGGGCTCAGCAAGCTCTTGTACAAGGCCAGGTGGCACTAAATGCTTAGGCATGAAGCTTAATTGCTTAGATGCGGAGCTTACGTGTGCGCCGAGCTCAGATATGGAGCTAGGCGGCGCCAAATGCTCAGACATGGAGCCAAACTGCTCAGATGCGGAGCTTACTAGTGCGGCGAGCTCTTGTGCAAGGCTAGGCGATACTAAATGCCGTACAGGGCCAACGGGCGTGGCAAGCTCAGGTACTGAGCCTACGAGCGCAGCGTGCTTAGGTTCGGAGTTAGGGGGTGCCAATTGCTCTGGAACGGAGCTTACTTGCTCAAGTTCGTAGCTTACAGGCATGGCATGCTCAGGTACAGAGCTAGAGGGTGCCAATTGCTCAGGAACAGAGCTTAAATGCTCAAGTTTAGAGCTGACAGGGCCGGCATGCTCAGGTATGGGGCTAGGGGGTGACAATTGCTCAGGAATGGAGCTTACTTGAGCGAGTGCAAAGCTAAGAGGCTAACTTGCCCAAACACGGCACTAATGTGCGCAGCGAGATCAGGTTCAGAACCAAGGTGCACGCCAAGCCCAGGTACGGAGCCAAGTGGCGCTAACTGCTCAAGTATGGGGCCAACTTGCTCAAGTACAGACTCAGTGTACATGTTAAGCTCGGGTGCGGAGCTGACCAGTGCTAGCTGCTGGCTTAGATTACTAACTTGGTCGAGAACGGAACTAATGCGCACAGTGAGCTCTGGTACAGAGCTTGGTAGCGCTAATGGCTCAGGAACGGGACTGACCTGCTCCGGTTCAAGGCGAGATAGCACGGCTGACCCAGGTGTATGGGGTACACTGATCCCATCACGGCACGGGAATCCCATCCGGCCGGGCCCGAGGGTAGAGTTTAAACTCACCAGAGGGCAACAGCACCCCGAAGGAGAGCTGGTAGTTTGTCGTCGTCTTGGGCGGTGGCAGCTCTTCATAGTGGGCAGGTCTTGAGATGGGACGAGGTCAGGCGGTGACTCGGGCTTGCTAGCGGGCCCGAAGGCAATGGCCGACCACAGCAACCCTGTGTGAGGCTTGGGTGACCGCCAGCACCTCCGCTTGGTCCAGTTCTGGCTGCTGCATGCTGTTAGGGGTTGCCATAGTGACTGGCTCACGAACCATTGAAATAAAACAAAATATATATATTATTTTATTTCTTTAATATCTATTTTACCGGGGTAGGGCCTAAAGCGCGATTAGCTCCAGGTAGAATCAATGAACCAAAAATAGAAAAGGGAAAAAAAGACTAACCTAAGTCAGCGTGGCTGAGGATCGAGCCCCAGGCTGTAGCGTTGGCAATGCACAAGCTTAACGGTGATCACCACAGCGCCACGGAAGCCACACCAGACTTATAAGCTTATATATATAAGCTTATAAAGACAAACGAAGGTGACATTCTGGGACAGACTCAAAAACAGGGCAAAGATGGAAGAGCTACATCAATCACATAAAGAACTGGGTAACAGTTCGCTAAAGTGCGCGAACGCGCTACGGTAAATTAAACCACTGAAATGAAAGAATGGGCGCTCCAAATTAATGGAGCAAGTGGACGCTGTCTCACTCAGGCTGCGCGTGCGCTGAATGGTGCAGCTCGCTCAAGAAGAGCGAGAGAGAGAGAGAGAGAGAGCGATGACGTCAGCATCAGGAGGGACGAAACTAAGAATGCTCTTCCTGACTGAGGGCGAAGCGAATCACTGGATCTGCAGAAGCCGGCAGCGTGATCCAGATCCGTTAAGAGAAGCGAGGCGGCAAGGATGCCGCTCAGCGCTTCTCCTGAATGAACACGATCGCAAGGGGGATGCGCCGGCTCCAGGAACACGTAGAGAGGGGGAACTGAGCAGGCCCATGAGAGCTGAAGTGTCGAGGGAGAGCGTGGGGGGGGGCTCACTGCCAGAGCGAGCAACGGAGAGACAGGTAACAGGCCACCAAAGGCGAGAATAAAGTTCTGACCCTACTCTAAAATTCTACACCCTAAACATTACCTCCGAACCTCCCGGTCTGTACAATTACTGACGGTCTTCTAACCACCAGCTACCCCACTTTCTCTGACAAGACTGCGAGGGTGATACCGCCTAAAAGAAACGCCGTAGCGAGAAGGCAGCAAGATTGGTGATGCAGCAGCAACCTGCCAAAACTCAGGAAAGCCTTATATACCTGAGTAAGCAGGTGCTGCCAATCTATAATTAAATGCCGATTAAACGGGATCATGCATGATCGCAAAAGCGCACTCCGAGCAGAAAACAGAGTCAACGCTGACCTCTAGTGTCCAAAGGATGGAAGTCAGCCTGACCTGTAACAGGAAGGGGTTGATTCCAGACAGTGAGTGGACCGTGGAGTATTATGCATACTCAGCCAGGGATGGTATTGTCTGTCCACTAACTTTATATGAATTGGGTTGGTATTATAGGGCCTACCGCCCTATACTGTTCATGTTCAAACCTGGAACACGAACTGTACCCCTCTATCCACCTCTATACAGTGTTCTCCAGCAAGCCCAGTGTTCGAATGATGCCTTGGTGACCCATCCACAGTGATGTTTGCTTACTCGGCAGGCCTCTGGGCATATAGGTCTTCTGAGATGTCCTTGATCTTGATCTTGATCTTGATCTTGATCAACTTCACAGAGGATTTAAGCAACCAGGTAGGTAGAATGCAATATGGGCTGTGGCTTGGTGTTGGACAGCACATCAACTGGTAGGAAATACTAAAAACTAGGTCAATTCTGGGTAAAGACCAGCACCCACCTCACTTGGCGAAGAGTGATGCACCAGGCCAATTGGATCAAATCAAGGTTTTTATGGTCGCTGTACACCATGGATGGGTGTATCCAATACCTCCACCCAGGCCAGGACCTCCCTGTTCCTCACATGTGTTCTGTGGATGAGATCCTCTAAGTAAAATGCAATTGGGAACAGCTTAGGAGAGCTCCTTGCCATTGGAACAGTCATCTACATGGCACTCCTTATAAGCACTGCACTGTTAAGGCACAGGTGTTACTACTCAGGTGAATAACTTGCACTGGATTTGCATTCCGCTGAGTAAGAACCACACAGTAGTGCATATCCCAGCAAAGCACTCCCAAGGATGGGACTACAAGTGTTAGGAGTGTTCTATGAAACACTCTTTTCATTATCACTTACAACTGGGAACAGTATAGTTGGATTTGTCATCGGATATATACTGAACCCTTCACCAAAAGCACACTTCAATTTTAAAATAATAACTCTACAGTATTTCTGTCACCTCCAGTGGATAGCAATCTATAGTACTTACACACTGGGAATTATCATCTTTTGTTATTGATCTGTCACAGACCCACTTCTAGGTCAACAGATTGCACTTGAAAAGGAAGAGAAAACGGATCACACATCTATACTGGTACTTGTATTATATTAAAAATTGTCATCATGTAATCAATTATAATAAGTTAGCATTTTACATACTTGGCACTGTACCGAATAGATGCAGTTTTTTTTTCTTTAATACTGCATACAGATTTCTTGTATTTTCTGGTTGTGTTCTTACAAAGAGGCTGAGAATAATTATAAATGCTCATTATACCATTGTTAAGACAACAAATTTATTGTGTCCAATGCTATCTGGCTAGCTAACTGTCTTGCTAGACCGTCAAATGTTAGCTAACAACAAAATCTTTTCTGAGAAGTTTAGCTGCTTTTTAAATTCACTGTTGAAAATATGACAATATAAAGCAAGATTGTAGTATTAAATTCCTATCTGTGAAAAGGTAGATAAGAGGCTAACTGACAGGATAGACAGGTTAAAGGTGTATAAGGTCCCTATTTTAGGTTTTATCCTTGGTATAAGCACACATTAAACTATATATTCTATGTACACTACTTTAGTTAGTATTAAATCAAACAAGTTTGTGGTGGTTTGAGTTGCTAAGATAGCTAAGATGAGCTAAGGGTGATCTTGCATAGAATATGCAAAATGTAAAATTAGCTGCTGTGAGTAAAGAGTAAGCTGCTACGTGGGTTATGGTGGCACAGTGGTTAAGGTACAGGACGGCCACTGCTGGGCCCACGGGCAAGGTTCTTAACCCACAATTGCTTAGTTCATACCTTGTAAGACTGGATCAGCAGTGAAACTATGAATCCTTTGATACTTTGCTAATGGCATCTTGCTAAATTATGTAAATCCCTACTCAGCCTGTTTGCTAACAGCAATAAACTTAGATATTAACTACAGTTATCCATCCCGCATTGTTAGGTATGCAGAGCCCCCATGATCAGGAAAATCTGTGTAAAATATCTATTGTAGAGGTAATACTATACATAACAGTGAATACATTTTATGCATTTATTTTTACTTTTAAAGATATCAACATTTTTAGCCTTTGTGTGTCATCTGCTGACTTTACTGTTCTTTTTGCAAACTTTACTTATTTTAACGTAGAAATTGTCTGTATTTAAGGTTTTCAGAAAGGATTAAATATGTTAATACTATATTAGTATCAACAGTATTAGTATATTACACTACAATACTATACATACACATATTTTATGCATTTCTGAGTTTTTCTGTGTCATCTGATGGCCTTTGTTTGTCACCTGCACCTTCCGCGAATCTCCCAAAAAATTCCCATCTAATATATCATGCCAACCCGTGATTTATCGAAACCACAATCTCAATGTGGAAGGGATAACTGTATTACTACAGAGGCCTTGTCATAGTCTCAAATGAGTAATCATCTTTTGTGCCAGTCCTGAAAAATCACACCTTACTCCTTTTCCAAATTTTTCAGTTCGGACAATGCATTTTAAAATGAGCGCATTGCTTAAAAAGAAACAGCCTCAAGACTGGAATTAAAGAAAACCATAATCATAGAGTGTGAAAAGTAAGTATAGTCCTTTGGTTCGGCTTTCTTATCAGCGTGTAACGGTTTAATGCCACGTCTGACCCCGAAACAAAGCACTTGGTGCCGTTGTTTCAATGAAAAATGGCAATCGAAATAAGTAATTGACATAAAGTCCACCAGACGGCGCACTTGAACCGGGTTAAAACAGTGATGCCGCCTTCTCAGATGCTGTGAATGTTATAGCATAGGTTTTACGAATTTTGCAAAAATTCTTGAACGTACGTGCACATTCAGTATTCACTTAAACTTCTTTTTCACTATAATTATATGTTTTTTCACATTTGAACCCTACTGTTCGGCATCTGTGATCAGAGAACGCGGCACAGCATGGCCTAAGCTATATGCCAGTCCATTGCAGGGCTAAGTTCGGGTCACTGTTCCAGCACTGGCCTCCACTCCCTCGGACACAGCCAGTTGTGTCTGCATGTGATGCACAACCCAGCCAGATTCCAACATAATTATTATCATTGTTCTGTTGTTGCTATAGGGCAGTATGGTATTGCAAGAAGTTGTCTCACAGCTGTGATTCCTGGTCCAGACCCAGTTTGCGAGGAGTTTGCATGTTCTCTGCATGTGCTTGTGGGTTTTCTCCAGTTCGTAAAATGGAAACCTGGATAATGTTCACACATTCCTGATTTTCCAGTATATCGTCCTACAAGACGCTGGACGTATTCGATCACCTCATATCCCCCTCTCTCTTCTTCCACTCTTGTGGTTCCCCCTTTCCTTTTTGCTTCCTTTCCTTTTCCTGAGCTGAATGAATGAAGGCTCCCCTCAGCACAATGAAAGTGCCTTGCTCAGGAATGCCAGAAATGTCTGGAGTCAGCAGGAGACTGGTGGCCATGGGCGATAGACTGCACACACCCCTCCCTTCCATTACATCACGTTCTCGTTTCTCTGCACAAATCCCACCTTTTACACCATTCACCTCATCCCTTACAAATCAGGAACACCAGCCGAAATCCTAAATAACAACGTGAGCAAAAATGCTGAATTCGTGGCTCATCGATGTTCAAGGATGTTGAAGTACAAAAACATTCACACATGAACAGCCACTATAAAATGATCAGGGGAAAATGCATTATTTCTATTTGTTAGTTAGTATTGTATTGCTTCATCCAGCAATTGATCATTTACATTTAAACATATAGCAAACACTAATCCAGAGCAATTTACAACAGATATAATATTATAATCCAAAACAATTGGGGTTTAAGTGCCTTGCTCAACGACCCAACAGTGGCAGTGGGCAGAGACAGAATTTGAACCTTTGACCTTCTGGTTTACAGTCCAGTACCTTAACTGCTAAGCCACCACAGTCCCGTCAGCGCACAATCACCACACAAGTCACACCTGTAGTCATTTGTTCATGCTGTATATATGACGTGTTACAAACAAAACCCTTTCTCTGTGCTTTGGATGTTAATATCAAGCCAAATTAAAAATAGTATTTAATAACCTGGGAATTAAACTGTACAAATGGTTTTCTTACAGAAGAAAACCAGCACAAATTAGACCATTTAATTTGAATGTAGATAAAGTGTTGGGTGATGTTGCAGGTCAGAAAGGCAAAATTTCTACTTTCAGTTCTCAGAGTACAATCACAACTAATTATTTGTAACTATTTACGGCACAAACAATTAGAAATGTTATCATTTGTTTCTGAAGTGAACTCCATGCATTTGCCACATACAATTTTACCACATACAATGTGCAAACTATTGGAAGATGACACTGAAACTGAACATATTTAACCTGCAAAAATAGTGCTTCTTATGGTATATATGTAAATGTATAGCTACTACTATATCAATAGTAACATTATTGTTACTACACTCATTGTCCATTTCATCAGTTACATTTAACTGATGACATTTACAGCATTTAGCAGACGCCCTTATCCAGAGCGACTTACAATTGGTACAGTCTTACAATCCAAGCAGTTGTGGGTTAAGGGCCTTGCTCAAGGACCCAACAGTGGCAGCTTGGCAGAGATGGGATTTGAACCCTGGACCTTTTGGTCCATAGTCCAGTACCTTACCCACTAGGCTACCACAGTCCCGCAGTACCACAGTTCCACAGTTCCACTTACCATGTAGAAGCACTTTGTAGTTCTACAATTACATACTGTAGTCCATCTGTTTCTCTACATACCTTGTTCGTCCCCCTTACTCTTTGTCCGCTTTACTCCTATGGTCAAGGACCCCCATCGGACCAGCACAGATCAGGTACTGTTTGGGTGATGAATCATTCTGAACACTGTTGTTACACTGATGTGGTGGTAGTGTGTTAGTGGTGCTGGTATGGTTGGATCAGACACAGCAGTGCTGCTGGAGTCTTTAAACACTGTGTTTACTCACTGTGCACTCTATTAGACTCATCGACCATGTTGCTCCACCTTGTAGATGTAAAGTCAGGGGCAGCAGATGGACTACAGTCTGTGATTGTAGAACTACAAAGTGCTTGTATGTGGTAAGTGAAACTGATCAAATGGACGATGAATTGTGGTATGTATGGAATTAATAATGTTATATGTGATTTAATTATCAAATTCTGAATATACTCTTGCATATTTTCTTGTGATTTTGACATGTTGCAAGACATTCATACATCCATTCATACATTCAATTTCACAGCAAACATGGAATATGGACAATAAGTGTGATTATACTGGGAAATGGCAGCGTCAATAAGTCAATTTTATGTACGTACATTACAGTGTTCAGGTTGAAAACAAAGCCATGCTTGCTACACAGCCCTCCAGGTGACAAATGTGTTGACTGAAACCTCTTGGAGAAATGATCATGGAGGGTGGACCACAGCAGAGATCAATACCACCACCTCAGCCATCAGCGTGCCCCAAATCAGATCTCCTTAAATGGAATAGCAGCGCTACAATCTACGCTGGCTGATATATGTGATATTGGATTTCTCTGTTAGTTTTGTGTGGAGAGTGGGTCATTATTTCTACACCACTCTCCTTTGATCTCTCTCACCCTCATTCTCTCTCTTTGCCGCTCTCTCTCCCTCTTCTTTCTGGACGCCGTTCAATTTCACACTTGGGGGAGCGGAATGAGGGGAAGGTCAGGACTGTGTCGACAGTGGCTTGCATTTCTTTCCCTTCTTTTTTTCTGCTGATATCAGGCGGATGGAGAAAGAGAAGCAAAGAACCAGCTGTTTTCTTCAGGCTCCTTCACTTTTTCCTCTTCTCCTCAACTGATCGTTGAGAATAAGTGTGATTCATGACTGCATATGCTATATGTGTGTGTTTGTGTGAGCCTGTTGTGATACTTAACTCTCAGACACACCCTGCAGGGTGACTCAGGGCAGCTGTGGTACAAACACAAACAAAGTGTGGTTAGGAGACATATTTAGATGCATACCTCACAGTCCCTCCCTCATCACTACATCTCTCGCTGTCAATGTAGTGCTGTCTCTTTCGGAGTCCATCTGCCTCTCTCAGTCCCTATTCAGTGCAATTTTCTTTTTCCCCTGTGTCAGCCACCCACATTACACAGTTATTAGCAACAGTGGGCAGAGCAGTGCGCCTATGCCAGCTTTGACAGCAAGCACAAATGATTTACTGACCTATTGCTAACCCCAGTGTTTCCTCCACTGAGCTCAGTCCATACTCACACGTAGATACACCCATCAACCCACTGCTGCCCATCTGACAGGCATCAGTCTATAAGCTAAGCTAAAGCAACCTCCAACATCAAATTTTTATATAATTACAATCTAACACAATGAGCGCAATCAGAAAAAGTTGGGACAGGACGAAAAATGCAAATTATAAAAATACCCAGTGTTTCTTACATTTACTTTGACTTTTATTGCATTACATTCTATATGAACCCAAGATTTTTCATGTTTTGTCTGGTCAACTTCATTTTATTTGTTAATAAACATCCATTGTTGCATTTCAAGCTTGCAACTCATTCCAAAAAAAGATGGGATGGGTGCAATTTAGGTCTAGTAATAAGATAAAAACTAAATAATGATGTGATTTGCAAAGAGGTAATGTTAATAGGTGATGATAATCATGATTTGATACAAAAGCAGCATACATAAAAAGAGTTTTTGAAGAGTAAATATGGGCAGAGTATCGCCAGCTTGTCAACAAATGCTTGAGAAAATTATTGACATGCTTTAAAACAATGTTCCTCAAAAAATACTGGAAGGGATATTTCATGGTTAACATAAGGCTTGTTTATTGGACAGTAACGTTTTAAGTGGCATTTGTGAATGTAACTGTATTGTAGTGCTTGACAAAGGTTTGCCAAAGTAATCCCTTGCCCATGTGGTTCTATCAGCTATTGATGAATGAGGGTTCTTGATGCAGTGCCGTCTGAGGGATCAGAGCTCACTAGCGTTCAGCTTAAACTTGCGCCCTTGGCCTTTTCGCACTAAGTTCCTCCAGATTCCTTGAATCGTTTAATGACATTGTGCACTGTAGAGGGAGAAATATGTAAATTCCTTCCCATCTATCTTTGAGGAACATTGGTTTTAAAGATTTCATTAATTTTCTCACACATTCGTTGACAAACTGGAGATCCTCTGCCCATCTTTGCTCCTCAAAGACTCAACCTTTTGAGAATCCTGTTTTTATACCAAATCATGATTATAATCACCTGTTGACATCACATGTTTGAAATCATGTCATTATTTAGTTTTTGACCTCGTTACTAGCCCTAAATGGAATGTGTTGTTTTGGAATGTGTTGCAGGCCTGAAATGCAGGAATGGATGTTTATTAACAAATGACCAGAAGAAAAAACTGAAATATCTTGGGTTCATACTGTCTGCAATGAAATAGAAGTCAGAGTAAATGTAAGACACACTGCAGCTTTATTTTTATTTGCATTTTCCATACAATTCCAACTTTTTCTGATTTGCGGTTGTATTTACTGTATATTATATAAGAATTTTATTCACTGAATTTGTGGAGGGTTGACAGCTTCTCCTTGAAGAATTTTCCCTACTTGAAGAACTTTAGGAAAATTGTTTACTGTGTCAAGGATACTTTGCACCTTGAACTGACCTTGAATGGAAGAACTATGGTTAGCTAACCCTAACCCTAATCCCCTTACAGACTCACAACTTGGGGCTTTACCAGCACCCCATTAAACATAACATTCTGCTTTTGCAGAGGCTTTGTTCATTCATAATTGCAGCTTTCACATGGTAATTTACCATTCATATACTTCCCATGACATCATTGTTCCTTACAACAAATCCCACACACAATTTATTTACATTTGAAATACTTTAGTTTATTTATCACCGACACATCCTTTCTATATGCCACATTCTGTGATTTGTGTGGCCGGCTCATAAATAAACATTACATTTAATAAAGAATGTTCTTGTCCTTGTCACGAGAGGTCAACAACTTTTTAAAATGTTTGCTTCAATATGCACAGTTCTCTTGTTTGCATTGTTTTACATTAAGCTTCACAATCCTCAGTAGGTGTCACTGCATTTCTCCTGTTAATGTATCAGCTTCTATTTTAATTTTACGCGTGTGCTTTCAGCAAATCAATGCCAAATAAATGTGCATATGTGAAAGGGAGTTTAGGCTGTAATCCTGGTAATCTGACCTTGTATTTACACTACATATAACATATAAGCAGTACAGGTATGCGTAACGTCCATCCGATCAACGTTTGCTTGCTCTAACAGCTGAGGTCTTAAAAACGTATAATAAATTATTCATTCATTTATTCACTTTTGAATCTGCTTTTAATCCTGGATAAGGTCACGGGAGAGCCGATGCCCAGCCGGCGACATAGGGCGCAAGGCAGGAACAACCCTAGACAGGGCACCAATCCATCTTAGGGCACATACACTCACACACTCATACACTCACTCACACACTAGGGGCAATTTAGAGACACCAGTTAGCCTAACATGCATGTCTTTGGAATGTGGGAGGAAACCAAAGTACCCAGAGGAAACCCACGCAGACACATGGAGGACATGCAGACTCCACACAGAAAGGACCCAGACCACTCCACCTGTGAACTGAACCTAGGACCTTCTCTGCCTTTTAACTCCAGACCTGGCAACCATAAACAAACTGTACTGGGCAAAGACACTGTACAGTGCTGCCCAACATATGATGTTACAGTATACAGTATTGTATGTATACTGAACTCTAATTACCATTTGTACTTAATAATTATTATGGATTCCTATATTGATTGCTTATTGGTGTACTGGCAGTGTATTAATACTGTTTTCTTGCACTTTAGTGCAGTGCATTTTGCTTCTACTGCCCAGCTGGTCACACAAGCCAGTCAAAGCTGAAGATCCACAAACAGAGGTGGGAGTTCAAGAAATGCAGAAGTCTGTCATTCACTATAAAGCTCCCTACCTTGCCGGTCGAGCTTGTTAGCTCATATTTGGACTAGAGACGGTTCTAAACTTGGTTTATATTTTTAGAGGCTTTTTTATACAACTAACTCATGTTTGTGTGGATGATTTTTCACTACATATTTGTAACAAACTGTAATGGTGTTTGCCTGTCCTATTGTAAGTACTACTCCTTTGTTAGTCCCCCAACTATATCCTATAACTATACTATAACTATATTCTCTCTAACCTATAACTGTATATACTGGTTCACATTCACTCATTGAGCTTCCATTTTGTTTGTAATGCTGTCTATCAACACATTTTTGTATTCAGTCAAACAAAAGTATCAGTCGATTCAATCACTCATCAATCATTCCTGTTTTCAGTGGCATCTCTGACATATTTAGAGATGGCACTTTATATTTACATTAGAGTAGCCTAAAAAGACTATGTGACTATGGTAATGTCTGTTCAACATCTGTTTCGATTAGTCCTGTTTCAGAGAATGTAACACGGACGTTAAACAGTCCCAACCTGCACAGAGCATCTACACTGTTGTAGCTGCTGCCAGCGGGATTAGTTTAACAGCATGGTTTTATTTAACACAGTAAATTAACACATGAGAAAATTGGACGTTATTATTGGCACCCATACATATGGTGCCTTGTGCAACCTACCTTTATCAATAGAAGAGCGCTGAGTGTCCTATAATGCTCGTTGGGATTGAAGAATAGAGCAGAGCAAGGAATCTGAGACACTATTGTTCAGCTCATCATCAATAGGATTTAGCTCTGGGTATTAGGATGGCCACATCAAAAGCTAGATTCTATAGCGCCTGAACCATGTTTGTATGGATTTGGACATGTTATTGTCCTGCTGGAAAAGCTGACAAGTCCATTTTAAGTCCTGTCTTGATTTCAGAATGCTTTTGGCTTATCTGTTGGCTAAAGTGCGGTGTTGCATACTTCATACATTGACTTTTGTTTATGTAATGTAAATAAATAAGTTAACAAAACATTTATCCTGGTCAGAGTCATGTAGGCGGGGATCTTGAACCAGTGCTCACTGAGCACAGACGGAGCACGCCTGTGATGAGACATCAGTTCATGGCAAAGCTCAGCAGGGTTAGCTGTTGCAATTCTAGGGAGTGATCCACAGACCGACCTCTCCTCCCACAGCAAATCATACCTGACACCTGCCCCGTGTGACACCTAAACCTGCCAGAACTCACCGCCAGGACTCGAACCTGGGTCACTGCAATGATGAACTAGAGAATTTCTACTGTGCAACCCATGCACCATATGATTTATTTGCTGAAGTGAACGTTTTGAAAAAGCAGAAACATACAATTAGGCATGTGCAATATTTGGCTTCTTTGCTTCAATATGTAGTAGCATGACCTTCAGCAGAAATCACTACTTCAGATGTTTCTTGGAGCCAGCCAACAGTCTTTGTGTTCTTGCTGTAGATTTGTTTTCCACACATTTCCTACTCTTATCCCACCCAAACTTTCCTGCAGGTCCATGGAAGTGATGTAAGGGCTTTGTTTTGCATAACTGACTGCCGAGTTTTCTTGGTCTAGCAGAACTTGTCTCAACTTGAATGGTTCCTCTTAACTTCCATTTCTTAATGACATTTCAGACAGTGAAAACTGCAAACATGAATCAGAGATATTTCTTCTGCTTTGTAATTATACCTTATCGTTAGTTTCAGATCCTCATTCAGCTGCTTAGAGGAGTCCATTACTGTTGAATGTACAGTGGTGCTTGAAAGTTTGTGAACCCTTTAGAATTTTCTATATTAGTGCATAAATATGATCTAAAACATCATCCGATTTTCATACAAGTCCTAAAAGTAGTTAAAGAGAACCCAGTTAAACAAATGAGACAAAAATATTATACTTGGTCATTTATTTATTGAGGAAAATGATCCAATATTACATATTAGTGAGTGGCAAAAGTATGTGATCCTCTAGGATTAGCAGCTAATTTGAAGGTGAAATTAGAGTCAGGTGTTTTCAATCAATGGGATGACAATCAGGTGTGAGTGGGCACCCTGTTTTATTTAAGAGGGATCTATCAGAGTCTGCTCTTTACAACACATGTTTGTGGAAGTGTATCATGGCACGAACAAAGGAGATTTCTGAGGTCCTCAGAAAAAGAGTTGTTGATGCTCATCAGGCTGGAAAAGGTTACAAAACCATCTCTAAAGAGTTTGGACTCCACCAATTCACAGTCAGACAGATTGTGTACAAATGGAGGAAATTCAAGACCATTGTTACCCTCCCCAGGAGTGGTCGACCAACAAAGATCACTCCAAGAGAAAAGCGTTTAATAGTTGGTGAGGTAACAAAGAACCCCAGGGTAACTTCTAAGCAAACTGAAGGCCTCTCTCACATTGGCTAATGTTAACATTTCATGAGTCCACCATCAGAAGAACACTGAACAACAATGTTATGTTTGGAGAAAGGAAAACACTGCATTCCAGCATAAGAACCTTATCCCATCTGTGAAACATGATGGTGTTAGTATCATGGTTTGGGGCTGTTTTGCTGCATCTGGACCAGGACGGCTTGCCATCATTGATGGAACAATGAATTCTGAATTATATCAGAGAATTCTAAAGGAAAATGTCAGGACATCTGTCCATGAACTGAATCTCAAGAGAAGGTGGGTCATGCAGCAAGACAACGACCCTAAGCACACAAGCCGTTCTACCAAAGAATGGTTAAAGAAGAATAAAGTTCATGTTTTGGAATGACCAAGTCAAAGTCCTGACCTTCATCCAACCGAAATGTTGTGGAAGGACCTGAAGCGAGCAGTTAATGTGAGGAAACCCACCAACATCCCAGAGCTGAAGCTGTTCTGTACAGAGGAATGGGCTAAAATTCCTCCAAGCCGGTGTGCAGGACTGATCAACAGTTACAGGAAACGTTTAGTTGGCGTTATTGCTGTACAGGGGGGTCACACCAGATACTGAAAGCAAAGGGTCACATACTTTTGCCACTCACTAATATGTAACACTGGTTCATTTTCCTCATTAAATAAATGACCAAGTGTAATATTTTGTTTCATTTGTTTAACTGGGTTCTCTATATCTACTTTTAGGACTTGTGTGAAAATCGAATGATGTTTTAGGTCATATTTATGCAGAACTATAGACAATTTTAAAGGGTTCACAAACTTTCAAGCACCACTGTGAGTACGACAGCCTGGGTTGCTTGAATAGGAAAAGAATTTATTAAGCTCTCTGATTGTTTAACTCTGACCTGGATTAAGGACAAACAACTCAGTTAAGTTCTGAGACTGTAACAAAATTTTTTTCAATATGGAGCAAATAAATATTAGTTATCAATGTGTTAACATAATAAATTTTTTACAGGAGCAGTTTTTTACGCCAGTAATTCACCCTGTTAAAACATTTTTACTGTTTGACCCTGTGAATGGCCCATAGTTATGAGCTTTATCTGAAATGCTCATAACTTGAAATGCTATTCACTATTCCCCACAGCTTACACACTATATAGAGTACTTCTACAATATAGGGAACAGAGCGGGTGAGTGTGGTAAATGAATTTAGATGCATCCTTATACGCTTTGCTCATTATTGTGCTACAGAAAATACCATCACATAAATACACTAAAACGGTCCATCACATGACTCGCAAGTATAACAGCTTACACAAACTCTTTCTAAAAATACTGACTATATAAATATAGTGGTAATTTGTTCCAGAAGACAGTAGAGAACTGAAAGATTCCCATAAGGAATAATGTAAATTTAATTAATCAGTTCCAGACCCCCAGAGAATCCACACTGTATAAGGCATTACATGCATTAATTGAGTTGTGTTGTACAAGTGCTCCCTGATTTATGAAGGGGATATGTTCATACAAATCCATCATAAGTTCAATGTGTCATGAACCAAGGAGTTTAATATAGTCTATGCTGCATCATAGCGGAGCCGACCTTATTGTTGAAGACATTTACATTAACCTACAGTTGGCTAAAATCATTAACTCAAAACTTATTTTATAATAAAGTGTTGAAAATCTCAAGTAATTTAGTGAGTAATGGATTGAATCTGAAAAGTAAAAGCAAAGCACTTATTCTATTGGTGAGCTCATGGCACTAGCGTAGTTGCTAAGCTAACTGCAGCCTGAAAGTGTTCTGGAGGTTCAATTCCTGTTTTCCTTTCATTTGGCTGTTATACATCATCTTTTTAGGACCCATGGGGCCTGGTTTGCTCTAAGAATACAGTCCTGTAGATGTGAAAATAAAGAAAAACACATTAAACACAGCGGAGATCTAAAATGAGTGAGAACTGTTATGAATCTGAATCACTGAATCACTGTGTACTGAATAATGAATAGTGTTTCAGCTGAAACAAGTCAAGTGGCTCGACTGTGCCCAAGACGAGAACCGAGACAAATGTTTCTGGTCAAAATGCATTGAGAACCGATGAGTTCCAAAGTTCTTGAGAACAAAGGTACCACTGGATTTTGCAATAAAAAGGTAATCAGTCTGGTAATCACTATGCTTTGATAGCCTTCCCCATCGAAGCAAAACAATGTGATCAATCGCAATTAACATGATTCGAGATTTTAATCATCAAACTAATACTCAGCCAAAAGTCTGAGAACACCCTATGTTGCATTTTTATCAAACGTAATACAGTGTTGTTTGTTACAAATCACAAAGTCAGAATAAAAATCGGAGTGAAAAGTAAAGAAATTGACTGATTTAAGAATTGATTAGTGTTTGCTTTGTTCCCACTGTTGCTGTACAGACAGAATGTACTTGAGCTGGCATGGACTCCATATCTCTGTACAAAATCTGATGATCCATGTTATCCCAGCATGATTTCACAGTATTCCAAAGAGCATCTTGTGATGTTCCTGAATCCTTGGCATTCTCTGTCTTCAAGTGCTCCCATAAATGGGGTTTAGGTTAGGTGACTGTGAAGGAAAGTCCATGGCAGTCAGTACTCATTCTTAGTTGGTATTCAAGTAGTTGTTGGAAAGTTTGAGCTGTGTTTTGGATCATTATCCTGTTGCAGTATGAACCTTCTCCACAATGATCCAAACAAGCATTTTCACTACTGCTCTCAGACTTTTGGTCCCCACTGTATGGGTCTATCTGAATATGAATTAATATGCTAATTTTAATGTATTTTCTACTGAAACACTGATACAGAAAAAAAAACTAAGGTACCTTTACACAGTGCTGCACTGTTTATATTACAAACAGTATATCACCCATACAGCATATATCACATATAGTATGTTATACTGCTCACTTCAAATCTATATATCTAACCATTCTTTACTGTCAGCTCCTGCTTGTGTAAGCACAGTCAGAAGAGACATGTAGTAATAGATTCGCTATTGTATGGACATGTCATAAATCAAGATAACCAAGTGGCTTATGCAGAAAGATGAAACCAAATCAGACATGCACTTGTTTGCAAAATGCAGCCATTCACTTTGTCCTCTTGTTCCATTTAGCACTCGCTCTCTATTCACACACTGCATTTATTACACTTTGAGACCTGCCTCCTAGCAGGAGGTCTTTATGTTCCCTAATCTCTCCATGGTTAAAGAGAGGGGGCTTCTAGTGTGTGTGTGTGTGTGTGTGTGTGTGTGTGTGTGTGTGTGTGTGTGTGTGCGCATGTTGGGAGGCTTGCAGTAGGTGCTCAATGAATGCAGTGCTGGGCTGGTGGCTTGGAAAAGTTGTGTTCTTGTCCTTTTTTCAGTCCTTTTGGTTCTGGGCTTAAGGGGTCTCCTACCCCGTTGTTCCGTGAACAAAACCGCGGCAGGAGAAAGAGAGCACTGACCTTGGGAGAAGAAAGGTGGACAAATAGATTGCACAGAGGTTACCTTGACAACTGTCCGTGCTGATTTTGACTGGGGTTTTTTTTGGCCTAAGGGAGAAGGAGAGATGGGGAGAGGAAAAGGAGAGGGAGGATGGGGGTGAGTCTGTCAGGGTTTTGTGTGTGTGTGTGCGTTTGTGTGTGTGTGTGTGTGTGTGTGTGTGTGTCCATGTTTATATTACATTGTGGGGACCTACAAATGTAGAATAGAACAGTAATCATTATGTCACTGGGTGGTCCCCACAAAGATAGCAAAACATGGTGTGGGTGTGTGTGCGGGCGACGTTTATATATCATTGTGAGGACAAAACATCTCACTTTTTATACGTACTTTTTTATGTTTTTATTTTTTACAAAAACTACAACTTTCTTCTGAAACAGCACAAGAGTCAAAAGATTGCTTTCGGTTACTGAGGATAAGGTTAGGGTTATAAGTGCAGCATTAATTATGTACAGTAATATTATGTCAATGGAAAGTACCCACAATGATAGAAAGACAAACGTGTGTGTGTGTGTGCGTGCATGCATGTGTGTATGAGATTTGGGGTGGGCGGGGGGTGTTGAGAAGCTGCCAGGCATGGAATTCCTCCGACTTCATATTAATCATTAACACAATGTTCCCGAATGCTCTTGCCAAACTAACACTGAAGAAAATCTTTGCTGATTTTTGCTTCTCCGTTTATTCTGTCTGTTTGTCTCTCTTTGTATCTTTTTCTCCTCTGTTCTTTCTACAAAAATATCTTTTTGACAAGGTTGATTTCTTAACACTCCATTTCAGTGCCAAAACCAGAGGGAACATGCAAACTGTAGCCAAGGAATTAATTATTTAGCCCCTGACACATATAAACATGCGTACGAAAACACATGTATGGTCTCAAGTGAATGCATATGAGCCCACATGTAAACACCAACACACAGCCAAAATTAATATCAGTTTTTACTTTTTGTAGGAATAATGCAAACGCTTTTTTATTTTTTGTTTTTGCAAAAAGTAGGATTTACACAGAGATTTGTGCTGAATAGTGAAGTTGTGTTGCGTGTTGTTTTAGAGTTCAAATGCAGACCAAATATTTTGAAATATAGTTTGTCACTCTAAAACCGTATTTGTCCTGTAACTATCTTTATAAGATGTTATAGTAGAATTAAACAATATAAATTAGCAACTTTCATTTGCTTTTGTGTTTTGCTTTTGAATGCTAAGTGGTATTTACAGGTCAGATTTAGTGTAATTCGTGTTCACACTGCCAAGAATATAACGAGGCTGACAAATTTGTGTCACATATAATGGTAAACTGGTAAAATGGACTGTGGTGACCTAGCGGTTAAGGTGCTGGACTGTGGACCAGAAGATCCAGGGTTAAAATCGCACAACTGCCAAGCTACCACAGTTGGGTCCTTGAGAAAGGTCCTTAACTCACAATAGGTTGGATTGTAGGGATGCGTCAATTGTAAGTCACTAAGGCTAAATGCCATAAATGTAAAACCTAATTTGAGTTACTTTTACTTACACTGAGGGTACAGCAAGACATGAATTGCCTTGGTCATTTTAAACCAATCAAAATGCTCCATGAAAAATGAATACATTGTTTATTGTTTGTGTGTCCAATACAATACCACAAATAGCCTAAGAATATTTGTACGCCATCCTAATTAAAAACACCAGGATCTCTGAATATTCATGACATATTCCCCTATGTCGTTCTGCCATCCCATATTAGCTGGCCGGCTAGATAACGGCTCATAAATTCAGTCAGTATACACAGTATACACAAGCATACACAAGTGATATTTCAGCACTGGCTGCACGAATTGCATTGTAATATTCTTAGTGATTTATATATTCTCTGGAATAAATTTGCATAAAAATATATTTACAGTTATTGCAGTGTTTTAACTTATGCAGAGTGACTTGTGCTTTAGTTTGGCATTGTCCCAAGCAACATACTACATTAATAAATACCATGTAAAATTACCTTTCACCAATGGTGATGTTAGTTTTCTAAAACACTGTGTAGCAGTATGTAATCTGTAATGTATAAACTAAACACTAGTCTACTCAGAGTAGTCACAGGTATAAAAAATGGGATCAAGAGTATCAATTCAAATCACTTTATTAGCCGAGTGTACACCTTGTACAAGGTATTTGACTCTGTAAACTTTTGAGCAGGAATATAAGGACAGCAAAAGAATAGTTTAATAGACATTATACTATACATTATATATTACACTACTCATAATGTATAGCACAGTATTCCAACACATATAGCACAATACAATATACATTACTACAATATATAGTAAACTACACTTATATATGAATATGTTCTGAATTTTATTTAGCTAATGTTAACACATGAACAGTGGTATGAAGAGAGACATAGAATGAAGAGTGCAATGTTAAAATAAGCACCCCAACACCCCCGAGTTTACGAAAAGATTGAATGTATGTGTGTGTAAGTTGAAAATATGAATCAATATGTAACCCACGTTTTGGATTTGGATTTATCTGCCATCTGTTTGTTGGTTTTTTAGGGTGTGTGTGTGTGTGTGTGTGTGTGTGTGTGTGTGTGTGTGTGTGTGTGTGTGTGTGTGTGTGTGTTTCCAAGCTTATATATCACTGTAAGGACCAAAAATCCCCATAAGGACAGAAAGATCTGACATTTTCTACCTTTGGCTTTTCCCCACAAGGAAAACGCTTTTACTTTTTTAAACCTTTTAAACATTGCAACATTGCAACTTGCTCACAGTGATGGAAGACGATGTAAGGACTTTTGTGTGTGTTTGCCAAAACT
The DNA here is from genome assembly GCA_025084515.1 of Ancistrus triradiatus. NCBI lineage: Eukaryota > Metazoa > Chordata > Actinopteri > Siluriformes > Loricariidae > Ancistrus > Ancistrus triradiatus. The sequence goes on from JAJAGP010000294.1 coordinate 367,777, forward strand.
GCAACTTTTATTTGGAAAACCAAAAGAGTTTAAAGTTTTCCTTTTGATTGCTAAGGTTAGGCTGGGGATAGGTGCAAGAGTAGCGTTAATAAGCTACAGTAATCATTATGAAGACTCGTGTGTGTGTGTGTGTGTGTGTGTGTGTGTGTGTGTGTGTGTGTGTGTGTGCCTTGTCTTGTTATTCTTGTGAGGACCAAACGTCCGATTTACACTAGTGAGGACCATTTTTCCGGTCCTCAATTCTTTAACTGTTTTTTTTTTTTTTTACAAGAATGCCAACTTTTATTTAAAAATCCAAAATAGCCAAAACACTTACCGTATTTTTCGGACCATAAAGCGCACCGGATTATAAGATGCAATATCAACGATCGGCTGCTAACGGGTATATTTTCATACATAAAGCGCACCGGATTATAAGACGCATGAAATGAAACAAAACACTTAAGTTCCGTCAGAAGCTCAGTTTGGTCTTTACCTGGCGCAGGGCGTCTTCTTGCTACCTCCACTTCCGTACCATTGATTCGTTAATGTTGAATTCTCTCGCAGCTGCTCTATGACCATGTTGTACTGCGTGACTGATAGCGTTGTGTTTGAAATCCGCTTCGAAAAGGAATGAATGAATGCACGTACCCTAATGCTGAAGCACATACAGTATTACTCCGCTATGCTGCGCACTACGGTGGCCGTGAGCTTCGTAACTTACCAAGGCTGTGCTAAAACATTCTGACAGATTTAGGAGCACCGTGTACCATCTACAATCGGTTCTAGGTCAGAAAGCACAACCAGAATTAATTCATACATTAGACGCACCACATTTTAAGGCGCACTGTCGATTTTTGAGAAAATTAAAGGATTTTAAGTGCGCCTTATGGTCCGAAAAATATGGTACTTTAGATTACTGAGGTTAAGGTTAGGGTTAGAAGTAGGTGTAGCATTAATTATCTGCAGGTATTTGGACAGTTACTGTGTGACCACACATGTTACATAACAGTAATGATTCCATTGAGAAAATATAGTTCTTAATGGATTGATAGACAAGATGTCGTGAGAAAAGTGTGCAGAAACAATTGAGAAAGAAGGACTGTAAATGCATGCTAACCTCTCTGGTATGACTGACATCGTTAAACAAACACAGTGAGTGGAATGGGTGCTCTGGTGCGACACTCTCTTGCCAAATCTCGTGCTGTTGTCACTTTGCTGTAACAATTTTCTGAGATGATGCTGAAGAATCTTCTCCTTCTGTCACCGCGTATTTGATATTGTCCGCACTAGTTTGACATTACTTATGCATGTGACCTTTTTTCTTTCTTACCTACTATGTTCACAAATGTAGCATTGTTCTTTAAAGCGTACGTGTGTAAGATCACTGTCTAAAACTGGCATTTAGCCATCGGTCTGAGTAAGGGAAAGAAAGAGAGAAAGAAAGCATGAGAGAGAATGTTGTAAGTGACTCCACTCGTAAATGGTTTTACATCTGTAACCTGATGCGTGTGGAGGAGCAGCAGGGAGTGTCTCAATGCTTGAGATTGCTATCAGTGAGATTATAGTGTGTTTGTGTGGCCATTAAGATGGTTCAACTTACTTAACAAATGTGTTGATTATAGTGTCATATATATATAAAGAACACAAAAAAGAATTATATAAAAATAACAATCAATACCTGTCATGTATTTGAAGTCATATCGGAAAATCCATGAACAGTTACTGTGGGCGAGTTTCATCTCATTTGCACATTTGGAACAGAGGGAAAGTATCAGAGGTGAAGTCAGCAAAAATGTGACACCTTTTGGCAGATGGCCTTAAACAAAGTAAAAAAAAGCCCACTTGCCTGAGAATGTTTAATAAATGCTTTAAAAAACACACCCAACTCTGACTTTTGAAAAATACCCATTATGAAACATGGTATGCATTTTCTGAGACCTCTATCAAGCAAAGTGCCATGGACAGTTCTTTTGTTTATTTAATATATATCACTGAAGATGGTGTCACATAGCACCAGGGTCATGGGTTCAGTCCTACGATATCCATGTCTGTCATGTTCTCCTGCCGACTCGGATTCCTCCCACTTCTGATAAACAGGTCAGAGACGGACTGGTTGGCCTTAACTGTGTGTGAGTGTGAATCTGTTGCACAATGGACTGACACCATGTTCCAAGTTGCATTCCCACCTTGCACCCAGTTTCCACAACAGGCTCTGTACCAACCACAAACAAGATAAAGCCCTTCCTGAAAATGATGAACACGGTGCCATTTTCTACAAAAAACTTTTCCAGTGTTCAGTCAATGGTCCTGATTTACGAATCTACAGCTCTGTTGCTTCACATGATAATAACAAAGTACAGGACATCATCCGGTCTGCGTAGAATAACCGTTGGTGTAGAACATCTCCAGAACCAGGAAACGACCAGAAAAATCTCTGGAGAGCCCTCACTCAGATCACCACCTGTTCCAGTTACTTCATTCTGCTAGCCACTTCAGCCAAATGAAGGTTAAAACCATCCAGACTAGTTTTTTGTCCACAGGCCATCACAGTCATGACTAACTTGCATCGGACTAACTTTCGCTCTCCCTGTTCTGCATTTTTGCGCATGTACAACCCTTCGAATAGTTCATTTAAAAAATAGTTAATTAATGTTCTAAGTGGACTTCTGTAAAACTGGAAACATTTCTTGTATGAGCAACATACTTGATCAACAAAAGTCAAATTCTGATTAATAAACAGTACTAATTTACATAAGCATTCTAAGATTGTGTCATTAGTGGTATTGTGTCACAAGTATTATAGTGTCAGGGACTGTGGTGGCCTAGTGGATAAGTTACTGGACTATGGACCAGAAGGTCCAGGGTTCAAATCCCACTTCTGCCAAGCTGCCACTGTTGGGTCCTTGAGCATGGCCCTAAACCCACAATTGCTTGGATTGTAAGACTGTATCAACTGTAAGTCGCTCTGGATAAGGGCGTCTGCTAAATGCTGTAAATGTAAATGCTCTTTAATCATTGTCTTTTAATGCCTCTTACATAAGTCTAGTCAAGTCAAATTTATTTATATAGCGCTTTTTACAACACAGCATTGTCTCCAAGCAGCTTCACAAATATATTGGCTCAAAGCCCATAAGAGGAAGAGAAAGTTTGCCTGTGTGCCCCTAGACTGTGTGACCCCAAGTGGTACTCGATTTAGAAATTACAGGATTACAATATGTGTGTGTGCTGTACATATTGTACATACTGTGGGACTTGAGTGACAGCCAGAGCAAATACACTCATATGGTGAAGCAGCAGACATGGCAGGAAAAGGACCGGTGTCTCAAAATGGCATCCACTAACAATGAGAGAACGAAAAAATGTGCCTTCTTCAGCAATAGGATATAAAGGAAACAAACCAACAAACTAAGGCTGAGACCATACAAGGGCTCACAAATGCAAATGCATTAAATCTTCAGCTTATCTTTCTTTATTCTTTAATTTTCTGAATAATGTGTCTTCATAACTTTCCCACACTTTAATTTAAATCCAACCTCAAATGCTTGTTTCAATCTTCTAATCTCCTTTCTCATTAATCACACTTCTATATTATTTCATGTTCAGCCTGTAATGTCTACCACTGTCATATCACTGCTGTTCATATCAGAACTGTTTTTCAAAACTTGCCTCCTCCTCCTCGACATGTTCCTTTTAAAGACTATTAATTTTCCAATATATTCCTTTTCCTTTTCTTTTTTCTCTGTACCGGTCTCCTTAACTTTTTTCTCCTCATCTATTTTTTTTTTAAATCTGTTTCTTTTTCTCCTTAATTCAGTGTTATATTCTTTGGCAGGCAACTGCATACAATCAGAGGCAGCTTGTACTATCCTTCTCTGCAGTGTTGGTTTGAACTGTTTGCTTAGGCTTCTTTTACTGAAGAGAAAACACAGCAAAATGCATGCCTGTGCCACCTACATGCACCTCCTTACAGGTGCAGGCAACAAACTCACTATGAAATACAGTTTACTCAACACGAATGTTTGAATAAATTATAATTACTGTTACTAATTTGGAAGTGGAATCAAACATTACAGTACAAATGGCAAAATATACTTGATATCGTCATTTTGGCCTCTTATGTTCAGTGTTGAGAGTTGAACTTTCTCAATCTCCTTTACTGTAGTCATCAAACCTGCAGGCATTGCATTAATTAGACTTCAGATGACACCTTTCCTGATATTCATTTACACTTGCAATAAGCCCTCAGAAAAAGACTTTCAGTCGTGTCCACAAATTTATCTTAGAGCATCATTTTCAGCTCACGTCCTCACTAGCAACGAAAATTTAAACGGAGCTACATTTGAAACTTCGTTTATCTCACTTTAGCTGATTCGCCCTATCTGCTGTCTAACTACATTGAAACATGAGGTCACATCAGGTATCCAGGTATCAGTTGTCAGGTATCAAAATTCAGGTCAGGGATCAAATTGGACTTTTGAATAGAAGAAACGTTCACATGCAATTATAGATCGGAAACTAGTATTTTCAATAATTCAGTTAATCACATGGCAGCAGCATAATCCTTAGACTTTTACCTTAGAAAATTACAGAATGTGTATTCAGCTGAATTATGTTTGAACCTAAAACAATCAAATGTTTAGATGATGATGATGATTATTGCATATGTATGTAATATGTAATTGGTATGATCTTCTAACAGTATTTGTCAGACTGACAGACTTTTGCACACATCAGTGTTTAGACTAGTGTCAGAAAAGCACCACATTATAAAGATGAACAACGTAACATAAAATTTGAAGCAGTGTGTCAGAATCGAGCACTTGTAGAGCTCCCTGCCAGTTTGCACGCACCTTTGTTTTTATGCACATCTCTTTCAGATAACACTCATACATAACAAATATGTCATTATTAGTAGCACTTGCCATTCAGCCACCTTGTACAGCCATCCCTGTGTGTGTGTGTCAGCATGGGTCAGGTCTAAGTTCAAACAGTCCCAAAATGTTCATCTTAAACAAGTGTTTTAAACTACAATCTAGTTTAAACATCAAAATTAGTTTAAAAACCGAAACTATGGCACTAATTTCAGTACCACAGAGGAAAAAGATGTGGGTCATGTGTACCTGCATTGTGAAAATGCCCTAATGTGTAGGCGTGCAAAAGCATGTGTTACAGAGAGAGAGAGATACAGATAGAGACAGAGAGAGAAAGAGAAGAGGGAGAGCTTGTGTACTGACGGTTCTGCTCTGTAACCTAAACTCCTCTGGCTCCAGGTGCAGTAAAGAGATCATTGCTCCCTCCCTCCCTCCCTCTAAAAGTCTACTGTCATTTCTTCTCTCTCTCTCTCTCTCTCTCTCTCTCTCTCGCTCTCTCTCTCTCTCTCACACACAGACACACACTGTCTTTTGTGCCTTTGCCAGGGCTGCAGCACACTTGGTTTTCACTCATTCGTTTCCATTTCTCCTTGTGCCAACTAGGATAGATTGTACATTGGCAGTGCACTGCGCTATTCCCTAACTTTATTAGGTACACCTTGCTGGTACCAGGTTGGACCGCTTTTTGTCCTCAGACCTGCCTTAATTCTTCATGGCATAGATCCAACAGGGTGTTGGAACCATTCCTCAGAGGTTTAGGTCTTTATTGACATGATCACATCATGCAGTTGCTGTAGATATTTCGACTGCACATCCATGATGCCCCTCTATCGTTCCACCACATCCCATAGGTGCTCTATTGGATTGAGATCTGGTGACTGTGGAGGCCATTTGAGTACAGTGAACTCATGTCCAAGAAACTACTTTGACATGATTTGAGCTTTGTGACATGGTGCGTTATGATGGCCAGACTGTAGTCATAAAGGGACAGACACGGTCAGCAACCATACTCAGGTACCCGTGGTGATTAAACGATGGTCAATTCGTATTAAATGGCCCAAAGTGTGCCAAAAAATATATCCCCCACACTATTACACCACCACCACCAGTCTGAACCTTTGATACAATTGAAGATGGATCCATGCTTTCATGTTGTTTACCCCAATTTCTGACCCTACCATCTGTATATCACAGCCGAAATCAAGACTGAACAGACCAAGCAAAGTTTTTCCAATCTTCTCTCCTCCAGTTTTGGTGAGAATTGTTGCTTCAGTTGCCTGTTATTAGCTGACAGAAATCGCACTCAGTGTGGTCTTCTGCTGCTGTATCTGCTTCAAGGTTTGATGTGTTGTACATTCAGAGATGCTCTGCTACATACCTCGGTTGTAACGAGTGATTATTTGAGTCTCTCACTGGATTTTTTTTGTTTGTGTCACTCTCTGTAAACCCCAGGGAGGGCTGTATGTGAAAATCCCAGTAGATCAGCAGTTTCTGAAATATTCAGTCCAGTCTCTCTAGCATCAACAACCATGCAAAGTCACTTAAATCACCTTTCTTCCCCACTCTGATTCTTACCATGTGATTAGCTGGTTAGATATGTCTGTTAATGGGCAGTTGAACACCTTATAGTGTACCTAATAAAGTGACTGATGAGCATACGTCACACAGTAAACAAGCAGGCTGATCTCTCACTCATTCTGCATCAAACTGGAAAGAGGAATGATGATATGGAAATCCATTCATATTCATGTAAATATTAGAGTGAATTTGAACTTGCATAGTACCAGGTGCTAGTAATAAACACTGAATTGGCCCAACATGTATCTTGTCTTAATTCAGAAAATACATTAGGCAGTTTTTTTTGCATATAGGTTTCTATATGGTTATATTCTATTTTTTTCTAGCATTATCACATGAACAGATGCCTTTCTAACACTAAATACAGGCTCAGTTCTGCAGTTGTTTCTGTTATACCTGCTGTTACACGTTGATGAACTATACATTCTGACAACTCACATATCAAATAATGTAGATAATGTTGATTATCTTTTACTGCTAGGTGAATTGTTGGTTTTCATAGTCAAGATGTTGGATGTGATAGACATGGGAAGATGTAAAAAAAAAGCATAGTGAATTTGACAAGGGCCAAATCGCTATGGCCAGGCCACTCAGTCAGAAAATCCAAAAAAAAAGGTTGGGAGGTGCTCCTAGTCAGTAGTTGAGTACCTACCAACAGTGGTCTAAGGAAATAGTGTTTGGTGCCTAAGGCACAGAAGGGACAGAAAGCCTATCCTTTCTAGTCCAAACTGACAGAATAATAATAATAATAATAATAATAATAATAATAATAATTATTATTATTATTATTATTATTATTATTATTATTATTATATAGCGCATTACAAGAACCCAAAGACAATGGAGATGCTACAAAGAACACAGATCAAAACAAACCACAATAGAAAGAGGACATACTGTAGTATATTGATATAATGAAGAAACTTTCTTAAGTATGAGGTAGGTTGTAGGCAAAAGAAAATATAGGCTTTGTGTTTGCTTTACATAGGGAAAGTGAGTTAAGACAGTTTAATATGTGTGGGAAGAGAATTCCAAAAATGGAGACAGAATATAGATAATGTTCGATCTCCAAACAGTAAAGGTTGGAGGAATAACTAGCAAACACGCTGAAGATGATCTGAAGGTGATTTGTAGAGGTGTAGAAAGTCTGAAAGGTAGCAAGTCACAGAATGTGTCACAACACCCTGCTGAGTATGGTGCTAAACAGCCAGAATACCCAGGCTAACCCGAGTTCAACATTGCAAGTGCCTACAATGGGCAGTGGGGGTGCTAGACCATTTGACATGGGGGGCAGGCTGTGGGCAGTGCCTATGTTAGAGGGGCCAATTGTTTTCTACGTAAATGTGAATTGCAGGCATTAAGAGGATTAATTCATTAATTCACTCCTCATTTAGGGGGGCCTTAAGGGGTTCCAGGCTTGTGATCGTAGGGGCACTGCCCACCCCACCCCCCGCTTTGTACTTTATGTATGTCCATTTGGAGCAGTTGAAGTAGATCATCTGGTCAGATGAGTGCCATTTTCTAGTACATCATGCAGACGGTTGGTTATGTGTGTTACCTACAGATTGCCTAGAGAAGTGATGGCATCAGGATGTGGTGGAGGAAGTGTGATGCACTGGGCACTGTTCTACTGGAAAACCCTGAGTCTGGTGTTCATGTTGATGTCAATTTGTCATGTGCCACCTACGTAAACGTTTCTTTATTAAAGTCCTCTATTATAATCTAATCTCTATTAGCCAGTGATCAGTATATAAGTAAACAAAATATATTCAGTGCTACCTTGGTTCTCGACCATCTCAGAACTCATCAAATTCAATTCTCGATGCAATTTGACTAGAAAACATTTTATTAAATGCCCAAGAACACGGGCTGTAGTTAGCTTAGCAGCTATGCTAGTGCCCTGAGAGACCAATAGAGTAAGTGTTTTACTTTTACTTTTCACTTTCAATCTCACTAAATGACATGAGATTTTTCAACACTTTATTATAAAATAGGCTTTGTGTTAATGATTTTGGCCAATTGTAGATTAATGTAAGTGTTTCAAACAGTAACTTATCATTATTTAACACAGGCTCCGCTATGATACACCAAACACTCGTTAAACTCCCTTTCTGGGGGTATGGAATGGATTAATTACATTTACATTATTGCTTATGGGGAACAATTCGCTCCATACTTGTCATTTTAGGTGGAACCGAGGTGCTACTGTACCACAGAACAACTGAAAAACGTTAACAGCTTTTCTGCAGAGCAATCTCAAATTATGCAAAATATCAAACATTGACAGCAATGACTTCCAAAAGCACTTTTTGCTTCACCATGGCTGGAGCTGCACTATGGCTATAAAAGATGCAATTATTATATGTTATAAATGATGAATTTGTATAGCTTTTTATTCCATCTTGAGAATCTCCATACAAAATACAGTGTTACCTTCTGTTCACGAAAATACAATTGTGCACATTACGTTTAAAGTGCTAATTAAAGGAATGGTTCAGGAAAATCAAACGTACATTAATTCCCCCTTACTCCAAATCTAGTTGATTAGCCAAGGCATACTTGGTGTTTGATGTTTATTTCTGTAGTTTTACAATGGCTACAACGGCTTGTGTAGCTAACAAATAATGAAAACTCATTCAATCTTTTCCTTATGTTGGGTAACTAACATGTCTTGGATGATTAACTACATTTGGAGTAAATGAGGGGTTGTGTAAATTAGATTTTTTATTTTTTTTTTAGAATTATTTGACTAAGCCATTCCTTTACACATTTTTCATTTATCCTCTCATGCTGTGTAATGTTTGCTGTTGTTGTCTGCAGTTGCTTCTTAGATCATTAGGAAACGTGTCTTGACATGTGTCCCTAGATGCAGCTACCATACAAAACAGTATGTTAAATTTGTTCATTCGTTCATTCATTTTTATACTTGCTTAATCCAGTTCAGGGTAGTGAGGAGTCAGGGCTAATCAGGCAAGAACCCTGGACTGGGTGCCAATCCATCGCAAAGCACATGCACACACACACACACGCATATACACACTCACTCTGGAGTACTGTAAAGACAACTGACCTATGACCATGTCTTTGGAATGTGGGAGGAATCCGGAGGAAACCCATGCAGACAAGGGGAGAAGATACAAACTCCACACAGACATGGAAATCAAACCAGGGAGAGAACTACATAGACCACAGAGGAAACTGCGCTGTGTGTGCATCATGTGTAATAGCATATTGATGGCAAATGTGCGAATGATGTAATGCTTAATCACTACCGTATGGCAATAATTGTACAAGGATTAAAGCGTGAAGCTTTTGTTTTAAGAATTACAGATAGCGGTTAGCATTCATCGCTATTAATTGAATTGTGGTTTGTTAAGAGGCATCCTGTCCTTCTGGATGCATCATTCATGGGTACATACCTCCTAGCCAGAAATGTGAGCCAACGACGAAAGTCACAAAGGTTAACTCTCTGTTTGGCTCATTTCACTATGTTTTATGGTGAGACACGCTGCCTCGTTGATTAAAGTACTATTGACCAGGCAATTGAAAGTTCAAGTCCAAGCACTGCCAATACGCCTTGTAATATTGTATCAGATTGTCCAGAAAATATTAACTGCTGTTCATAAAAAAGAACAACACAAGCAAAAAACACCAAGCTCTTGCTTGAAGAAAATCGTTATTATAGTTATTAAATAGTATGGGGCACCAATTAAAGTACTGGGCTATGGATCAGAAAGTTCAAGTCCCAGCACTGCCAAATGGCCACTGTTTTGCCCTTGAGCAAGGCCCTTAACCCACAACTGGATTACAATTTGGATTACACATTGTAAAATTGTATCAGTTGTCAGTCCGCCTGGATAAGAGAACCTGCTAAATAGCTAAATACAAATGTGGAAATATGTATTTTGGTATCACAGATTTTACACTGTTGGGCCACCATGGCTAGCTAGGGTTCATCTAATAAAGCTGGAGGCATCACTCCCTAGTTGTGAGTGTATATTAGAATTATAGAAATATAGCAGTTATAAGAATTATCAAAGCTTATATCTATAATTATTATTCTATCATATTAGATTTATAAGAATTACAAAGTTGTTGTAATGCAAAGAAAAAAGAGGTGTGTCACTTGGTAGCTACTCTGGTAATTCCCCCAGGCTGCTATTTCAAGACCAGACTCCTATTTATTCAGCTGGGAAGAGCCCAGTTTCAAAACCATATTTGGCTGCATTATAATATCTGACAAAACCTGTAGAAACAGTTTGCTTTTTGGCTTACTGTAAATAAACAGTATTTATCAGGTAGTCGTTTCTATGGTAATGACTGCCAAGGTAGACCAAATCTCAAATGGCTTTCTTCTGTATACATCTGGTGCACTACAACATAATGGCATGCACAATGCTGTGCAAAGGGCTTACGGTAAAATGGCTATATATAAAATATTGTCAATGCTTGGACCCACAATTTTCAAACTTGGATTCGTCACTCCATAATACTCTTTTCCACTCTTCATTCCAATCTTTGTTAGACTTAGATTTAATTATATATGGCCATTATGTCTAATGTAATGGTGGCCTAAAACTTTTGCACAGTACTGTACATGTAACCAATATGACATAATTTAGTATTCGCTTTACCTATGGTGATAACAAATTACTCACAAATTACAACACAATTTGTCTAGACCAGGATGTGTAGCCAAAATGTAAGAATATTATAGACTTGGCTTTTTACTGGTTACCAGTGTTGGCTATTGTTCATTAAAGTTTGGGATTCCCATAATTACAACCACATTTAAACACTTGGGTGGGTTGCCATGTCTCATGTGATCCCTCTTGGCTGTGTTTCCTACCAGTTCCTCTTTTAGCTATTGCTGCGAAGTAATGCTGCCGGGGGGTCTCATGCTTTACACATGGCATCAGTTGTGTTAATAGACACTGTTGCTCTTAATTCAATAACTATTACATTTCTGTTTTCTTCCGAGCTGTATCCGGGTGGTACGGGGGTACCAGTTCCCGCCCCACACATTTGATGTTCATCTGCTGGAGCTCCACTAAAGCTGACTTCCGTCATCTCTCCCAGCCCCACCATACCCGGGGCACTAATGTCGATGTGCCAACTTCACATTGTATTCGAACTTGACGCCATTGTCTTTTAGTTTAGTTCTAGATTTCAGCTACGTCGCCCAAGGAGGGGTGGTCCCTTTTTGCGTCTTGGTCCTCCCAAGCGTTCTCCTATAAAATCAGGGAGGTTTCCTTGCCACTGTCGCCCTAGGCTTGCTCAATTTGGGATTGGACGTTGTTATTAGGAGATAATCTAAACTTGTAAAGTTGCTTTGAGACAATGCTCCATTGTAAAAAGCGCTATATAAATAGATCTGACTTGACTTGACTTATGCATGTTACCTGCATGCTCATTCTTAATTCAACAAGTCACATGTTTCTTTTAACAGTAGCACATCTGTGGTTATGGTTTGCAAACTTATATACCTGTAAATAATTATATAGTAATCAATTATATATAATAAGTAATTAGCTAATATTTAATTGTGTCTCCACTCAGCCAGATTGAAGCCAAATTGCTGTATTTCACATAATATGGAAGTCTGTTCATAACACTGAACCACCTGCTTTCTGTATTGTTAACAATTTCTATTTGGAAAAAGTAGGTGCCAAACATCCAATCCATTGTCCTGATTTGACTACATTTTTAAATAAGAGGATGCTATGCCACATTTAGGAGTTAATGAGTAGAAGTAGAGGCATGTTAAACATGATTAATACAGTGCAACTATTCATTTATTTTGGACAGTAATATCAGTCAAAACTGCTAATAAAAATGAGTTATTTTAGTTGATCAGCTCTGCATGTCGTCCATGACTGTTTGCCAGTTCATGCAGGAAAAGACATCATGGATGATGTGTGCTGTATGGTACAATTTTGGGGCAGGTTTTGGCAGTCAGATGTGTCTTGGGGAGACGCATTTACACTTGTTTTATACTTGGCTACTTCTCAAGCCACCTCCTGAAGTGGTTTGGGCAATCAGGTTCAAACTGGATCTCAATGCGTCTTGAGGTGTATTTACACATGCATTTTTATGTGGCTTAGCCCTATCTGGATACAATCCTGAAACTCAAGCTGCATGAAACAACCTAGTGTAAATGAGGAATGGGAACGATTGAGGTGTGAGTATGTATAACAGCAATATAACAGCTTTAAAGCAAACAAAAAACACATGAAATTAGTTCAGGTTCACCATGCGGTTAGCTACAGAGATACCAGGTTTGATCTCGACCTCAGACTCATCTGTGTGGAGTTTGCATGTCCTCAATGTGTCTGTGTGGGTTTACTCTGGGTACCTCAGTTTCCTCCCACATTCCAAAGACATGTGTTAGGTTAAACTGGTTGAGTGTGTCTGTCTAGCACTGATATAACAGAGACGCTAGATGGGAAATGACATTAAGTAAAGTCGAATTTTCTATATTTCTGCATAAATATGTCCTAAAAGTAGATATAGAGAACCCAGTTAAACAAATGAGACAAGAATATTATACTTGGTCATTTATTTATTGAAGAAAATGATCCAATATTACATATTAGTAAGGGGCAAAAGTACGTGAACCTTTGCTTTCAGTATCTGGTGTGACCCCCCCTGTGCAGCAATACACTGCAAACTCAAACGTTTCCTGTAAAACTGTTGATCAGTCCTGCACATTTTAGCCCATTCCTCCGTACAGAACAGCTTCAGCTCTGGGATGTTGGTGGGTTTCCTCACATTAACTGCTCACTTCAGGTCCTTCCACAACATTTCGATTGGATTAAGATCAGGACTTTGACTTGGCCATTCCAAAACATTAACTTTATTCTTCTTTAACCATTCTTTGGTAGAACGGCTTGTGTGCTTAGGGTCGTTGTCTTGCTGCATGACCCACCTTCTCTTGAGATTCAGTTCATGGACAGATGTCCTGACATTTTGCTTTAGAATTCTCTGATATAATTCAGAATTCATTGTTCCATCATTGATGGCAAGCCGTCCTGGCCCAGATGCAGCAAAACAGGCCCAAACCATGATACTACCACCACCATGTTTCACAGATGGGATAAAGTTTTTATGCTGGAATGCAGTGTTTTCCTTACTCCAAACATAACGCTTTTCTTTTCAACCAAAAAGCTATTTTGATCTCATCTGTTCCTAAAACATTCCTCCAAAAGGCTTCTGGCTCACCCATGTGATCTTTAGCCAACTTCAGACGAGCAGCAATGTTCTTTTTGGAGAGCAGTGGCTTTCTCCTTGCAACCCTGCCATACACACCATTGTTGTTCAGTGTTCTTCTGATGATGGATTCATGAACATTAACATTACCCAATGTGAGAGAGGCATTCAGTTGCTTAGAAGTTACCCTGGGGTCCTTTGTGACCTCGCCAACTAAGACATGAATGACTTTTGCCATATATTTCTCGCCTCTGCTTGTGGATCCCCAGCACTGATTAGCCGTTGAGATGGCAAAATAAGCAAAATGCACTGCACTAGTGTGCAACAAAACAATAATAATACATTGCCATTACCATTAGGAATCTGTAATAATTATTAAGTAAAAATATTTAGAGTTCAGTGCCATTTTGAGACTCTAAGGTCGCTACGTCCGGTGTTAACAGATAGATCTTTATTTCCTATTAGAATTTAGTATAATTTGTAAGACCCCTGTCGTTAAAGCGAACGGCCGTTGATCGGAAAGAGGTCAAGAAGCGTTTACCTGTAAACCAAATTTGAAATCAGTAACGTATTCCTTTAAGAGTAGGCGGGCACGCGAACCAGTCGTGTCTCCTCCTCCTTTGTGATGCCACAGAGAGGCGCGTCTGTCTGTGGCGTTGCTCCACCCCTGATTGAGGAAGCCGGTGAGGCTGCACTCACGAGTAGCAGCGCTCAGAGACACTGCACGTTCAGGTCTGTCTGTAGCTCAGCCCTTCATTCTCATCAACTTACCTGGTGCATTTGGATCGCGCCTCTTTTTTGGTGGCACTCAAGCAGCCCGCAAGGACCTGATCTGATTTTAAGAGCCTGACTTTAAGCTGTTTTTTTTTAACCTTTTTAAATAGCCTTTATGTTATTGTGATGGGTGACACATTGAAAGAAAAGTGGATTTAACAGTGGCCGCGCCGTATCTCATCGCTCCAAGATGCTCCTGGTCTCCCAGAGGCTAGACTCACCTCGCATGGACCCATTAGTAAGTGCACGAGCTTTTCTGTTTGTTTAGCTCTTGATGTGATGGGATCTGTTTTATTAAGCGATCGAGAAGTTCAGCCTGCTGCTGCTGTTGCTGCTCGCCTCTGTCCTTACGTCCTGTGCATACGGTGCGCTGCAAGGGATTTCAACTTTGTTTAAAACCGTTGATCTTCGTGGTTACCCTGATGGTTGAAAACTTGATGGGGAAATCAGGCAGGTTCTGTTTGTGGACGCTAGATAAGGCTGGCACGGCGCATTAAAGATTAACCTGCGCCGTCTCACTGGAATCATTAAGTCCATTATTATAGGCTATTACGGGCTAGTTTACGCCGACAGATTCTGTAATCGACCTGCTTCATATGGGCTTTGCTCAGTTATCAGACCTGCTACCGTTCCGTGCTTAGTGTTTGTATGTGTTAAATGGAACGGGATTGATAGAGAGGCGATAGACGGGTAGCGATAGAGAAAGAACAAACCCCCCCGCAGCGTGTGCGCTCCTGGTAGGATTCAAGCGCATTTAAGAGAGCAGCAATGGGCTCTCAGCGGGTCCACATCGGCTAACAAAAGAGCCTTCGGCCACTGGGGTCAGTGCGAAAATCATCTCTACACGAGCGCCAACGCACAACACCAGGGCACAATCGCAGCCCTTAACACTGTAACACCTTAATGTGGATTGCTGCGAGATGAGGCACAGAACACACGCCTGTCAGGCATTATAGCTGGCTGTATTACAAGGCATGACGGAAATAATTGACCCCTAAATATATGCTTCAACAGACAACACAAATATGTGTATTAAGTGTATGGCGTCTGTCACTCAATAACCTCTGCCAATTAACTAAAGAGGCAATGCTGAGCGTCGGGATGTGGAAACGCCTCCCTTCGCTTTGTTAAACATCTCTGCACATGATGTGGAGTCCTGAAAGTACAGTATCGGGGTTTTTGAAAATATATACCCGCTGTCTTCTGTGTGTTCGGCACAGTTGTTTCAGTAGGAAACATTACCGAATTCTTCCTAAGAAGTGCGAAGCATGATTAAACAAGTATAACTAGCAAGTTATTCAGACTAACTGTGGCAAGTTGCTGGGAACAAAACAATTTCCCTAAAAATACAACACGGTGCAGAACTGCTGTAGACAAAGGCAAAGGATTTTCACATCCTTTTCATATTTTCTCAGATTCTTCTCATGAAGACTATTCCTGAAATCTAGTGATTTCCAAAGAAATAACTAGCTAGCTAGCTAGACTGCTTTACTGATAACTCAGGAATTGTTTTGTCGCAACAGCAAAAGAGCCACATAAAATTACACAAACAATGACAGACCAACAAATAACAGGACTTGAGATAGAAATATGCAAAGTAGGATTAGAAATTTGATAAGAGAAAATATGATATAATAACATAAAAACAGCATGGCACGAGTGTTTAGTGGTTTGATTCCCGGTCTGGACTCTGGAGGTCTGTGTGGAGTTTGCAGGTTTTCACCATGTCTGCTTGGGTTTGCTATGGGTGCTATGGTTTCCTCGCACATTCCAAAGACATGTTAGGTCAATTGTTGTCTCTAAAGTGTCCCCACACAGTGTGTGTGCCGTGCACACGTTGTGATGGACTGGTGCCCTCTCTAGGATTGGTTCCTGCCTTGCACCCTGCACTACTGGTGCCAGTGCCCTGCAACCAATTATTTCATTCTTTCAATGAAAAATGAAAGTATATTAAAATACAATAGAAAAGAATAAAGCAAAAATGCAGTACAAAATGGAATCAAATAAGATATAAACACAGGAAAAACAAAGGCATACAGAGTTGCTCTAATTATCTATGTGTTATAATGATGTGTGTTCCCTACAAAATGGCTAAAAACTAATTTGGCACAGAATAGATGTGCTTCAGACCTTCCCACAGTTCTGTATGGGCCATAGGAACAGATTATAGACTTTCTGTTTAAGCCTCTTTTTGCCATTGACACTTGAGTTCTTTATACTACAAAGATCTAACAGACGGAACTGGGCTGTAATTATATTTTCTCATTTCTGATACAATGATAAGTTCCAGGTCCCGTACTGACATTCTCACAATAACCATACAGACTTTTCACAAGCATCTTGTGGCCACATTGGGCAGCACGGTGGTGCAAGAGATAAGCGTGGTCACGTCACAGCGCCAGAGATCCCCAGTTCAATTCTGACCTTGGGCTCCACCTGTGTGGAGCCTGCATGTACTCCTCCTGTCTGCGTGGGTTAATATCGGGTTCTCCGGTTTCCTCCCACATTCCAAAGACATGCATTAGGTTAAATGGTCTCTCTAAATTTTCCCAGTGTGAATGAGTCTGACTAATATCGATGTAACCTTGCCCCTGTCATGAATAGCTGTTGGTGCTGATGTGATGTTAAATAAATAAATAAATGTGGCCACATCATAGGAGCTGTATGATCTGTGTTTATGTTCTATGTTCTATGTTGTGTCAGTCAAAAGCATGTGCATTTATGATGCATCTCAGTGGATTGCTGAATATGTAAAATGTGCTTCAGGCTAGTATTGACCCCAGTACGAATGAAGATTATTAATGGAGATGTGTTCCAGTCCTAAGAAAACTGACTAGAGGCTGTGTTTGTGCAGTTGCTGATAATATACATCTCTGTTTCTGAAAAAGAATTGTGTACATCTTCTGCATATTTCTGTGTTTTCAGTCAGACATCCTGAAACCTCAAAGTTTTACTCATGCTGGATTAATATTCATGAATATTCATAAGTTCTCTGACCCGTCACCCCTGCTTATGGTGTTTAATGACCGATGAAGTGCTCACCGGTCATTACCCTAAGTGGGCAGCACTGATGTCAGCAATCCTCAACCACTCTTTGGTCTGCCACAAAACCAACTATGGTGATTTTATAGTGATATTGTAACTGTTTATAGCCCTGTTTGGGCAGTATTATGTAATACTGCAATACAGTATTTGCAGGTCTCATCAATGAAAATACTATTGCAGGCAAATGGATGTGAAAGAGAAATTCCAGAGGTTTTTTCTGTATTTTAGCAGGCATTAAAAAGTAAATAGTGAGGTAGAACGTTCCAAAGGGATCATTCTAGATGCATTTGGGGCTACTTGTGTCTGTACATGTCTACGTTAAACAGTCAGTCAAATACGAATACAGTGGAAGGCTACAGAAAACAGTGAATTGCATATCAGACGTGATACACAGTTGATATCTAGATATGAGTTCATGCTAGTGCTGGTTGCGTTTTAACAGTTACATTTTAGACAGATGGACATTTGTCTTTAAGACTGCACAGTTGAAAGTGATTACAGTGCATTCACCATTTTCTCTCCAGAATAATTAGTTGGTTAAAGAAGTGGCAAAGAGTAAATCATGTCACTACAGAGATTCAGTTCAGTTAATGTTAATCATGGAAGGATTTGCTGTTGTTTTTGCATGTTGGTCTGATGTGTACTTGACCAAATGGACATTGAAATGTAAATAAAGAAATAAAAAATAATTAGTGCCAATCATTACTTACACGTACCAATTCTGGTTTCATAATCACGTAAAGTCCCCTTACAGTAAATTGTTGGACCAAAATATGCATTAAATTACACATGCAATGGAGGGGAGGAATATAAACTAAAGCAAGCTGCTCAACTAGCACCATGCTAAGAGGACTAGTTTACCCAGGCATACGGTGATTCCCTTAAGTCAAATAAATTGGAAAATGGAAGGGAAATGCATTATACATGTTGCTATAATTTTAAGATGTATTTTATTTTATGATTTTATGCAATACAGTTTGTTTAAGGGTTTGGGAGCATGGGGTTGAGAAGCCCTTTATTAGACTCATAAGGCTTTTGTTGGGTTTGAGGTATCAACTCCAAATTCTGTAAGGTGAAACTAGATTTCTGGTAACACGTTGTTTAGTGCACTGAGGATTTTTTTTTTGAGGTTCTATATAATACTTCCAATAATGAACCCGTTACTCTCTGCCTAAAACACATACAGAGGCAGGTTGCCTTTCTGTACTTTAGGTTTGATGCTATTATTATTATTATTATTATTATTATTATTATTATTATGATTATTATTATTGATCCTATCATTAGTAATAGTATTAATGAATCACTGCTTTTTAAATCCAGTCAGAGTTCTGAAAAACAAGAGTGGAGTTTGTGTTCTTTACTACAGCGACTTTAGGTTTTTCCCCTCTCCGGATCTTTCTGCTCTTGTCGAAATGAACTGATCTCCGGCCAAATTAGTCAGAAAGCTTTGAAGTCCTGGTGCATTCTGCCTTTAGAACCCTAACGTTTTAGAAACCGGCAGTAAAGCAGCCACCGTAACGGGAGAGCGGGTTCACTAATGTCTTGCTCAGACTTGGATCTCACCTCAAAGTTGCAACCACATTGAAAACACCAAGGCGGTGCAGAGTTTTGTTCTGGCCGGCGGTGTTGGTGCATGAGATCAGCGCGGGTGCACAGGGCAGGAATGCACTGCTTGCTTTCAAAGAGGCCGCCTTCCCCAGTTCAAATGCTCCACATCTTCAAAGCACGTCAGCGTCCAGAACAAACACTTAAAAGCCTTTCTTACCATTGTCAGCCTGAGTGACGGACTACCTCACCTTCCAGCCTCCTCCTCCTCCTCCTCCTCTTTCTCCTCCTCCTTCTCCTTGCTAATCGAGATGGTGCAGATATACAGCAGAGAGCCATATGGTGCATCTCTAGTAAAGGAAGAAGGAGGAAGAGTCCGGAGGGGGGCATAATTGAAGGCAAAGAGAGGGATGGGGAAGAGAGAAAAAGAGTGTGCCCCCCAGTCAGCTGGTTCTGAAGCTTACTAACCTGTAACACAGAGAACACTACTTTATAAATGCTAACAAACAAAGGGGTAAAAATACTATATCACAATAATTAAGACATTTTCACGATACACCATATTTATCACGAAACGTGATCTCAGACAAAATGCATGAGTAGCAACAGACTAAAAAAAGATCTACTATTCAAATATTATCCTATACTTAGTAAAGTGAGTTATAATCAAAATGTGCTGTACTTCCATTAGTAAACAGAACTAATATTTCTTTATAATGAAACATGCAGCCGCTCAGTGTTATTTAAGCACTGACAATAAACTCGATATGCTCAGAAAAGCATATTGTCTATCACAATAACAAAATTTATCACAATATGATAAAATCTTGTCATTTTCCCCACCCTTAAGACAAACCTCAGATCATAAATCTGGAACACTAGAACTGTGAATGGAGTAAATTACCAATCCATAACAGACAATACAGAGTGTCAGAGTGCCTCCTCATCTGAGCAGCAACAGATTCCGATCAGATTAGCTTCACTTGCTGAGCATTTGAGGGTTAAGTGCCTTCCTCCATAGCTCAACGGTGGCAGTTTGGCAGATCCAGGATTAGAACTCACAACATTCGGATTAGTAGTCCAGAGCCTTAACACCACAGAGTCATCGCTGTTCCTCAGTCTTAATGCTGGCTGGTACAAAACATCATTCATTCATTCACTTTCTTATCTGCTTGATCAACACCTGGTTGCCAAAGACACTGCACAGCAGGCGAGGTCAGGTCTGAAAAATCCACTTTTCACTCTGGCTCAGATTTCTCCATAGTGACGTCACGTTTTTGGTATGTGTTGTTACTTTACATTAATTATGTCACTGTGATTGCATGGCACGCAAAGCATGAACGAGCAGTTTGTATTTGATCTCGTGGTGCGTACAGCCAATCTGCATTCCAAGAATAGCAAATCACGTGACACTCAGGTCATCCCCTTGAAACTATTTCCAGGAAGTTCCACTGAAACATAGATGGCAGTGGATAGGACAAAACCCCTCCATTTTCAAGACTGAGAAGCAGACCTCCTGCCTTTTTCATGTACTTGTATTACTTCTTGTACAGTATATTCTGATGAATATAGCTTTGGTGCATGAAAATACCACTTGTGCTCATGAACTACATTGGATGCCTTTTGATTAAATAAAATACAGCTATGCACCATTTAACGAATGCATTACATTCTGTGAAACAGGACGCTGACATTACCATAGACATATAGTCTTTTTATACTACTGTAATGTAAATATAAAGGGTACTTTCACAGATACCGCTGAAAACACAAGTGGAATGCTAACATCTACACAGCATCCAAAGCCTAAACTGTTATAAATATCACTCCCTCCAAGAAATATACAGCACTATGGTACTTCAGTTACAAGCACACATTAACGATCTCACACACACACTCACACACACTGTAGAGCCAAAATATAACCATAAATAAACACACCTCGCTGGCTGCACACAACCAAAAGGGAATAAGTTCAGTTGAAGAAACACTCATTTCCAGAACAGCCAGTGCAATATCACATTTCAGACACTTTAAAGCTTTAAGTAATTAAATCCAGCTACTAGTAGGAAGTCACAGCGGTCAAATGACCGGTGCTCAGCACTTGTAGGTGTCTGTAGTTCAAGTCGGCAGAGCACTTGTAGTGTTAGGCAGAGTATAAACTTTTTGTGTCCATGTGCAACACCGACCATAACGTAGTTCCTACTTATGCACATAGTTAATGCGAAATAAATTCAAGAAAATAAAGTAAATAACAAAATATGTCAACAAAACATCAAAGTATGACTTACATCATTTTTATGCCATTAAAAATGCACACACTAAACCTTTTTTAATTTGACCATCTGTTTCTGGCTGCAACATCTGGAGTTAAAAGACAGATTTTTATTCCCTATTATAATTTGTTATAATTGTTAAGACCTCGGTTATTAAAGCGAACGGACGTTGATCGGATGGTCCTTAAACAGCGTTTACCCATACATGTTGGAGCCATGGTTTTCCGAGCTTAATGCAGTGCTATTGTTTGATGTTGTGATAAGCATCATATTGGGAATATGTCTAAACAAATGGTGAGAGCTGAGACTTGACCAGCGATCAGGGGTCATGATTTGAGTCTCAGTTAGTTGTAAGGATGTGATTATTTCTGATATAATCATAGTAATCATTCAATAAAAAGCAAACACTATTCATTCTGAGTAATGCAGCTTGAGAGGGCTGTTTGACTTATTATACTCATTACAAGTGGTAATTGGCACCTTTCTCCCAGACACTCACACATAATATGAACAGTTATTACACCCCAGCAGTCTTGTAGGGCAGAAATAAATACATTGTACCCTAGATGCTACTCGGATGAGCCGAATAGTAAGAAAAACGAAGAGGGAGAATGAAGGGCAATAAAAGTGGCTGTTTACCTACGGTGCATGACTCTCCTCGCTGTGGATCGGTGACCCAAGTTTGTGTCATAGGGGAAGTGCGTGCGATCGAGGGGGAGCGAGGGCATGGGGGAGAGAATGAGAGAACGAAAGAGGAGGGAGAAACCTGGAGAGAGGGAGCGTGAGTGAGTGTGTGCAAAAGAGAGTGCGTCAGTGTGACTATCAGGCGAACCCTCACCAGGAAATAACAGTGTTGCCTAGGGATGAAAAACAAACAGCGGCCAAATACCAACTATAAGGTTGTGTGTTTTTTGCTTTCCTTGCTTTCCGACTTCGCATGAAACCGGGGACCAAAGAACAACGCCTGAACCGATCCCACCCTCACCGCAGACTCTCGCTGGACGCTCGGCGTTGCTGGTAGCTGCTCAGGAGCTGGCTTATCAGCACTTACCACTTGCCGCAGATAAGTAGGAGAGAACGGGGAAAAGAGCGACCTGGACAGGGAACAGCTTCGCGTGCCTTTCTCGTCAGTCTGTTCTGTGAAAACATTGTACTTCCTTCAGTAACGCTGGCTCGTAAATCAGACACACTCAGTCTGTTTTCTGTACTCACCTATATCAACTCCAGATAATGAACACCAGATTTTTAACCCAGTGCAAAGTTGTTTGACAGAAGCGCATTGTGATTAGATGAGGATTAGATGTGATTAGATGTGAGGAGAGGCATCAAAACAGAAACAGTTCCTTTGTTGCTGAACTGTTGCCTCCAATCATCCATCGATTGCAAAGCGCCATATGAGCAGAACATCTGCTGTGCTTCAGTGCCCAAAGGAACAGACTACATTTGTAGCATCCCTTACATATTAATTTCACTAGTTATTTCCAATGGAGGTTGCCGGATCTACTTTTCTACGGCTGTAGCTTGCTTTGTTCCTTTTGTGATGGAAAACGCCACCATGGTCCCATCCCACAGAGAATCAGTCCCCTCTTAAGATCACTGCTCGTCTCTTTGAGGCTGCAGAAAGCTTGTTATGTCCTTCATGACAATAGCTTCATTTACATGCCACTAATAATCTGATAGTAATCCATCTGATAGCTCATTCGGACTGAAAAGCCTTCGTGTACACGTCGGAACAGAGGAAAGTGACTGAGGCCAATTGGATTGAAATTTCTGTTCTAACGGAAGGCTGGATAATCGGTTTTAATCTGTTAAGCAGGACAATAATCGGCATGTAACTTGGAATCGGTTCACTTTCACAACAGTCTCTGCGCACCTCCACTGCACGGTGGCTGCAAAAAACTGGTCCAGTCAGGAAACAATGCTCGTGTTTACGAAAGCTACGGGAGATTTACAAATAACTCCAAGGTTGGATTGGCATCCAACTAACATTTCAGGGCGGGGATTCTGCTTCTTGCTGAAGTTTGTTTTGATTTCGTCCTGCCTACAAATCCACTGATATTGAATGTACACTTGCAGTCGTTTGCAAACATTTGGGCACCCCTGGTCAAATGGTGTGTTTTGTTGATTCTAGATGAAATGGTCTATTCAGTCAGACTTATTTCTGCACAATTTAATGCATACACCTGTCAGGATGTTGGGAGAATAAATCAAATTTGATGCATGCAGAAGTCTGGGCACTTTTCCAGCTAAGACGCGTTAATAGTGATGAAATTTTGCAGAAGCGTGCCATAAGTAAGTTTGTTTTTCTGTGGCGTTTGTGTTGTAACTTCATTCAGAAAATCAACAAAACATGTCATTTCTCCAGGATCCCTAAACAAGTCTGTGGTCAGTCAAATAATATGTTTCTGCGAAAGTCGGCCATTGTTGACCTTGTTAAGGGATGAAACGTACTAGACTCTCTCGCAATAACAGCCTTGACGATATGGCAAATAGTGTACACCATATCGTGATGTTTAAAAACTAATTGTACAGTAAATAAAGTAGATTTAATATTACTATTTGATTTAATTGTTATATTAGAGATTTAGGTCCCAGGTGGAGCGGTCTGGGTCCCTTCTGTATGGAGTTTACTTTGGGTGCTCCAGTTTCCTCCCACAGTCCAAAGACATTAGGTTAATTGATTACGCTAAAGTGGCTCGAGCATGTGAGTGAGTGCGCCCTACGATGGATTGGCGCCCTGTCTAGGGCGCTCCCGCAACCCTGTAAAGGATTAAGCAGATAAGAAAGTGAATGAATGAATGAACAATCCCTTTGTAATGTTTATTGTGGTATAGATTGCATATTGCCCAGGCTTACATAGTAGATAGAGTTCTTGCCTGCATGACCAGGTTTGTGGTAATATAATTTAGTTTGACAGAACTCTCACACTTGGCATCAAATGGCACAAAAGTGACAGATTTAGCTCATAAGCAGCTGTTTCAAACAAAAGTTCTTTCATTGAGATGGACCAAAAATCCAATTATTTGCTTTCACCTTAAAATAACATTAGCCCAGACTCAAAAGCAGGAAGATGAGAGTCAGGGCAGAGTTGGAGTAGAATTAGAGGAAATGCTTTAGAGAAGGTCTGGGAATTTAGTGTCTCTTTGTTGTTTCCTTTACTATATTGCATCACTGAAATGGTTGTCATAGAGGAACTGTGGAAACTATTATAGGAGTCGTAATGTATTAAATAGCTATAGCACTTATTTCCCTTTCTCAAGTCAAGTCAACTCAAATTTATTTATATAGCGCTTTTCACAACGGAGCTCAAAGCAGCTTTACAATTTTAGATTTTAGATTCTAATATCTAGGGCTATCCCAAATTGAGCAAGCCTAGGGCGACAGCAGCAAGGAAAAACGCCCTAAACGTTATAAGGAAGAAACCTTGGGACTGTGGTAGCGTAGTGGGTAAGGTACTGGACTATGGACCACAAGGTCCAGGGTTCAAATCCCACCTCTGCCAGGCTGCCACTGTTGGGTCCTTGAGCAAAACCCTTAACCCACAATTGCTTGGATTGTAAGACTGTATCAACTGTAAGTCGCTCTGGATAAGGGCGTCTGCTAAATGCTGTAAATGTAAAATGTAAATGACCAAGACTCAAATAGGGACCCTCCTTGGGTGGCGTAGATGATAAATGTAAGAATGAAACTAATTTATCTAATCAAATAAGTCTGTAGGAATAGAAAAATAAAACAGATAAAACAAGCTAAGTAAATAAAAATATTGAAACATTTCTCATCTGTACTACACACACTTGTACGTTTCCCAGTAAGCATGCCAACATTGTGTGCTTACTGTGATGTGTTCAATAATGAACTAAACACTTGTGGTTTGATAAACACCCCTACAATTCACATCTCCCGTTGCCTCCTCCTTCCTCCACGCCTTTTCTCTCCTATCTTGGCTGCTCCTCTCTGCTCATCTCTTATCTGCCCCTCTCCTCTCTGAGGCTACATTGCATCATTGTCAAGCAACATGTAATTTGGAAGGTTTTTTGTGATTCCCTCCTTGCATCATCATCATATACACACATAAGTTACTTTGTGGATGAATATGGGAGCTGGTTTTGTAGGTAGCAGAGAAAGTTTGTGTAATTTTGCACTGGGTGAGATGGAGAGATATTGTGATGAAATTGAGTGTAACCAAGGGGAGAGGGATGTGAAATGCCATGGTTTATGAGAGTGTGTTTGTGTATATGTGTGAAAGAGAGTGGGAGGCAGGGAGAGATACTGATGCGACAGTGACTGGTATAAAAACGTGTGTGCTGGCACATTCTGCTTTGGCTCCGTGACAGGCATCTGGGTCAATAGGGGAGGGTCTTTATGTTAAATGTAATCACTCACTTGAACTTAGAAGGTCTCTACCAAGCCAACTAATGGTAGGTAGGTGGCCTTATTTTTCGTTGTTATACAAAACCAATCTAGCTTAGGTAGACTGCACTGTCAGAAAATGCAGTACAGAAACACTGAGTGCATTTACCAATAAAGAGAGCTGGATTTTATTTCAGTAATCTGATTTCTCATAGTATGTATACCAGTTACCCGATTTCAATAGGATTTGGCCTAGCGGAATAAACATTGCTTATTCACATAGACCATGTAGGGAGGTCTTTTCTCTCGTGGAATCTGGCAACCCTGGAAAATTAACACCTGCTAAACGGCTAATATAGCACCTGCTAAACGGCTATCGAACACTTTGTGGAGACTCTGAAATGCAGTTTATAAAGTTTATGCCACATCTTTCTGTGAGATTATTAGCTGTTTGCAAAGTAGAAATCCGATTATTATTAGTCATGCAAACTGGGAGGTCTCCCCATGATCTGATTACTCAAGTGCATGTATACTCCTTGTTCGGATTACTGACAAAATCTGATTTTCTGCAGTTATCGGATTATTAAGTCACTGTGATGGTCCTTGTACCATTTGTACCTTTAGGATCAGTACTTAACGAGTAAAATGAGTATAGCATACCTTAAAACTCATTCAAGGCACAGAATTTGACCACAAAGGGACTGGTATACCTTTGAGGTTGCATTTATACTTGTAGTACCTTGGGGAAAATGGTTGTATTCTGACAGATACTTGTAGGCATGTATTCATTCCCTAAATCCTGGATGTCCAGTGGTAGAACTAGGCTTCCCAAAGTCATGATTATCCGATAAAGAGAGCTGGATTTTAGTTTCGTAATTTCTCAGCACGTGTATGTCCTTAGTCTGATTTCAATCGGTTTTCTCAGTCTTACCGTATTTTTCGGACCATAAAGCGCACCGGGTTATAAGGCGCATGAAATGAAACAAAACTCTTAAGTTCCGTCGGAAGCTCAGTTTGGTCTTTACCTGGCGCAGGGCGTCTTCTTGCTTCCTCCACTTCCGTACCATTGATTCCTTAATGTTGAATTCTCTCGCAGCTGCTCTATGTCCATGTTGTACTGCGTGAGTTTGAAATCCGCTTCGAAAATGAATGAATGCACGTACCCTAATGCTGAAGCACGTACCGTATTACTCCGCTATGCTGCGCACTATGGTTGCCGTAAGCTTCGTAACTTACCAAGGCCGTGCTAAAACATTTTAACAGATTTATGAGCGCTGTGTACCATCTACAATCGGTTCTAGGTCAGAAGGCTCAACCAGAATTAATTCATACATTAGGCGCACCGCATTTTTAGGCGCACTGTCGATTTTTGAGAAAGTTAAAGGATTTTAAGTGCGCCTTATGGTCCGAAAAATACGGTACATGACATCCTTCTGTGAAATTATTAGCTGGTTGTAAAGTAGAAATTATTTTATTGCGTGATTATTATACGATTACCCAAGTGCATGTAAACTCTTTGATTAGACTGACAAAATGTGATTTTCAGCAGTTATCGGATTATTCAGTGCATGTACACGCACTTACTGTTGTACTATAAATACCGAAAGTGCACGGTGTAAGCAAGCTAGCGCCTGCAAGGTCATTTAAAGTTAGCAGAAGAAGCACTACTTCACTCAGCATCATGACGTTCTGTAACTGTCAGCATTCATACCGAAACACTTGGGTGATGGGTATTAGCGGTTGAGTGTTATGTGTCACATTGTCTGAATTGCAATGCAATTCAGTAGACATGTTTGAGAGTGAGCTAACTATTGCTGGCTAAGCCTTTGTTTTGCTAAGATTCTAACATTAGTTAGACAACTGTGGTGATGCCATGGGGCCAGGTTTACAATTGGCTGGGGAGATTTACCTCAAGTGCTGCCCCTGTTGACCCAGGGATGCCTCTCGCTGAACAAAATCAGAACGTGGGAAAACGCTCGCATGTGTGTGGATTTGTGCGTGCGCTATAGTTTCTTCTGGTAGCCATTAGTCTCTGACATTACACTTTGATCTTATGTACTGAAAACATATCTTTCAACATATCTGTCAAAACCGAGCATACAGGACTAAATCAATAATTAAACACAGTCTATTATAGCAGGAGAGACCTTTTTTATCACCTGTACCTAACTGATAAATACGTTTGTAGTCGATGAATTAAACTTGCAGGATGGTTATCATGTGTATTCTATTGAAGCACTCAAAACTCACATTTGCACACAAGCAGCCAACTCGGCTTTCATCTGCGGTCCAAAGTAGCATTACCCAGAATTCCTGGCCCTACATAATGCACTCATTCCCAGAAGCAGCTGTCGTAGTAGCCTTGGCAGCTTTTCGCAAGAGTGATCTTTTTTCTTTCTCTCTCTCTCTCTCTCTCTCTCTCTCTGTGTCGTCTGCTTTCTGAGTGATACAAATGGAATAGTGTATAAATTATTAATTAGCAGAAGTGGTAGGGGAATGTGTTTATTCATACACAAAAGACAGGCATTTCTATAAGAGTTGTCGCTTCGAGAAGAAAAACTAGACGTTATGCAGTGTTGGATTATGAAAATTGTCAGAATGCAAAGTGCGTCTGTGTGTGAGAGAGAGCGATTGAGAGCCGGTCTACAGACTGCCTTGTACCATTGAAAGGTATAGACCTGCCTCATACATTGTTGTGTTGTTGTCTTGACTGAGTGTGGAATACTAGGTCACTCCCTCCTCCCAGTTCCCTGGTGCCATCCATTAACAGCGTGTGTGTGTGTGTGTGTGTGTGTGTGAGAGAGAGTCTGTGTTTATATGCATTTGCGTTTGAAGTGAGGGGCAATATAATGTTTATACTAACGGTGTCCATAAAGTAATTGTGTATTCGTGAGGTGTTTATCAGTGTCGATTGTGTGTCTATTCATGCATTGTGTAATTCGCAACAATTGTAGTTACACCAGATTTTCATCATGGAGATTTTTCCATTGAATGTTTCCATTGTTCCTCCGTCACTCATCAGCTACACGTGTAGGCACATTTTCCTTTCTTTCACATTTCTCTCCTGTTTTCCTTCCTCCCTGCCTTCCACCCACCCTCCTTTTTTTTGCATATGATCCCTATAATTTCTCTCTCTCCTCCTCTGTTGTAGTTACTCACACGCTTACTCTGTCTGACTCTCATTTTGGCTCGGGGTTTTTTGTGGTTACATGTGTTTGTGTGTGTATTGCACAAGGTCAGGGAGAGGATCTCTATGGTAATGGTGCGCTTAGCGGAAGAGGGGTGTCAGTTTGCACATCCACACTAACAGATTGTGGCTCAGGGTTCATTGAGTAACCCGATAGCGCCCTAACGTTATACATTTTAAGCCGAGGTTAGAGAATGACTCCGGTTACAATCGCGCTTACACGATCTTCCCATGTATGACACAGTCCATTGAGCACTGACCACATGACCCGCTGTGACCCAGGGTCACTAGGGGGGTGGAGTCAATGTAATTGCTTTAGCTGATTAATAGACGTTCAGTGCTGCTTCCCACTTCCAGTTTAACAGCTTTTTCATTTACCAATCGACTTGAGAGCTTCAGAGATAAATAACTGTAATTATAGGCTCGTTCCCGCCGTGAAGAATTGCACTACTGAACATCGGCGTAATTGTGTAGAAACGTCTGCGTGATGAGATTGCCACCATGACCGGGTAGCAAGCTGAAGTCCAAGTGTCCGAAAATCCACGTTAGCGTCTGCCCTCTGTCTGTGGAGGTGTTCGTTTGAGAGAGGTTTACAAATAGCTCTGGCCACGGAAGATGAATGGAAAGTCAGCAGGGTGGTGTGTGGGCCAGAAAAGGTCTTTTGACCACTACAAATCTGTGAAAGCTGACAAAATGCTGTTGACCTTAACGTGACAGAGAAAATTGGCTATATTTTTGTTGCACCACTGTATTTTGCCAGTGAACTTTTTAACCTTCATGTTCTCTTTCAAAGATCTTTCTAATTGTTTGGGATTCCAGACATTCCAGTGGTGTATGAATAAGTAAATAAACCTCCACATTTCCTCTTCTCCCAACTTGTTGCTTCTGACAACCCGAGTTTCCTCTGTAACAGAACAGCTACCAACCTGGTGAGGATGATGGCAAGCGTGTGCTTTGCCCAAGACACCTAAAGCCAGCCACTGCTGCTTTTGTAAATGATGGAAGATGAACGCGCTTTGAGGAAAGCCTGTTCATCTCTGTCCTTTTCTGATGATTGTGATTGGCTAGTGTTGCCTTGACACATGTCACATTTACAGCATTTAGCAGACGCCCTTATCCAGAGCAACTTACAACTGATACAGTCTTACAATCCAAGCAGTTGTGGGTTAAGGGCCTTGCTCAAGGACCCAACAGTGGCAGCTTGGCATTGGGTGCGATTTGAACCCTGAACCTCCTGGTCCAGAGTCTAGTAGCTTAATCACTTGGCTACCACCGTCCCACATACAGTGAATACCCAAAGGAAGGGTTTCCCAGCAGAAAATTGTCCAGAGCATCACATTCCTGTCCTTCATGTGACTTGTCCTCTTCCCATAGTGCATGCCTGGTGTCATCACCATGGTGCAGCTGCTTGGTAGGTAGCACTGTCACCTCACAGCAAGAAGGTCCTGGGTTCGAGCTCAGGTTGGCATAACCTGGGCCCCTTCTATGTGGAGTCTGCATGTTCTTCACATGGGTTTACTCAGGGTTTCTCCCAGAGTCCAAAGACATGTACTAGGTTAATTGTATGTAGGTATATGTATGTATGTATGTATGTATGTATGTATGTATGTATGTATATATATATGATGTTGTCGATAGCAAAGCTAACTAAATCCAAACAAACCAAAAACACTTACCCAATTACATGGTGCACACTTTACCAGCTGTCCACATGGTGTAAAATAAAACAGGACTCATGGGATCAGATAACTTGGCCAATTCCCAACACTCTCAATCCCATTACAGGTATGCACTGTTGAACATCCGCATTACATTCTGTGAAACAGGATGTTGACTGACATGGACGTCAGTGGACATGGACATGTGGTAGCCTAGCGGGTAAGGTACTTCACTATGGACCAGAAGGTCCAGGGTTCAAATCCCACCTCTGCCAAGCTGCCACTGTTGGGTCCTTGAGCAAGGCCCTTAACCCACAATTGCTTGGATTGTAAGTCGCTCTGGATAAGGGCGTCTGCTAAATGCTGTAAATGTAAATGTACCATTACCATAGTCACATAGTAGTTTAGATACTTTGCACGTAGTGATTTAATCTAAACAATTATATTAATACATTTAACACACTTTGAAAACATTAGTACAGTACTGTGCTGTACAATACAGTAATTATTATCGTTGCGTCTTTTATAAGACTTAAATCACTTACCAATAACTGACACAGAAACGTTAGCATGTTGTTTTCTGCCTGCGATTCTCTTTTCTTTTCTTCATACTAGTTTTCTGTCTTTCAGACATGAATTAGACCGATATAAGGCAGATCTTTACATGTACATTTCAATCATGTATGCACTCCACAAATGACCAAAATAATTATTACTATATCAAACAATTACATATTTGAGGTTTGTCTTACATTTCCCGGCATCCCAAGCTGAACACATTTACAATAGAGGACTTTGGAAGCATGTCAACGAGCCAAAATTGTTGTGTTGTGGACAAAAGAGGGTTTCCAGAACACCAAAGAGAATAGGAGGATTACATTCAGCATAACACAAGATTAATAAAATGCAAAGGCTGTTGTAAAACATGCAGGTTGTCCCTGTGCAGACGTGCATATGCATATGAGTAGAGTAGATATCACCACATTAGGATAATTGTAGCTGTTGTTTTTCTTCATTGATTTATTTTTAGAGAACATGGGAACGACGAGCGGGAAATGCTCATTTTGGCAGAGATATATGCTCAAGTGCATGCCACTGATACAGCCCTCACGCAGCACTGGAGACAAAGAGACGAGCAGCGTGTGTGTATGTGTGTGTGTGTGTGTGTGTGTTTTAAGAGAAGGATGTCTGTTTTTGCGAGAAAGATAGGGTAGAAAAAAAGATAGACAGTGATTCTTTCATACTTTAAATCATTTATAAGCCAGTCACATGCATCTGCATCTCCCCTCGTCTCTGCTGCATTCTTAAGCCATTACTGGAATATTGAAGCATTTGTTTTCGGAGGCACTTCATGAAGCCCTGAACATTCATCACTATTTAGCTCATACTTGGACTGGCACAATAATTGTAAAATTTTTGCTCAAAGGGAAAGTGTGTGTGTGTGTGTGTGTGTGTGTGTGTGTGTGTGTGTGTGTGTGTGTGTGTGTGTGTGTGCAGGTGACTGGTTCGCTACAGGCTAAGTATCTTTACCTCTTGTCCCGTGAGCCCTACAAACAGCTGATGATGTCATTCCGAAAGGGGTCATTAGGTAAAGCCAAGCTTGCCAATGCCCTAGTGTACATTTCCACTGGATTAAATCCATGCAGCTCCACATTTTCCTACATTCAAGTGTGAGAAGTCGAAACAAACATCCTCATCATCTTACAGCTCACAGCAATTAAACTTTGTGTAAAGCTTGTACAAACGGTACTCCATATCCTCGTGTTCAGCTTCCAGAGCATTACGCTGAATCCACGCAAATGAATCCACTGTCCGTTACAGTTGCTAAAATATTGTTGGATTTTCACACAACTCCTAAGAGTGTACAAAGAGAACCCAGTTAAGCGTTTCTCGGGAAAATGTACCAATATTATACATGAGTGGCAAAAGTATGCGAACCCCTGTTAGCTCTATTGGGTGAAATTAGAGTCAGGTGTTTTCAGTCAGTGTGATGGCAGTCAGGTATGAGTAGGTGCCTTGTTGTTTTCAAAGAACAGGCTCAAAGTCTGCTCTTCACAACATGTTTGTGGAAATGTATCATGGCATGAACAATGGAGAGATCTCAGGACCTCAGAAACAGAGTTTTCGATGCTCATCAGGCTGGAAAACATCTATCAAGAGTTTAAAGTCCACAAATCCACAGTATGACAGACTGTGTATGTACAAATGGAGAAATTCAAGCCCATTGTAACCCTCCCCAGCAGTGGTCGAGCAACAAAGAAGCAACTAAAGGCCTCTTTCATGGTGACTAGTGTTAATGTTCATGAGTCCACCATCAGGAGAACACTGAAGAATCAGTAACCGGAAACATTTAGTTGCAGTTCTCACTGCACAAAGGGGCTATCCCCTTTATGGCACATAACAGATCCTATTGTGCTCTACAGTGCCACTAGTGGTCAAAGTGTACACTGGATACCTGAAAAAACACTACTCCTGTAATCATGGCTTCCAGAAAAATTATAACTACTTATAATAGGTATTATAATTGCTTACAATACCTAGTACAATGTAAATGCTATGTAAATACAGTGAAAGTCTGTTGACCTCTTTAGAATTACTGATATTTCGGCATAAATGAACTAAAACATCATAAGATTTTCACACAAGTCCTGAGAGTAGATGAAGAGAACCCAATTTTGTTTGGTTTATTTAACACCACTATCAGCATCAATGGCCATTACAGCGACACACAAGGTTACATCAAGACCAGTCATATACACCCAAGTCAGGTCAATTTAGTACCCAGAGTAAACACATGTGGACATGGGGAGGACATGCAGACTCCACACAGAAAGGACCCAGACCACTCCACCCTGGGATTCAACCCAGGACCTTCTTCCTGTGAGGTGACAGCGCTACCCATCAAGCCACCGTGCCACCTGAGAACCCAATCAAACAAAAGAGACAAAAATACTTGGTCATTTACTTGTTGAGAAAAATAATCCAATATTATATCATGTGAAAGAAATACAGTATGTGGACCTGTACCCTCTTTCTGTGCCAGTACCCTCTTTCCCGTCATCCAAAATCACACATTTCAATATTTGCGCTTACATATTCAGAGTGAGACAGTTTATATCCCCCCTCCAGCTAGCCTTAGATGGTGCATGAGCAGCAGCTCTAAAAGATACGGTTGCTGGCTTCACATGTCCCAGAGGAACCATGGGGTAAACCTCACCCTCCTGGACTGGTAGCTGTTATGCAATAGGGAAGCTTGTGGGTGGGAATTGGCAATGACTAAATTAGGGGAAAACATTTTTTTAAAGGCCTCATAGGATTTTGAAGAAAAACAGTGTATTTGGTGTAGAATATTCAAATTAAAACCACAATTATAATAATATCACTAGCGTCTAGAGTTGGGTATTGAAACCCGGTACATTGTTTTCATTAATGCTAGATATGATATCACGTTAGGTTTTTCCAGTCTTGTTCTTTAATACCCTTTTGTTTAGTTATTAGTTATTGTAGTAGAGATGGAGAACAGCAGTTCTTGAATTAGCTCTTTTTCTTTCTATCTTTTTTTTTTCCATCCGTCATGTTTCTGTCAAAGCCACATATTTTTGCACTACGCATCAGACCTGCCTTCGTAGGGTTAGGCCTGCTCTAATGACTTCAATCACTGTATGGCCCAGATTCACTAAACCCTGGAGAGGTCTACAATGAATTAAAATAGCTTGAGACCCCTTTGAAACCACAAAGTAAGGAACATCAAACGGGTGGATTTTTGGTGAATTTTTGATCAAACTCACTTCAAATCTATCTATTTGACACTTGGGTCATAAGTGGCTTGTTTACTCTGATATGTGTTAGAGAGACAAATGTGTTTTCAATTAAGAGTTAACTATCCACAGTCATTCATCTCAGGGTAAAAGTGCTGTTGCAACGTAGGCTGCTCGCATTTGCATGACAATATTTCATTAGCGTGGAGATTATTATCGCAGGTGAAATTCTGCTGAAAAAAATTGGAACAAACCCATAAGAGAAATCATTATGATTTCACTTCTCGGTGATAATCAGATTAGAACCGGTTCTGAGATGAGCCTTTGGCTACAGTGAGAGAAAGAGTTTGCTGTCCCATGACGTGTTAGTGCCGCTGTAGCTTCTCGCTGGAGTGTTTGCTGTTGCAACAGAACTGAAGCTAAAGGGAGGAGGAACATATTTCTCCCTCACGCAGGCGTCCAAAAGAAACATCACGTCCAGAGCTCAAGCTCCTCTCCATTAGACCCAAAATTCCACAACATCCACACAGCCAAAGAATCTGTCTCTCGCTCACTGTCTCGTTCTTTTTCTCTCTCAAGTTTCAACGTTAATGGGTTTCACTGGCACAACAGCTCGTCCATAAAAAGCACATTTTTTTTAAAAACGTCTTTTTATGACTGGTCCAAATGAGAAAACTGTTACTACAGCAGTTTTGGAGCATTATTTTAAGAAGCAGTGGGAGTTGAAATTTTCTTTGGAAAATCTGAATAGCATTGAATACGTGACTCTCAAGTGTTGTGACATCATAAAATATGAGAGTCAATATTGTTATTGTATCCAAATGGTGAGTATGTACAGGTTTGTATGTATAGTAACAAACTCAATGGGGACCTATGTCTATAACAACTTCTTATTGTTCACTGAGAGTAAATTACACACATGGACATAAATTCGTATTGTCAGTTGTATTCCAGATTCTGAGGTGCGTACAATACATGACCACCAATGG
The DNA here is from genome assembly GCA_025084515.1 of Ancistrus triradiatus. Lineage (NCBI taxonomy): Eukaryota > Metazoa > Chordata > Actinopteri > Siluriformes > Loricariidae > Ancistrus > Ancistrus triradiatus. Next base: position 403,002 of record JAJAGP010000294.1, read on the forward strand.
ATGGAGTAACATTGGGACACCTTTCAATTTAAGTTGCCAAATTTTAGACATTGAATGGTCACTACATTTACAGACTATATTCCTATTGAGAAGTTCTGAGAAGTTCTCCCATCAAACTCTCTGAATTAGGCACCCGATTAGTGGAAGAGGGGGTTAATACAGAGTCTCAACCATTAGTGAAATCCTTACAAGATAGGGTTATTGTGTTATTATGGCAAGGGGATGCATAGTAAAGACATGACACAGGATTTGTTAATGATAGTAAAAGATCCCAATTCTAAAAAAGTCCTACTAATGGCAATTACCCAGTCAGTCACTGAGGGGGAAAATCCCTCCCAAATTTAAATGTAGAGTCTCTCTCTCTCCTGCTATTCAGACAGATGTTTGTCACCGGATGGCCTTTGGAACAGATGTGTTCTTGCTTGGTGTCTGTTCTTCTTGTTTGGTATTTTTCCAAAAAAGCACATCGTTCAGTATACGTTGTGATTTCTCTACAAACCCTCACACTCAACTTGTGAAAAAGATGAGAAAAGATCTTCTCTTTATTAATCACCAGAGAGTCCTGCCTAAACATCTGTTTGGAAAGAGGCAGTAGAGGCAGTGAGAGTGGGTGAGAGAGAAAGAGAGAGAGATAGTGCCATCAGTGTTTTTCCAGGTGATGTCCACATCCTAGAGTGGGAGACTGAGAGGGAACGGAGATGGAGGGAAAAGTGGCTGTGAGTGTGGGAGGTAAAAAACAGGAATGGCAGCAAGTCATGTCTGTTTTCATCCTCCCTCTCCCTCTCTCACTGAGCCCAGCTGTGCCTTTCTGTCTGACCACATTAGGAGCTAATAAACATGCTATACACATCTCACACACACAGACACACACTCACACAGCACATCATAATGATTTCTTTCCACATATCCACATGTTTGTGCAGCTGTTGAAATGACTTCACTCTATGTGTATGTGTAAGTGAATACATGTCGTGAAAAGGCTTCCTGATTAAGTGAAAGTGAGTAGCGGTAAGCTAACATACCGGTAGCTACGTTCATAAGCAGCAATGACATGACTTGCATTTTTATGTCCAGGTTCATTATTTCCCTAGAAATATTTTCATAGATACATATTACAATTTCCTACAATATGTCATTGATGGGATGAAATCGCCTGCCATGCATGCAGACAAAGGAAATTATTATTTCCTATGATGATTTAAATGAACTGAATAATACAGTTTGACCTGATATATATGAAACCTTTAACATTGGGACAAAATGCTCTTGGGCATATAGTCCTCAAAATGATGTGTTACAAATAACAACCATTTTTGTATGATTTGTAACCAGGGGGTGGGGGGTATGAAGTATTGAAATGGAGACACTAAGTGAACTTTTTTGTGAGTCACAAGCACAAGATGCTTTTTTGTTCTTGAGCCATTCTGTAATGTGGGGGCACTACTGGTCCTGCCATGTGACAACTGAAGACCCACCCCCACCCCAAGGAGCTCTTAGAATCGGACAACCACCCCTGCTGGATCCAGTAGCTACACACTGAGAAGTTCTAGACCATTTGCATTTTTTAGGGGTATGCTGGGGCCAGTGGCTATGTTAGATGGGCCAATAATTTTCTACCTAAATGTTCATTGTGGGAATTAAGAGGATTAATTAATGATCTCACTCCTCATGTGGGGGGCTTAGGGAGGTCAAGCTTGTTGTCAGAAGGACACATGCTTGGATTGCGAGACTGTATAAGTTGTAAGTCTCTGTGGATAAGAGCATCTGCTAAATCCTGTAAATGAAATGTATGTCAGAGGATTTGAAAATTGTCATATCTACAAAAGGAGGCACCACACAAAGGAATCACTGGGCTAATAAATGGTACTGCCCATAAATAATGTCACACATACACTGTATATAAAACTAAGGTGAATCTCAGTGGCCCCAAGGAAATATTTGAATCCTTTAATTTTCAAGTAAAAGCTTCATTTCTTCTAAAAATATAACCTTCTTTATTGGCCACCAGTGAAATGCCCACACAATGTCAAAACTGTCGTGTGTTCCTAACAGCAGGGGAACGACTGATCCCTGCATGGTGCTACTTTGTTCTCTGCTATTATAGGGTGCATGAGACAAGAGTAAGAGACAAAGCAAGAGTCAGTGGTGTGTGTGTGTGTGTGTGTGTGCGCGCGCGATATAGCATTGATCTCCTTTCAAGAAAGCTGCATGGATAATAAGTATCCCATTCTCCGTTACACTCTGTCTCTCACTTTGTTAAATTGTTATGACACTCAAGCACTTCAGCTTCTGCTGCTAAAATATTCCTTTTTAATGTCTAATGAACACGAGGCTGGATTTCTCCCTTGGCAGGTTATTAAGGTTTGGCACGTTGGCAACCGTGGTGGTACTATGCTATAGACACATTTCTCTTCGCATTGCCATGCAGAAGTTGCGATGCCTGGTCCTTCATGCATTAATTCAGACCCTCAAATCCCTCTTCATCCAGATTATTAGACTCCTCTGTAACTAAGGGGATTATTGTTTAGGAGGTTCAGTCGTGCAGATGCGTGCGTGTGTGTGTGTGTGTGTGTGTGTGTGTGTGTGTGTGTGTGTGTGTGTGTGTGTGTGTGTGTTGGAAACTAACAAGCATCTGGCTGATTTTCTGGCTGATTGTCATCAGTACCTGGGCAAATGCAAATTTAACTCTGCAGCTTTGGCTAAAAGCAATTTTTGTGTTTGCTGTTCTACTCCAGTTATTTCACAGACATTGTGCAAAAAGACTAGTGTGTATCTATAGGTTCTTATCTTTATTTATCTGTTATTTGCACAAGCTACAGTGAATCAGAGCCTCACAGCAATCATTTCAATGTACAAACTGTCACTGATTGTTGTACACATCTACAGCAGTGTAACGTGAAAAGCTAAAAATGACCTACAATGTGATGACCTTTTCAATCAAATTTGTTTTTTTAGTTGCTTCTGTTGAATCCAGCTTTGAAACACTGACTGTAAGGACTCACTAAAACGCTAAAGACCTAGTACTCATAAAAGGGTACCAAAGGAACCTTTTCATAGTTATTTGAATGTTGGACAAAGTGCCCCCTTTATTGTGTGTTTGAACCACAGGAACTGAAAACGATTGTAGTTCTTAGACCGTCATGCACAGGGACTTGTGTACCACTTCAAGGTAGGTACTTTTCTCAGTACATAGGAACCCTGAGTGAAGTAAGTATGCATTGATTGGTGCAGATGTAAGAATAAAGCAATTGCACTAGATGCAAGTGCATAGTGATTGGTCCAGATGCAAGGGCCTATGTTCAGGGCAACTGCCATTTTTAAATATACTTGTACATCAATAGCTGTATAAACAACAAATCTTCATTCTAAAAAAGGAAAAAAAACAGACAAATGGACCAACAGTCAAGTTCAATTCTATAGCACTTTTCACAATGGAGCATTGTCTCAGAGCAGCTCTAAGATTTTCTCTTATGTACGCCCACAACCCGATCTGAGCAAACCTAAGGTGAAAATGGCAAGGAAAAACTCCTTAAAGTTATGAGGAACAAACTTTGGGAGGGCCAAGACTCAAAAAGAGACCAAACCTCCTTCAGCAGTCTAGGTTTTATACGCAAGAATTAAACTTATCTACCTAATTTATAGTAATTGTTTAAATCGACATGAGCTGAATTGAAATTAACAGAGAGAAAATATGATAATATATAGACTATGATAAATTAAACAGAATACAATATTATGAAGGGTGTAATAATATAGATTATAAAACTATAGTGTGTCAGAAAATAGTGTATAGAAATAAAATATTGAATAAAATATTCAGATCGGCTTAATTAGTCTAGTAAACAGAGTCACTGTAGGTTCTTGTGTCCTCATTTGGAAAGTTGAACCAGAGAAGGGCAGAGGGAGCTACTTTCCTCAGCTGTGGTCTGTGTAATGGTGTGAGGGCTAGAACTGATGACGGAAGAACAGCTTGACTGGATCGTAGTGTGGGACTGGAACTGGTACTTGAACAAGAGAGAAAACTGAGTATGTTGTGAGAACACAGATTCTGTTAACACATTTGTGCAAGTATAGCCTGAGAGCCCAGCAGCACTAACTATAACAAGTTACTGAGCCTATATGCGACAGAGGAGGTGGTAGCCTAGCGGGTAAGGTACTGGACTATGGACCAGAATGTCCAGGGTTCAAATCCCAGATCTGGCAAGCTGCCAATGTTGGGTCCTTGAGCAAGGCCCTTAACTCGCAATTGCTTGGATTGTAAGGTTGCTCTGGATAAGGGTGTCTGCTAAATGCTGGAAATGTAATGTAACAACAGTTGTTGATTTTGAAATTGGTAGACTGGGTCATAGTACTTGTTGCATACGTGTGTCACACATCTTGTCATGTGTTCATGTTTCAGTGCGACATTACAAGAAAGTCATAAGGCTATGGGAGCACTTTCACACCAAACAGTTTTAACCACCAATTCCTCCCAAATAAGTCCCTAGAACTGTTTGTTAGAACTGAAAGCGCTTAAACTTTGACTGACCTCCAACCACCTTATGTCGTCTTTGTAACATTGCACTCAACTACATGACAAGATGTTTGACATATGCAACAAGTACTATGACCCAGTTCCTTACTGACTATGTAGACATGTCCTTCTCTTCACACTTGCCAAAAAGATGACAATGGTTGAGTTGTCTGCCCTAATTTGCCCCTAGGTGTAAGTGAGTGGGTGCGTTATCCTGTGATGGATTGGTGCCCTGTCCAGTGTGTATCCCTGCAATGTATTACTGGGCTAGGCTCTGAACCCACCATGACCCTGACCAGGATAAAGCAGTTATTGAAGATGAATGGATACATCTTGCTCAACTGGAGCCGACAAAATCTGACAATTACTAAGTAGTCGATGTGGTGCAGGACACACCACATAAGCTGTGGGCCAAACCCAGTCATATATGCTAACAACAGTTGGCTTTGTGTGTCATGGTGTGAAGTGCTGAATGCCTTGCAGCTTACTGCCACAGTCTAGGAGCTGCAGCGTCCAGGCTTTATTTTCGTTCTCAATATCCACAGAAGACCGGTTATTCAGAGCTGAGAACCAATGAGTTTAGCCAATGGCACATCTGAGCGACAGTTGTGTAAATAACAAAGTTACACTCCTTTATATGCACATCTGTGTGGGCCAAGGATTTACTGCCCATATGCACCTGGCTCTCGACACTCACAGCCCTTTAAACGTGCCCCTTTAAGAGTTAGCCCCTCGGGTAATGTGCTTTTTACAGGCGGACCTGAGTGGATTATGTACTTTTGATGCAGGGATGAGTCCCACTGGCATTATTTCATTTACTGCAAATATAGGTGGATGTACAATGTATACATTAATGGTCAAGTGCACTTTCGGTCCACTTATACCTCGCTTGCAGTCAGACAAATGGGTGTTCTTTAAGCATGTTATGATAGTTAGGATCTAATGAGCTTGTAAATGGTGAATGAAGGGTGATATTGGGTTGATGAAAAGGCGTCCAGCGGCGGTGGGAAGAGAGAGAGAGAGCCAGAGAAGAGGGGGATTTCAGCGGGGTGGAGAAATCAACAGCCTGCAGTGTGTTGTACAGGGACCTGCAATCAATAACTAGCTCCTCTCTTGCCCCCTCAAGGACGTGTTAATACACAGACACGCACAAACATACAGGGTCAAAGAACGCACACACACACACACACACACATCACCACACACACTCTAGGCCTATATGGCGCCATTTTATGAGCGCTTTAATTGCTCTGACTTGTGCTGGAGAAAGCTACTGGGAGAGAGATTTATTAGCAGTGAGTAAGTAAGATATAAAGAGAGAGAATAAAAAAAAAATGAAGCATTTTGGGTGTGAAACAGAGGATGTCATGATACTACAACTTTGATTTAACAATAATTATACTGTCACAATGCTCAGTATCAATTCATTCCATTTTGAAATAACCGGCATCAGTCGATATCTGTGCTTACGAGGCCCATATTATAAAATAGTATAAAAAATGCAGAGAAACCTTGGTTTACTGCATTAAACACTTGCAGCTCTTAACTGGGACTCGGATTAAAAACAAAAAGATGCTGCTACCATGTGCAATACTCTAACTTTTCCCAGAAAGAAGAAGGTGTTGTTATCTGGTCATAAATGTTTTTATTAAGAACAATGAAACCTTTTTTATTGTTTATATTTATTAAAAAAGACAGAGTGCAAGCAGAGACATTGCATTTATAGTTTAAATATGGTCATTTAAGTTCAGTGATTCTGTGCCATTTATTATTATTGGTTTTATCCGTTGTAAAAAAGTTTATATCAACATTATATATGGGCCATCAGTCACCCTGCTCTCTACATATTGGCATCGTCATCGGCCATTTAAAAAAACCCTGCTTAATTAGATTATTCACAATTTCTGCATTTCCAGTTAAAATGATGCACCATCACCCAGCGACATGCTTTGTCACATAAAACCTTGAGGCTGATGGGCTACAACAGCAGAATACCACATCAGATTCCACTTCTTTCAGCGAAGGAAAGAGTGCTGAACAAAACTGGACTATTTAGCTTTATCATCTACGCCGCCCAAGGAGGTTGGGTCCCTTTTTGAGTCTTGGTCCTCCCAAGGTTTCTTCCTATAACACTTAGGGAGTTTTTCCTTGCCACTGTCGCCCTAGGCTTGCTCAATTTGGGATTGGATGTAGTTATTAGGAGATAATCTAAACTTGTAAAGTTGCTTTGAGACAATGCTCCATTGTAAAAAGCGCTATATAAATAGATCTGACTTGACTTGACTTGACCATTGAAGACTGGAACAATATAGCCTGGTCTGATGAATCTTGGTTGAGACTCGCACGGTAGGGTTGGAATTTGGCACAAACAGTCCAATGTCCATGGATCCAACCTGCCTTGTGTCAACAGTTCAGCCTAGTGGAGGTGGTGTAATGGTATGGGGAATGTGGCAGAATCTACTCCTCAAAAGTATTAAGGCTGTTTTGAGAGCAAAAGAAGAACCTAGCCAGTATTACTATAGAGTTCCTAATAAAATTCTTGGTGAGTGTACGACATGATGAATGCTTGATTAGGTATTTTTGATGTATTCATATTATGTGACCATTTATGTCATGAGGTATTAATAAATTATGAGCACCTACATAAAGCTTAGGTACATGTGTCACAAGATTTCCAACATTATGTTTTTTATATATTAGTAAATTTATATATTACTGAGTATACCAAATGGACAGAAAGGTCTCCACAAGGATAGAAAGATCTGACATTTTTGTTACCAAAACATAAGTTTACCCAGATAGTACAGTGGTGCTTAAATTTGTGAACCCTTTAGAATTTTCTATTTTTCTACATAAATATGACCTAAACATCATCAGATTGTTACAAAAGTCCTAAAATTAGATAAAGAGAACCCAGTTAAACAAATGAGACAAAAATATTATACTTGGTCATTTATTTATTGAGAAAAATGAACCAATATTACAAATTAGTGAGTGGCAAAAGTATGTGAACCTCTAGGATTAGCAGTTAATTTGAAGGTGAAATTAGAGTCAGGTGTTTTCAATCAATGGGATGCCAATCAGGTGTGAGTGGGCACCCTGTTTTATTTAAAGAACAGGACGAATAATGGAGACTTGTGAGGACCTCAGAAAAATTGTTGTTGATGCTCATCAGGCTGGAAAAGGTTATAAAACTATCTCTAAAGAGTTTGTACTCCACCAATCCACAGTCAGACAGATTGTATACAATGGAGGAAATTCAAGACCATTGTTACCCTCCCCAGGAGTGGTCGACCAACAAAGATCTCTCCAAGAGCAAGGCGTATAGTGGTTGGTGAGGTCACAAAGGACCCCATGGTAACTTCTAAGCAACCGAAGGCCTCTCTCATATTGGCTAATGTTAATGAGTCCACCATCAGAAGAACACTGAACAACAATGGTGTGCATGGCAGGGTTGCAAGGAGAAAGCCACTGCTCTCCAAAAAGAACATTGCTGCCCGTCTGCAGTTTGCTAAAGATCATGTGGACGAGCCAGAAGCCGGAAGAATGTTCTATGGACAAATGAGACCAAAATAGAACTTTTTGGTTGAAAAGAAAAGCGTTATGTTTGGAGAAAGGAAAACACTGCATTCCAGCATAAGAACCTTATCCCATCTGTGAAACATGGTAGTGGTAGTATCATCTGGGCATCTGGGCCAGGACGGCTTGCCATCATTGATGGAACAATGAATTCTGAATTATATCAGAGAATTCTAAAGGAAAATGTCAGGACATCTGTCCATGAACTGAATCTCAAGAAAAGGTGGGTCATGCAGCAAGACAACGACCCTAAGCACACAGGTTGTTCCACCAAAGAATGGTTAAAGAAGAATGAAGTTAATGTTTTGGAATGGCAAAGTTCTGACCTTAATGGAATGGAAATGTTGTGGAAGGACCTGAAGTGAGCAGCTAATGTGAGGAAACCCACCAACATCCCAGAGCTGAAGCTGTTCTGTATGGAGGAATGGGCTAAAATTCCTCCAAGCCGGTGTGCAGGACTGATCAACAGTTACAGGAAACGTTTAGCTGAAGTTATTGCTGCACAGGGGGGTCACACCAGATACTGACAGCAAAGGTTCACATACACATACTTTTGTCTCATTTGTTTACCTGGGTTCTCTTTATCTACTTTTAGGACTTGTGTGAAAATCTGATGATGAATTTTCAAGCACCATAATAATAAGATATTCTGTCCATGGAAAATCTCTAGCAGGATAGTGAGACAAACGTGTGTGTGTGTGTGTGTGTGTGTGTGTGTGTGTGTGTGTGTGTGTTTTGGGGGGATAACGTTTGTGTAAAACGAAGGAGGCATGTATGAGATTAAGCCATGGTACAAAGTAGTCAGTTATGAACTCCTGCTTATCTAAAGAGCTTTTAGAGGCAGCATGCCTGAGAGGAAGAGATTTGTCTTCCCACCTTATAGAACATATCATTTACTTGCCCACATAATAAACACATGCTCTAATGAGAGAGAAGGAGAATGTTGGGGGTCAAGAAAAGCAGATTTTTGTGTAATCTCATTCTGAATAGCAATCTTTATCAAAACAGATCTCTGCATGTCGGTGAGCAAAGGCACACACACTTACAGTGTGACTCTTAGGGGGTCTCTGTAATCAGGAAAGAGGGGAATTTAAGGGGATAAGTGAAGTGAGAAAAGAGATGTTACAGAGAGAAATAGAAGAGGAGGATGGCCTTGAAGTAGCGTTTACGGAGAAGGAAGGAGCCAGTGGACTGGAGCAAGGTTGTCTGATTCATTTAGAATTGCCCATCTGACAGCAGCAGCCCACCACATGAATATTTATATTGCTTTAACAACCAGTACTGGATGCCAAGCCCTGTGTGTGTGTGTGTGTGTGTGTGTGTGTGTGTGTGTGTGTGTGTGTGTGTGTGTGTGTGTGTGTGTGTGTGTGTGTGTGTGTGTGTGTTTCAGAGCAAACTCAACCAATTAACAGACTCTCTCACTGTTTAATAAACCTTGACTTTCTAACCTTTCTCCACATTTTTCTTTTATCACCACCAACACACAATTTACATCTTCCCTCTAACATTTATTTCCAAATGTGAATTGTGGTCTATAGGATCATAACATGTGTACACCTTTGTGTACCATTCCCTTCATGAATATTTCAGTATCTCAATCTTCACTGATCAACGTAACTGTGGACTGTGGTAGCCTAGCGGTTAAGGTACTGGACTATGGACCAAAAGGTCCAGGGTTCAAATCCCACGTCTGCCAAAACTGCCACTGTTGGGTCCTTGAGCAAGGCCCTTAACCCACAACTGCTTGGATTGTAAGACTGTATCAATTGTAAGTCGCTCTGGATAAGGGTGTCTGCTAAATGCTGTAAATGTAAAATGTAAATGTAACTTTTAAAACAAATGTGATGATTATTCACTTAATTCAAAAGTATTCAATCTGGCAAACATTGGTTGTTTCATCCCTAGTTTTGGCACTGGAGGTGTGATAGAAGTGTAGTGTGCCCCAATATATTGCATTATGTATGTATGGATTTGGACATTTTATGAGGTACACCACCTAAGGTACCTGTTTTTAGGTACAAAAAACCTCTTCTGTAGGCCACAGTGGCAAGCATTTTGTGATATACTTGAGGAATAGCTACATCTGGCAGCTTCATCAGGATGCTAAGTTGACCCTTCTACAGAAGATCAGGAATGGTCTTTTTGGAAGGGTAGCAGCCAAGAAACCACTTTTTCAGAAGGGGAACATCTTGTTAAATCATGTTAAATCTCACAAAGATTGGAATGTAGATCAGTGGAAAAGAGTATTATGGAGTGACAAATCCAAATATGAAGTTTTTGGGTACAATCGTTGACACTACATTATGGATGGTCATTGTACCATTGCTAAACCAACAAATCCAATGGTGGCCTAAGACTTTTGCACAGTAATGTATATAACACAGCACAGCAGTCACACTGATGTGGTGGTGGTGGTGTGTTAGTGTGTGTTGTGCTGGTACGAGTGGATCAGACACAGCAGTGCTGCTGTAGATTTTCAACACCACAGTGTCACTGCTGGACTGAAAATAGGCCACCAACCAAAAATTCCCAGCCACCAGCATCACGTGACCTATGTGGTAAGTGGAACTAATACAGTGTTTGTCGAATCAAGAAGGTGTACCTAATAAAGTGACCAGTGAGTGTAGAAACACTGGTGTTTGTAGAATGGGTTCCATTGAAGAGTTCAGTGATTCATAAATGCCACTTTTCAGCAAATACGTTCATCAAATTACTCTTGCTGTTGTGGTTGAATGGAAGCATAACCAATCTGTTATTGTCCAAATTGATAGGAAACTCCTTCCCAGAGGGGAGAAAGAACCAACAGCCTTAAAATAGATGCCCCAAGGATTAATCTGTACCTCTAGTAAGACTTTATTTGCTAACCATCATTCTAAATGACACTTTAGAACTTTATTTCTACCTTACTATGTCAAACTGTCCTGTAAAAACAGTTTTGGGACGACAGGTTAAATAAAAGTTGATTGACATTCTCTATTTGTCCTTTGTTTCAACTTCAACACACTGTGAGCGTGCGCACACAGAGTGTGTGTGTGTGTGTGTGTGTGTGTGTGTGTGTGTGTGTGTGTGTGTGTGTGTGTGTGTGTGTGTGTGTGTTTCCATAGGGACATCCCCTCAGTAATGGACTCAGGGCAGTGCTGTACAAGAGAAACCAGCTCTTCCTCTTTCCTTCTCAATCATTCAATAAATCGCTTCGTTCATCATTCCTGTCAGTCTGTCGCTCACCCTGTTCTCCTCCCTTAGGAGGTAGAAGTAACCCAGATAAGCCTAAGCTTTTTCCTTAATTAATATAAATATCAATTAAGACCTGAGCCACTTTCTATGTGTTGCTGAAACCTGATACATGTCTAATCTATGGCAAGGTCAGCTCAGTCCCTATGTTAATACCTGCTTTCATGAGTCGTTAGTATAATACAATTCAAATTGTAAACACAGTTAAGGTATTTGGTATTTGAATGCATGTGAATGAATATAATCTATAGTTTTGTACTTCCACAGGCAGAGCATATTATAACTAGTAGTCCAACAGTATGGATATTTGTCCTAAAGGTGAAAATCACAAGGAGACAATATCATGTTATCACAAACATAAAGATTTTACATTTGTTTTTATGTATTTACACACAGTAATGCCTCCTTGCCCGCTGGGTTCCACAGTGTACTTTGTTCCCTTTAAATGCTCCCTCTATTAAGAGAATGGATTGGATTGCATTTATTTGTTTATTTATCGTTACATCAGAATAAATTGCTATTTGCAGCAGGAGCGAGTAAAGTAGAATGTAATATAAACATCAAGCAAAGTCTGGCTGTTACCATGAATCAGAACAGAGCTATGCAGTGTGAAGATATCCAAATCTGGCACAGATGCCACTTCTTAAAATTAACCTAGTCAAACACACTTACACTGAGGCAATTTAGAGCGACAAATTAACCTAACACTTGTCTTTGGAATGTGGGAGGAAACGGGAGTAAACCCACACAGACACAGGGAAGACATGCAAACTCCTCAGAGGCGGAGTTCTAGGTCAGGATCGAACCAGGGATCTCTGGAGGTCTGCGGCGACTGTGTTAACTCCACAGTATGATGCCATTGTAAAGGCAGCCTATTAGGTACTCAGGCAAGTGACAAGTACTGTCATGGTTAGCACATTATATTTTTATGTTTAGTTCGATAATTATTATGTAATTTAAAATTATTCAATACATTTATTTTTATTATTTTTTACATATAGTCACTTAAGCACCATGGTTCCCAACCTGGGACCCTTAAAGGGTCACCAAACATCGCAAAAGGCTTTGTCGGCTCTGAGGTGCTCAGTGTTTGTCAAAATACAATTTGCATATAATTTATTATTTAATTTAAATTTACACTATGATTTATGTAAATTTTTTGACTATGAAGATTTGCAGTGAATCACTTTATTCTTTTGGTCTGTATATATGATGGGGGGGCTTATTTACATTTACAGCATTTAGCAGACGCCCTTATCCAGAGCGACTTACAATTGGTACAGTCTTACAATCCAAGCGATTGTGGGTTAAGGGTCTTGCTCAAGGACCCAACAGTGGCAGCTTGGCAGAGGTCCAAAGGCCAGTACCTTACCCGCTAGGCCACCACACTCCCCATCATAGATAGCTTATCATAGATACTCATGGGGGGCTCCAAGCAAAAAAGGTTGGGAGCCAAGTTACTTAGCAGCCAACATACTTATCCAGACAAACTTACAACTGGTACAGTCTTACAATCCAAGCAATTGTGGGTTAAGGGTCTTACTCAAACACCCAACAGCAGCATGGCAGAGGTGGGATTTGAACCCTGGACTCTGGTTTTAGGCCTGAATCTTCACCGCTAGCACAGTCCCATTTTTTTTATCAAGTGTCATTTGGCCAAAATGTTTATGAAACACATATGGACAGACATACATTGTATACGTAGAATGCTGGACCTTAAACATTGAAATGTTTTCTATCTACGCCCTTTAAAAATAATATTTGAAATTGATTTTGACAGCACACTGATCAGCAGTTTTGAGTGGAGTGTTGTTCTTCTGTGCATGCAGGTCAGTTCTGGAGTGACACGTGTTCAGACTTGTTTAAAGCATAAGCCACAATAAAATGATAATATAAACAACCTACCCTGCAAAGTCTGACTGCAGCCATAACTTAGAACTGAGCTATGCAGTGTGAACATATCCATATCTTGCACTCTTAAAATCAACCCTGTGAAACCTGTCCTTTTTCTGTCTGGGTGACAGCTGTAGTTGAGGCACAGATATGTGGTGACTGAGTATAACTGTATGGATTTGGTTTAGAAAGGTTTGTTTTTGTGTGTGTGTACGTGTACTTAAGCTATAATGAGGTGTTGCTCATTACCATGAAGTTCAAAAGCATGTTTCCTTTGCCAGGAGAAGACAAACTGTGTTTTAATTAGGTGCTGTGTGTGTTTGTGTGTATGACTGGTTTCGGCCACAGATGTATATGAATTTAGATATACTGTTATACTACTATAACCTGAATTCATTGTGCTGAAAAGGAAGGGCATGAAATAAAACCTTCAAGTTCCACTGCATCATATTATACGTGTTAAGCTTTTTTGTACAGTTCTACAATCTGATATGCATGTTTCAGTCATTTCAACATTCTTTATTTAAAGCATGCTAACATTACTTTAACACAATATGTCTGTAGATGAGAAATGTTGTCCTTGAAGATACCAGTTTTGAATTTTAACCACAAGAGTGTTGTCACAAGGGGTATGACTAAATCAAACCTGTCAAAGGAAATCGCAGAATTTGGGATACTTTGGCTGGCTAGCAAAATGACTAAACCTGAATTCCACTGAAAGCTGAGATGATTTTGAAGGGCATACAAAAGAAAGAGAATACCACAACCTGTAGCGCAGTAGCTCACCCACTGGGTTAAACTGATTGGAATTCTATCAAGGCACTGGAATTGGTATTTTTTGAAGAAGCCAACTGTTTTGAGTTTTGAACCTCCACAGTCAAACTAATTCAGTCCCTCTGTTCAATGTTTCAATGCGTCAAACACACGAGAACACGTCCTGATTGGAGGATTTTATCTGATGTACTGATTGGTTGCATTTTATTTTCAACCCCCAGAATGTGAGAATAACATTCCCAAATATATACAGGTACTCCCTGTTTTACGATGGCATGACTTACACAACATTTCTGGCTTACATTCAGCAGAAACTGTACTCTGAATTTTCCCTGGGTAAATAATACGTAGTATATAGTTTACGCAAATAGTCTGTGATTGACGATTGTTTCTGTGACACAAAGTGCATGAAACCCATTCTGCAGTGAATAACAGCAAAATCATTAAGATAACAGAAGTTATTTCCAGCCATACAAGAGCAGACTTCTATCTCTTTGAATGGGGAGAGACCTCTATATCCGAAACTGAAAGAGAAATTAACGTTTAAAATGCATATTTAGAACTACTGGTATAATCTGACAAAAATCATATAATGTACTTGCGTTATTGAGTTCAAATAACACAAAAAAGTACAGGTTTGTTAACGTTATTCTGTCTACTGCGAGTATGCGCATGCGTATCCTGCCACTACAAAGGGGCCAAGACTTGCTGCTCCCCTCTCCGACACATTTACTAATGCCGATTGGTTCTTTCTAATGACAGGGTGGGGCTTCTGTACTACAGTCCCATTCATATTGTAACAAGTGACCAGTCTCCTCTTTATATAGCGTCTTTTCCATATACGATAAATTCAACTTAAGATGTTTTTGTCGTAACGTATCCCCATCGTAAATCGTACTACCTGTACAGTAGGGGCCAAAACTCTAAGACCACCAATGAAAACGCTTGTTTGTATTTTTGTGGAGGACTCATAATGTAGCAGGATAATGACCCAATATACACCTCAAAGCTTTGCAACAACTATTTGAAGACAAAATAGGATCAAGGAGTGATATCTGTCGTGTACTTTCGTCTGTATCACCTGATCTTGAAGACAGAGAAAGCTAAGCATTAAGTAACATCACAAGATGCTCTATGGAATATGTTGCAGTCATGCTGGAATAGCATGGATCAGCAGGTTTTGCACAAAAGTCCATGGCAGCTTGAATGAACAATGTCGTTACAGCTAAAAGCAGAACATACCAAGCTCTACGGAAATTCTGCAATTTATCAGTAGTTTTATTTCAAAGATTTAGACTTCAGACTCAAATTTGTTATACAGATTATATGATTTGTAGTTAAAACATTGTTAAATTAGAGAGAAAGGCAAGATTTTCACTAGTGGACTCGAGACTTTTATAATAGCATATCCTGTAAAATGTGTGTAGGTGTAGGTTTGATTGCGTTTTCAGGTGTTTAATCATACTGCTTATAAAAGGTCTTGCCTTCTACATGCCCTAGGTGCTTTTTATTGATTTATTTCTTGCTGTGCAATTTGCTTGTATGTACATTGTCAGTGCTGCTGGGAGTTATTGCATTGTGAGTCACTTTGTGTGTGTGTGTGTGTGTGTGTGTGTGTGTGTGTGTGCATGCGCGCCCCTGGGCTCTCTTCTGTCTGTGTTGGGCCTATGCCACTAAACCCGGTCTGGGATGACCTATTTCCAAAGCCCTCGCACACCACTTCACACACACGCACACACACACAAAACCTCTCCACTTGCTTACATGTCATGGGAATTCAAACACACAAACCATCACATTGACAAATTGCAAGCTCATGCACACTTTTATTACTGCTGAACGCCTCTGTGATTTTGTACATATGTGCGTACCAAATTGTTTGTAGAGCTGGTTAGTAAGTTTTATTTGTAGAAATTCACATTTTATTTCTACTGTGTGTCTCTCGGTTTGCTTGTGTGTGTGTGTGTGTGTGTGTGTGTGTGTGTGTGTGTGTGTGTGTGTGTGTGTGTGTGTGTGTTCACTGTACATGTTCATACTGAGGTGAAAAAGCTGTCCTGGGACAAAGGACAAAGACCATAAGAATTACACTGTCAGTAACCTGGCACAAGCCTTAGTCTCTCTCTCACTCTCTCACTCTCTCTCTCTCTCTCACACAGACACACACACACACACACACAAATATACAAACACACTTGTATATGAATGTGATGGGATCTTGTTGGCAGGAGATTGTAAACAGCAGACAGGAAGAATGGAATAAAAGTAGAGCATCCACACTCATCAGTATCAACACAACTGTATGGAAACCTGTGAGTGCCTTTATACACTGTACCAGACATTTGTTATCAGGAAACTGGATCTGTGCTTTTTCCGTTAGCTTTCACTCCAGTACCAAATGTACTGGTTCTACTCCCAAAAGTACTACACTCATTAAAAAAAAACCCATCAAGAAGGAGTTGTTGGAATCAAATGAAACTTTATATGTTTGAGTGTAATGACGATATATGTGAGTGATTACCATAGTAGAGAGACATTTATTGGGCAAAACTGCAATTGAAAGGAGGCTCTAATACCCTGTTAGGCGAGCTCTAGTCTAGATACAAGATGAGATAGGGTTGAGCATGTAGACAAACAGGTTCCATATGGTGTCCTGAGGCACATTTTTCCCATAGAAGTTGCAGCTGGGTCTGTAGATCCTAAACACTTGTAGATTGCTAAAGCTGGCTTCCTAGCTGCTCCCATAAATGCTTGATTGGCAATAAATATGGTGACCGGGCAGGCCAAGGAAGTGTTGCAATCTGGCAGAGACATTCCTGGGAAACCCTTGCTGTGTGTGGTTGGGCATTATCCAGCTCGAAAATGCGACTTGGAAGCCCTGCCATGAAAGTCAACATGTGGCAGCAGTATGTCCTGCACATATCACTGAGCTGTTAGTGTCCCTTGTATCACTACTAGGAGTGACCGATTGTCGTATGTAATGGCTCCACAGAACATCAGACCAGCAGACGGTGCAGTGTGTCACTCCACAGCAAAGGCAGTATTGACGCACTCACCACAACGCCTCCATACTCGAACCTGACTGAACCTGGATTCGTCACTTAAGATGATACAATTCCAGTCTGTAGCGGTTTGGGTTTCTCATTCATGACACCACTGCAAATTAAGGTGACAATGGCTGGGACACCTGATAGGCGCCGTGACAACATATTTCCTTCTGTTATACACCTGGAAATGGTCTGGGAAGAGACAGGGGTGTGTAGTGAAGGTGCCACCTGTGTCTGGATGGTGGACAATGAAACTGTGGGAGCTGCTCTTGTTTGTCGGCGGATCAAATGATCCTCTCTACTGGTTGTCTGTCTGGATCGTGCACAGCGTGTGCGTATGTGTGGCTAACTACATTTTCTTGTCGTTTCTTTTTTAAAACAACATTTATTTCTGTGTTTCAGTTGCTGAGTCACCGATGTAAGTTATATTCCATGGAAGTATGAGTCCCATGAGCCGAAAGTGGTATCCAAACTTCCTGTTGTACAATGTGGCAGTGAGTTGACGTAATTGAAATGAATAGGGTCCAAAGCTAACCAGTTCTTTCCAGATTTTTTATCATCTCCATAATGCTAGATAATCTCCATGGTGTTATAAGAAAAATATACATTAATTTCATATAACATATATGCACAACTACTTCATTTCTTAAAACCTGCACTAGTGTTTTATACACAGCATACACAGCAGTTAACATACATACACTGTTGGAACCAATATAAACAGCTTTACCAGACAGACATTAGACAAAAGGACAAAGTTCCTAAACAATGGCATCTCTGTGTGTTGTAATGATGGTGCCACCACATTTGGTGTAATCACAGTGACTGTTCCAGTTATCTCTAAAAAAAAATGTAGAAATGAAATTCTGACCTTGACTGGCTCTTGTTTGGGTTAGGTTTTTTTCCACATTCTGCACTTACATTGTGTGTGCAAGAAATTGTAATCATGGACACTTTAAAATACTTTGTAGTTCATTTAGGAGTAGGCAATGAAGGAAAAAGTCTGATCTGAAAGTCATCTTAAGGACAAAAGTGTTCCTTATTATGACTTAATATGCCCTTTTTGGAGTAGGTCAACCACAGTAATATTAATGAGACCTAGCAGATCTGACTCTGAGTTCTCAGTTACATTACTGCCCAACTAGACCAAATACAGATGTACCAGTGGTGCTTTTTGAGTGTTATATACAGTACTGTGCAAAAGTCTTAGGTCACCATTAGATTTCTTGTTTAGCAATGACCATATTTAAGACATTGTCGAGGACCGGACCCAAATATTTCTCATTTTGATTCGTCACTCCATAATAGTCAAGTCAAGTCAAGTCAGATCTATTTATATAGCGCTTTTTATAATGGAGCATTGTCTCAAAGCAACTTTACAAGTTTAGATTATCTCCTAATAACTACGTCCAATCCCAAATTGAGCAAGCCTAGGGCGACAGTGGCAAGGAAAAACTCCCTGAGTGTTATAGGAAGAAACCTTGGGAGGACCAAGACTCAAAAAGGGACCCAACCAACTTGGGCGGCGTAGATGATAAATCTAAGAGCGAAACTAAAGTCATGGAGTCAAAGTTCGAATAAAATGTGAAGTATGCACATCGGCATTAAGTGGCCCGGGTATGATGGTATGACGGGTATGATGGGTATGACTTTTCCACTGATCTTTATTCCAGTCTTTGTGAGCTTTAGCATAGCTTAGCCTTTTCATCCTCTCCCCTTTCCGAAAAAAGTGATTTCTTGGCTGCTACCCTTGAAGAAACACCATTCCTGAAAAAAAAACAGCTTCTATAGAAGGGTCACCTTGGCATCCCAATGAAGCTACCAGATGCTGCTATTTTTCAAGTGTAAGGGGAGATCACACTATATACATGCCACTGTAGCCTACGGAAGCCGTTTTTCAGATTTTGTTTATTCAGTTTTTAATACAGCATACAAATGTTCATATATTTTCTGGTTGTATTCTAATAAAGAGACAGAGAAATAATTATATATGGTTTCAGTGCATCACACACTAACACACCAGTGCTGAGAATGATCCACCACCCAAGTGGTGTCTGATCTGTGGTGGTCCTGTGGGTATTCTGAGCATTAGAGAACAAAAACTTAAGAAACAGGTGCCCAAACATGCTTTTATGACTACATTTGGGGTTAATGAAAAATTGTGTAAAAATGATTATTGTTGCCAGGTCTTTCCCAATATTTTCAATACAGATTTTTACGTTTACAGCATTTAGCAGACCCTTATCCAGAGCGACTTACAATTGATACAGTCTTACAATCCAAGCAATTGTGGGTTAAGGGCCTTGCTCAAGGACCCAACAGTGGCAGCTTGGCAGAAGTGGGATTTGAACCCTTGACCTTCTCCTCCATAGTCCAGTACCTTACCCGCTAGGCTACCACAGTCCCAGATACATGTCTGATGTACTCTATCAATGTGTGGGGACAGAAAAAATCCCATTATTGCTTTGCCACATGGGGATTATTTTCTACCAAAAATGCCACTAAAAGGATTTCACCCAAAGGAATTTTTATTTGTTAAAGGTTACTAGGTAATACGTTTTAGCTTCTATAACATATAGGTCAACTGAATTTCCATTGTGGTATATAGTAAAGAGAAAACTTGTGGCGTTGTTTTTTTGTGGTTGGTCTGGATTGGTACTGGCTGGTCAGTTCTGTGACATCGAATTCTTCCACAGTGATGTATCTTAAAGACCTACACGCTCCAACACAAATGCACACAGCTTTGAGGTCTCTAGCTGATGGAAAGGTCAGGGTAGGCTGCTGATTTGTCTATTTGCGATGTGTCCCGGTACGCTTGACGCACCAGCGAGTTCGCTTGCGTCACTGTCCCTCAGGAGGCCTGCCTGACAGTCCGTCTATCCCACCTGCCACAAAATGTGACCTCTCTAGTACTGTAATGTTCCTCTTCATTTCTTTTTACTGTTTTTTTTTTTTCCTGTTTATTTTTATTCATAATTAATACGGCATCACAACAATACGTGTGCAGCATTGCAACGCCACATTTGCATATCAGTTAAACCACTAGAAAGGAAATGCACACAGGAAGGGAATGATTGTGTCTTAAACAAATGATACGCAGAAACAAATGAAGCTCATGCTCTGTGTAGTGCACTATATGTCAAGGGATTTCTTGATTCCTTGTTTTTTCTTATTTATTTATCTTGCTTTCAGTCCTAATGGCTTAATAATTTCTTGTGGTACATACGTCTGTGCCAAATCGCTCCTGAGTTTAGGTTTGCGCCGATTAGCTTGTAAAACCATGACAAGATAATGTTTAATAATATAGTAATCATACTAAGCTTCTTACTAAAGCTTTAGGTCGTTATAGTAAACCATTAAAATGCATTATTCTCAACATTACAGTGTTATTATCGACATTACATTATAGTGTTCAACGTCCTCAATGTTGAACAAACTGACTTACTCAGCTGGTCATATTCAAAAACTGTAAGGTTATATTCCACAACTTTTTGCTGTAAAGATTATATGGCTGGGAGAGTTAAGGAGCGTAATTTACAATGAGAATATGATAGAGTGTAAGTGAGGTGTGAGGGGGCAGAGAGGAGTGAAAGAGGAGGATGAGGAGAGAGCAGCTGCTTTGAGCGCTCAATGGCCTTAAAGCTGCAGGTGGGACAAACAATACAGACTCAGTCTCTCTCTCTCTCTCTCTCTCTCTCTCTCTCTCTCTCTCTCTCTCTCTCTCTGTGTCTCTCTCTCTCTCTGTCTCACTCTGTCTCACTCTGGTTGGCACTATCTCTGTCTCAGCTATGCAGCAAATGTGTTTATGAAGCTTGCCTGATGTTCCCTGAGAAAGTAAGAAAGTGAAAGGGGGTTCTGGGCCTCTTTACCTCTTATACAACTCTGTACTGCTCCTGCAGGTGCAGCTTTTACCGTTACACACCAGCTCAACAAGCACAGACTGGCACACACACACACACACACACTGACACTAACGATCCCGGCCACAGTGCAGATTAAATCAGGTTTGTGTGTTATGTAACAGCAGTGGACTAAACCTGTTCCTCTCATGGCTTTCAAAACAGCAAACATAACCAAGCTTAGGCCAAGCCCTTCTTCCTGTCCTGTTCAAGCCACTATCAAAAGTGGAGCAAGGCCAATGCATACTTAACCTCAAATTGCAGGTTACATAATATCACCTGGATACACAGAACTGCTGCTTTGGAATCAAGAATATGCCTTGAAGGCCACTTTTTTTTTAGCAAATCCCAGTCATGTTGCTTAAAGCATAAATAATATGTTCTGAATATCTGAAAGATATAAGAAACTAAAAGACCTAACCAACAAACATGTTTACACCGATCAGCCATAACATTAAAGGTCACATATTATAACCTTTTACCACAGGTTAACGGTTCCCTGGGGTGTTCGTGAAATGTATGTGACAAGCTTTGGACAAAATATCACAAAGATTGGGCAGGAGACTACCCTTTTCACCCTGTCTAAGCAGCCCTTTTCAGAAGGATCTGTATTGAGCACTTGTTCCTTTAAATTATAATGGACCACTTGTCACTCCACCTCACTCTGTGTTCATGAGCTGTGTGGGAAATGTTCCCTTAATCATAAGCGTAATTACCTTTTATATTAAAGTCATTTAAGCATTCATATTAAATAACTAGTTTAGAGAGCTATCACTGCTAAATGAGCTTCACCATATGTCCTGATGTGACACGATTCAGATTCTGTGTGAAATCCACTCCAGCTATTTTGAGCTCGACTAGTAGTTTTTAGGGACTTGAATCATGGAATTGTGTCTTCTTGGGACTCATTCAGTGGTCTCTGTTAACACTGCAGAATTGTTCAGAAATTGTTTGAGGAATCCAGTGGCTACATAAATTTGTACTGTGACACTCCTGATGTATGACTAACATCCTCCACCAACTAACTTGCAGCTAATCAAGGATACAGGAAACAGAAGGTCTTTAGTTCCTTAGTAGATCTGTCAGATATGGTGGTGCTAAAGCATTTAGGGCTGTAAATGTCACAAGCATGACATTATTAGTGGGACTGTGGTAGTCTAGCGTTTAAGGTACTGGACTATGGATCAGAAGGTCCAGGGTTCAAATCCCACCTCTGTCAAGCTACCACTGTTGGGTCCTTAACCCACAATTGCTTGGATTGTAAGGTTGTATCAATTGTAAGTCGCTCTGGATAAGGGTGTCTGCTAAATGCTGTAAATGTAAATTAGTGATATTACCAAGAGAACTAGTATTGATTATCTGGTAACTAACAAGTCAGTGTTTAAAATATGTCCTTATAACATCTCCATTTGTTACCCATTGACTGTTGAATTGCAGAAATAGTATTGATTGTCTAGAATCCAACAAGTCAGTGTTTAAATATGTCCTTAACAACATCTCCAGTTGCTAACCATTGGTATTTGAATTGAGAGCAGAGTTGAGACTGCTAGTGGGAATATTACACATCAGCCCGACGAACACAAGGTTGTATGCATGTGTTTGGCAAAACACCTGCACATCAGCAAATATTTACCCCATGACACTATGGTGAATTTAGAGCTCTGAGCATGTTATTAGCTGAAGCTGCTTGGGAGTTGGGAAAGGCTTTGGTATACATATCAAATCCCCTCTATATCACTGCACCGATCTATTTATGTTACTTAACATTAGGTCAACTGACTCCTGGTTCCTTTTTATAATCTGAATGTCAGTCGGTTACTTCTTAAAATCCAATAAAGCCTCAAACCTTGTTGCCATAAAACACAATAAGTGGAGCTCAACAAGTAGGGGTTATAGGCTGGTCGATTAACATTAAACATGATTAACGATTCATGTCAAATAACTTTACATTCCACTCATAAGATGTTTAATTAAATGGTTACTAAAACTCTACAATAGTACAATGCGATTAAAGAAAGCAAAATACAGTATGATGAAAACAAAAAATCCAGCCATTCAAAGTAGCACACCATACACACCAACCAGCTCAAGCAGCACGAAGGGATTCATATGTGTTTAGTAAATGGCTCCCGAGTGGCCAACTAGTTGGTCGTAACACAACAGCTGAGTGGATTCTGAATTATACAGAGTGCTTTTACCACTTACCAAGCCCTAGCTATACACATCAAGCATGTCTCATTTGTAAATCAGCAGCATTAAACAGAGACAACAAAGACATGGTCCATTAATAAATATTCAAAGGAAGTTTGTTTGAATCTGCTCAAATTTGCAGGTAGTTAGCTAATATTTTGGGACTTAAACGAGGAAGCACTTAACAGCCAATTAACACTCTAATATTACATTGGGCTGCCTTTAGTTTTGATTCTAGCACGCCTTTGATGTGGCATTGTTACCACAAGCTTCTGCAGTGTCACAACATTTATTTCTGTCCATTCATTTTCCCCCAAGATATTGTATTGTTGATGGGAGGTTTGGACCACTTTGCAAAGTCTCCTCCAGCACATCCCACTGATTCTCAATGGGGTTCAGGTCTGGACTCTGTGGTGGCCAATCCATGTGTGAAAATGATGCCTCATGCTCCCTGAACCACTCTTTCCCAATTTGAGCCTTCTGAAACAGATGAACATCTTTTCCACGACCACAGGATGTCTTTCGATGGTTGTTTTACAAATGAGAAGCTACTCACTGCATCAGTTAGGGTTAAATAACTTGTTGCCAGCTGAAACATAATCACCAATGCAGTAATTATCCGATGGGATGCTCTATTGTAAGACCTTTTTTTGGCCAGGCAGTGTATATAACCTTGTCAAACCTCTACCAAAACCTGACCCATGCTAAGTTTGTAGAAATACAAAGTCTACAGTCTGAAGTGTCTGTGTTCCACAGTCACAGAATTGTATTTATATTATTTTCTTTACTTATTTTATTATTAAGCAAGATGTCCCGCACAGTGATGCAAATTTAAGATTTAGAATTTAAACCATGGAGGAAAAACTACCTGTTTTAAATTCTATACCTTAAACTTGCAGTTGCATCACTGCAGGACATCTTGCTTAATAATAAAATAAAAACATTCCGGGACTGTGGAACACAAACACACTGCACAGTAAACTTTGAATTTCTGAAAACTGAGCATGAGTCAGGTCTTGGTGAAGGTTTGAGAAGGTGCATGTTTGTGTATAGCCTGCCTGCGAATGTTTGCACAGACACGCATGGCCTGTCTGTGTGCGTGTGTTTGTATTTGTGTACCTGTTAGTATTTCTGTTGGCTATAGAAGACACTGTGCACACACATACACATGCAAACACACAGACCCCCAGGCCTATAGTATTACTGTGGCATGAATAAGACCTTTATAAAAAGGGAATTTCCTCAGACCCAAGAAGACCCACCCTGCCCCTAAGCTTTCTGGAATATACCTCAACTAATCCCTCCAAAAAGACACTTCAGTGCTGACTATTCTCACTGTGCTCATATCAAGACAATGAATGTGTCATCAACGACAAAGCACACAACTTCCTCAAATGTGAACCACAAAAGGACAATGATACCTGCTGTTTTCTTTGGAGTGCGTGTGTGTGTGTGTGTGTGTCTGTGTGTGTGTGCGCATGTCCTTGGAGGGGTTTTCTGGTAATAAGGCAAGCCTACAGTTATCTCAAGATGATTTATTTCTCTTCTTTATGGCCAGTTTCCATTGTTGAAGAACGTGTGGGAGAATGAACGACAAGCTTTCATTTCACATGTATGAATCTGCTTTTCCAGACGCTAATGCTTATTTGCTGTTCTGCTTTTAGACTGCAAGGGTCCATTCAGCCGCACTGACATGGTCGCTCCTCAGCTGTGCTAAATCTGCAATGAATACAGTGTGTTCATCTTTATTGTAATTTTGGTGTTTTGTAATAATGAAACAAAAGGGGTATTCTCCACCATCTCTGAGTTGCGTTTGTTTTTTATCAGTACTATAATAAATCGTAGAATTAGTGTGGTACAAAAGAATAAACTTCATACACAATATAGATAAAAGTTTGTGGACCCTCAAAGAGTTCATCCAAAACATGGGTATTAGTATACAGTTTGCTCCTCACCTTTGTTTCTACAACAGCCTTTGTTCTTCTAAGAAGGCTTTCCACTGGATTTTGGAACATGACTGTGAGGTTGGCTTCTGATGGTAGACCTGACTCACTCAATCAAACCAGTTCTCAGTGGACTTTGTTTAAGAACAGCAGGGCATAAAGTTGATGAACTGACTTATTGGAAATGGAAACATATAGATGTGTCATATTGAGAGTCACTGGGCTATCAGTAAAACCCATTCTACTGCCACTGTTTGTCTATGGAGAGTAATATAAAGAAATGTCTGCTTTATATTATGAATGTGCTACGTTTGAGTGTTGCTGACATATTAGAGCTCAACAATGTTAAGGGGTGTCCACAAACTTTTTCCTATATAGTGTATACATATAAGGGATAGTCATATCTATAATGTATGGGTGATAATCAGGTACATGATTGTCCACATTTTTCTGTATGAGGAAATACTGAAAAACTGATGACTGAGATCTAATTTTAAATCGAAATCTTTGGGCTTTTTAAACCGTAGCTCAAGTGACACCATTGGGCAGATCAATGATACTGTAAGACTATAAAGCTATAAGAAAAATTGTGCCTTCCACCCATACTGCAGTGACGGATATACTCTGTAGGATCTAGTTAATGAAACGCTTTACTGTTGCTCCACAATCCTGTTATTTGAGATTGTGTGCTATCCAGGTGCTATCAGACGTCCTGTATATGAAAAACCTAGGAAAGAAGAAATTATTCTGATGTACTGTGACTGTGGTAGCCTAGCGGTTAAGGTACTGGACTATGGACCAGAAGGTCCAGGGTTCAAATCCCACCTCTGCCAAGCTGCCACTGTTGGGTCCTTGAGCAAGACCCTTAACCCACAATTGCTTGGATTGTAAAGTTGTATCAATTGTAAGTCGCTCTGGATAAGGGCGTCTGCTAAATGCTGTAAATGTAAATGTATGTAGCAATTAATTTGCAAATATATTGGACTAAAGAATTTGTGAAAGGTTTTACTTACATACTTATTAACTCTACATTCTATTATTGGCTGCCTCAACAAGTGAGTTTAGAGTAAAAGCTTTCTGTTCTTTTCTCAATAGAGGTAGATGTAACAAATATTATCCATGGTAATCACACTTACACCCCTGAGCAAAAAAATGGACAAACCCAAAAAAATCAGTGTTGTTCACTCAATGGTAATTGAGTAATTGAAAAATGTTTCCCAGTTAGTTTGTGTTTATTATGAGACTAAATTTGGACCCATAAAACCCAAAGCATGAGCCTGGTGGATTATGGCAGATAACCAACTAATGACTAAAATCTTTAAAGAAAAAAACAAGACGGAAGATATTTTGGAAGATATCGAACACCCAGACACGTGGTAGTTCGAGTTTTATATCAAACATTTACATCTTTTCATGATTTTATCTTAGTGTACAAGAAGACTATGTAAGTGAATTTCCCTGTTTCAAGCTTTCTTTTTCACTCCACACAAAAAAAAACCAGTTCACTCCAGCAGTCATGAGCAAATGGTGACACAGGTCTCTGGATCATTGTCTTAGTTCTTGCTAGTTTTCAGAACAGCGATTTGTTGTTAGGATTGCATGTTGTATCCTGTAATCGTAGGATTTGTTTTTAGGACCTTTAAAAGCTGAATATATTGCAATTTTAGGTTTGGCCAGTTTCGTTCCTTGAAGTCTATACTATACATGAGTTAGGTAAAGATAAGGTTGACAACATTTAACTAAAAGCTTTACACAATACATGGTCACCTGTTTGCAGTTGCAATATCTTCCTTGTTTCTTTATTATGCGTGCTGTAGATTTATGTCGTGGGCAGAAGTTAAGCAAAGTGCACAGGGTTTGAGAACAGCTGATTGGCTAATAATACACAGAACAGAGCTGCTGTGTTGAGAGTGGGGGAAGGGTCTTCACGAACCCATTTATTTTATTGCTCTCCAAACGAGCCTGCAGTGGCACAGTAATCTGCTATTAAACTATTACTGCATGCAGAGAGAGAGAGAGAGAGAGAGAGAGAGAGAGAATTATATGGAAAGATGGTGCCATCACACCTCCCTTTGGGGATGGACTTACAATAAAGTGACACAAACATGCACAAATATGCCACATGCCCTCTGAACTGTAAAAACAGTATACACTGATTACTGATTAATGGCATTGCAACAGCTATTGTACTGGGTTCGGTGCGTGTGCACAACAGGAAGTAGGACCATGCACTGTTGTGCATTCCATAAAAAAACATTGCCGGTTAGTGATGTATGATAATGCGATTGTTATCATTTAACAATAAAAAAGCTCATACTTCAAACCAGGCATTTAAAGCAGTACTATAGAGCTTTTCAACTCAATCTCTATCCAGTGCGTCTCTTGTGTGTGTAAGTGTGTTATGACCAGGGGTAGTACTGTGGTTTCCCTCACTGAGAAAAGAACAGAAAACCTGTTTGCTCAAAGCATGCATATAATGAAAGTCTAAGCTTTTTTATGTTTTTGGAAAAGCTTGATCAACTATTCTCTTTTTCCTGTCTGTCAAATAAAGACAATGATTTTTATGCTGCGTTCACAAGGCCATAGTAACCATTCACTAGGTAGTATGTGTTTCATTAATGGTTTATGTATGTTTGCGAGTGGATTTCCATGATAAGGAATAAAGGACAACAGTAATAACCAAAGCTGCACCAATTGTAATTTGCTATAGACCCTGTGCTGCCAGATAGGCCCACCCTAACCACGACCCCGAATTAAGCGGATGTGGAAAGTGAGCGAGTTATGTGGCTGGGAAACACACATGGATGCTTGTAAATGAAACCTGTTAACTCGATAGGCATGTGCACACACTTCCAAGTGAGCCAAGCTGAGGTTTATGCTTATGGAATGTCAGCACTGGATTTAGCAAATCTGGATGTGCGCTGACAAACGCAATTATTGTCTGTTCCATCTCACTCAATATTTCCCATATCATCTCTTATTGGCTGTTGTAGGACCACATCCGAGTGGGCTACATTCTTTCAAAAGCTCAGCGGAGTGTGATTTTTACACCACGCACTGCTGCATGTTGTCCATCAACACGGCATTTTGACTAACTTCAGTAGACATGGTGCTTTTTTAAGCTTTCTGAAAATGCTCTTGTGAATGGAGTGACTGTAATTGTTGTACTTTGAATATCATTACATAGTCTAGTATGACTGCCCTTAGACTTCCTTAAGCGGGTTTAAGGAAGTCTAAGTCTAAGGGACTATATCGTGAGCATCGAGTACAGATTGTCACTTCATTTTCTTAAGCTGTCGGCATGAGACTTGCTATGGCAGTTCACTTCTTTCACTCTAATCTATGGCTGACAGACACAAAAGTTGAAAAACTTCAAATTTTTCAACCACAATCTCATACCCAAGTAGACCACTGTCCTGGGCAGGGACGTTATCCAACCCTCTTTACTGGGGCACAAGCCATTATATGGATATTTAATGTTAAAAAAATGTTTGCTTTTGTGTTTTGTTGATTTACCCACATCAGATCCTAGCAGGTTCTGTTTTGATTGGGTTCTTGGGTTATTGCTTATTTGTACTAGCATGAGGTCATGTCTACAAAGAAGAATACAAAGCACTTCTGTAAGTCGCTCTGGATAAGGGCGTCTGCTAAATGCTGTAAATGTAGATGTAAAAACAGCTACAGAGCAGAACTACAGTACATGCCATGCAGATTCACTACAAGCACTACATTTCCCATAATGCCTGAGCATCTGTCCTTATCTTGCCCAAGCTGGAGCGGCTATTGCTTTCAGACAGAGGCAGGTTCTTTCGTTATTTCGCATGGAGTAATGGGCATCCGCAAAGAAAGTCAGTCAGCCATGGTGCAGGAAAGGTAATGATCGCTCATATTAATGTTTTGGTTTGCCACTTACAACCTATCAAAAGCACATATTAGAACATTAAGCAAAGGCATTTATTAAACTAGCAAAGGCATCAGTTACATTAGCGTAAACAAAATGAATGCAGTTAACAGTCAGTTCTTTAGTGTTAATTCTTCATTCTCATCCAAGGCAGAGTAACGCAAACTTCAGTGTTAAATCACTCAATGGGCTTATTGTTCATGCACAGTTGTGCCCCTGTGACTGATTAATAAGCAGAGGGGTGCAGCTGTATGCGCCCTTCTATGACAAGTAGTCTAGAAATGCCCCTGGTGAGTGTAGGGTGAGTGTCGGTTACTTATATAGGCTGAGACGTGTTTATCTGGATTGAACAGGAAAAGAGCCTGGAGAAAGCGAAAGAAGTGAAGCACCAAAGCGTATTCACACGGTTTGAGTTCAGAAACAGGTAACAGAAGATGGTGGCAGATGAAGTGGTTCAAAAAAAGCATTGGTTCCCCACGTAATTTTTTTTTTTGTTTCTCTGAGCTCTGTTTTTGAATCTTTTTTTAGCTCGAGCTCTAAAGAACTAGGCTACAGTATGTAGGCGTACATCATGTCATTATTTCTTTTCAATTAACAGCTGTTAAAAGCCTATATGTGTAATTGCCCCTTTTCTGCATGCAAGTTTAAAATTAGGTGCTTTCGCACCAGACAAGTTCTAGTTAGTCCAATTTGCATTCGCACCACCAGTAGGACGGATGAAGTGATGCTGAATTGACATAAGCTGCGAGACGGTTGGTAAAGCGACTCAGTATTGCGCTGTACCTCCTCGGTCACATATAGGCTCAGTAAATATAGGGTCGCAAACTTCACCATCAGTCCATTGTGGGTTTTTTTCATTTACATTTACGGCATTTAGCAGACGCCCTTATCCAGAGCGACTTACAATTGGTACAATCTTACAATCCAAGCAATTGTGGGTTAAGGGCCTTGCTCAAGGACCCAACAGTGGCAGCTTGGCAGAGGTGGGATTTGAACCCTGGACCTTCTGGTCCATAGTCCAGTACCTTAACCGCTAGGCTACCACAGTCCAATTTTTTCCATTTTTAAGTCAAGGAAAGTCAAGTGAGATTTATTTAAATAGCGCTTTTTACAGTGCAGCACTGTCTGAAAACAGCTTTACAATTTTAGATTATCTTCTAATATCTAAGGCCAATCCCAAATTGAGCAGACCTAGGGCGACAGTGGCAAGGAAAAACTCCCTAACCATTATAAGGTAGAAACCTTTGGAAGGACAAAAACACAAAAAGGGGACACATTCTCCTTGGGTGACTTAGAATTAAGAGTAAGAATTTAACTAATTTATCTAATCATATATGTCAATAGTAATAGTTAAAAAAACAGAAACTAAGTAAACATTAAAAGATAAATACAATACTGAACAACATAACGTAAATAATATGCATATTGCCATTTTTAGTGGGAAGATCAGTTGTTTATATGGCTACCGGTGTACAAGTTTATTTACAAATGGCAGTTGCATTCAATGTAGGCACTTGTGTGTTGACTAGGGGTGGGTATTGGAAAGGACTTCACGATACGTGGGTCAGGATACGATTATATCACGATACAGTGCAATACGATGCATATTGCGATATATTGAGATATTCCACATAGACAAAAACAGCTGAAATACAGGTTATGGTGTACAATCTGAGTCGTCTTAATACGTCGCATCACATTGATAATTCAGTGGAGTCAAAATACTGTACTGCGACATCTACAGGAGAGGAGGTTGTAGTTTACACCCCATTTAAAACGTGTTCTTTCTTCCTCAAGAAAAAGAAAGGTATTTTGCACTGAAAACCGATGTATTAATATTGTAAAAACTAAATATCGTGATATATTGCTGTGTTTTTATTTTTTAGCACAACCCTAGTCTTGACCAGTCACTATACACTTGCATCACTATGTCTGGACCAGTCACCACATGCTTACTTCACTCAGGCTTACTGAGACAAGTGCCTAGCCTGAAGAAGGAGCTAAAAAAAACATTTACATCATTTAGCAGACACCCTTATCCAGAGTGACCCAACAGTGACAGCTTGAGATTTGGGTCAAGGTGGGATTTGAACCCTGGACCTTCTCGTCCATAGTCCAGTACCTTAACCACTAGGCTACCACAGTCCCAATTTTTATCAGTCACTTTCTCCAATAGTTTTATATATATATATATATATATATATATATATATATTTATATATATATATAAATTATATATAATGTGTATATGTATACATATATATGTGTATATATATACACATATATACACGTATACATATACACATTTTATATATATATATATATATATATATATATATATATATATATATATATACACATATATACGTATACATATATATACACACACACATATATATGTATATATGTATATAAGTATATATAAAAATTTTTTTTTTTTTTTTTATTATTCCCCAGGCTAGTTTTATGTAATCAGTTATGTGTTTGTATTTATTTTCTCTCTCTTCCTCCCTTTTTCTCGGGAAAGAAAAATTGTGGAAAATATTGTCGATGGTACTTGCACATAGCTAGAGAAAGATGGAGACTGAGAAAAATGCTAGAGAATTCCTTTCAGTATTACTTAATGACACTACCTACAATGGAAACGTTACAATGCAAAGCTTATGTTGATTACTCAAAGGAGCTCTGTTAGTTCCTCATTTAAATAGTTGGAGTCTCTTTCCTTTAAAAACAGAAAAGCCTCTTTCCTTCTCTCTCTCTCTCTCTCTCTCTCTCTCTCTCTCTCTCTCTCTCTCTCTCTCTCTCTCTCCCTCCCTCTCTCTCTCTCTCTCCCTCTCCCTCCCTCTGTCTATTGTCTGTCTTTCCTCATTCAGTCCATGGTTCATATTGATTCTTGCAGCTGACAAGTGTGAAATGAATACGGTGTCTGTTCTGTGTGAGTGTGTGCATGCAGGCGTGTGTGTGTGTGTGTGTCTGGCTTCTCCCTTGTTTCAGTCTCCCTTTTTGATTTCCACCCAGCCCTTCTGTATAGTTCAACCATTTACAATCTCTCTCGCCATATCTCCCTTGCACTCTGTCCCTCTCTGTTCATGTGGTTTTGAATGTCCTTCGGAGCTTGTTCTCATCTTAAAGACTAAGCCTGTGTCATATCCATGTTTTCCTATACTGACAATGTCTGTCCTGCATACATACATAAAGTGTGTGTGTGTGGTCATGTTTATCATTGTGAAGACCAAATGTTTCCACAAGGATAGAAAGATCTGATGTATTTTACCTTGTGGGGACATTTCACTGGTCCTCACAGTGATCTGTAAACTTTGTTTGATTTTACCAAAAGAGTCAGCTTTTTTCACCGTCAGTCTGGTAAAATTGTCATTTCAAAACTGTCCACATTGACTTTGCAGCTCTAAAAATGTCATAACTGGTCTTGTTTTTTCTAGTAACAAATCACCATTGTCCTGCTTACTACGTCAATACAATTATCAACCTTACCAAGATACGTAACATTTCTGCACCTAAAGTCTTTCTGTAAGAAGTAATCTCACTGGAAATGGCTGCATTCACAAAAGCAGTTTATGTGCTTTTTATGTCAACCTTATGTCATACTAATTCATACACTATATAGACAAAACTTTGCGGACACCCATTCTAATCACTGAGCTCTGCTATTTCAGCAACACTCACTTGTGACACATAAATAATTTAAAGCAGGCATTTCAGGATTCTCCAGAGACAAATAGTGGCAGTAGAATGGGTTGGACTGATACCCCAGTGACTCTGTGTGACACATTTATAGGTTTCTGCTTACAAAAAGTCAGTTCATCAACTTTCTTCCCTGTTGTCCTTAAATAAACTCCATAGAGAATTGGTTTGCCAGGTTTGATTGAGAACTTGGCCCGCTTAAACAGAACCCTGAAGACATCCTGAAGATGCACTGGAAGGCCAAAAGTGAGCCTGGGCTTATTGTCTAATGTCAGAAGGTTTCTTCCTTATAGCGTTTAGGGAGTTTTTCCTTGCCACTGTCACCCTAGGCTTGCTCAATTTGGGATTGGCCCTAGATATTAGAAGATAATCTAAAATTGTAAAACCGCTTTGAGACAATGCTCCATTCTAAAAAGTGCTATATAAATAAATCTTGACTTGACTTGACCTCACAGTCATGTTCCAAAATCTAGTGGAAAGCCCTTTTGAAGCAGCAAAACTTGATAAGCAAAACTGGATAAAATGTTTTGGGTGTCCACAATCTTCTACCTATATAGTGTAGTGTAAGTTTTCTAAACGTTCTGCTGTGACACTGCCATGCTAAAAGAGACTGAGCTCTTTAGTTAGCGTTTGTCTATGGAGATTGCGTATCTGTATGCATGATTTTTATGCATCTCTTAGCAGTGGGTGTGGCTGAAATGGACAAACCACAAATTAGAAGGAGTGCTCACATACTTCAGACCATGTAGCGTGTCATTTGTATGTAAATAAGAAGTAAGAGTGGGATGGTGCTTCGCGTCCTGGTGCTGTGGAAGAGAATTTCGAAAGGGCAGAGTCACGTCTTTTGACCAGTGTAAACTTTGAAACAATGAGTTTAAAGGTCATATCCATAAGGCTGGAATTGCCCCTGTAGGAAATGCTGTACTGTACAGTATTGTGCCTTTGACTCATTACCTTTACTGATGTTCAACACTGAAGAGCTGTAATTGTGTTCTTCCTTTTGACCTTCATCTTCAATCTCATCATGCTGAGCCTGAACGAGGAAGTCAAGACGTGTGTGTGTGTGTGTGTGTGTGTGTGTGACTCACTGCCGCTTTGACGCAGCTGGACTGTCCACTGAGACTAGTGGAGCTGCTAAATTAGCTCTAGCCTGCAGCTGATTTTATATATAGACGACCATACGCACACACTGAGCAAACTTGTTTATAAAACTGCCAGAGTGTGAGTGCTAAAAGCTGGTAGGATCACACTGACCAGTCAGATGACTAAAAATTAGATCAGCTATTTACTAAGATTGCAGGGCAGCACAGGAGAGGATAGGAGCAAATGTTTATGGATGACCGTCACCGTCTGGGCTGATGCACTTGTGTGCGCAGAAAATCGCACTTGCACAGGCCCACGTGGTCTTCCTTTTCAGTTCTGTTTCCTTTGTCTTTGTCCAGCGTTTATCGGCTGTTATGAAAAGGCTACACATTTCCTCTCTCTCCCTCTCTCTCTCTCTCTCTCTCTCTCTCTCTCTCTCTCTCTCTCTCTCTCTCTCTCGCTCGCTCTTAGTCTTTCCCTGCAAGTTCATTGACATTCATTGAACATAGTGCTCGGAGATTCAGACCTTACGGCACTACATCCATAAGCAGTGTGTGCACATTGATGTGTGTTTTTGTGCGCTAGGCTTTCTAATTTTCTCGCTGCCTGTGCCCATATAAATGTGCATAAATAAATGTGTTGAATCGTTATTCTACCTGGATTGCAATCGTTCTTTAGTCTCGAGCGTACATACACAAAAGTAAGTGGACATCCCTTCTAGTTTCAGCTATACCAACTATAACTGGTGCATAAATCCAGCTTGTTTTCTGAATAGCAGTGTGGTTAAAGCTGCCAGTGCACAGCAACAGAGAGCCCTGGTTCGATCCCGACCTAGGACTCCACCTTTACTCTATATGTGTGGTATTTGCATGTTCTCCCCGCATCCGCATGGGTTTCCCCTGGATATTCCGGTTTCATCCTGCATTCCAAAGACATGCTTTAGGGTCATTGGGCAATCTAACAATCTAGGTGTGACTTACTGGTATCGATGGAACCTTGGTCCTGTCGCAAATAGCCACTGATGCCGAAAGCGACATTAAATAAATAACAAACAAACAGAAATGTCTGATCTGTAGTTAAACACTGGCAGTAGAACCTGCAGATATGTTATTATATCTTATTATTGAAGTGGTCATGTATGCAGCATACTTCGATCTAGAAATCAATAAAGAGAGATGGATTTTACTCCAGTAATCGGATTACTCATTGCATGTATACCAGTAAACCGATTATAATCTGTGGTTTCAGTCTGCGCATGTGCGCGAGCATTCCCCCACGGTTGCCAGGGCCGCGTATTTGTTTGGCCTCTATTTCTATTGACTTCAGAAGGTTTTTTTTCTCTGGACCTGGCAACCACAGAATCAAATATGCCACGGAATTAAAGACAGCGAGGTGGCTATCAAACACTTCTCTGAAACACGGTATCTACACGAGAAAATGAAGAATTTGATTATTTAATATCAAAGTTCGAATATTATGTCGCATATTTGCATGAAATTATTGGCTGACTGCAAAGTAGAAATCCGATTATTGCCCGGAGGTTTCCCATTATCTGGTTACTCAAGTGCATGTATACTCGTTCATCAGATTACTGACAAAATCTGACTTTCCGCAGTTATCGGATTATTAAGTGCATGTAAACACACACCTGGTTTGCCATGGTGTGGAAGAAAAGTAAAGCCTGTAAAGTACCCATCTTTCAACCCTTTCTAAACATTTTTGACAAGCTGTTTCATAGAAATATGTGACATAAACTTCAAACTGTAATATTAAATAAGAAAAGTATTCATTTTGTCGTGTATGTACTGCGTCTCAGAGTCTCCACAAAGTGTTTGATAGCCGTTTTGCTGACTTTAATTCTGTGGTGCGTTTAATTCCAGGGTTGCCAGATCCAGCGAGGACGGAAAACGCTAAAGTCAAAGGAAAAAGAGTAACGCCAGTCTTTAGAATACAGGGATTGGTTGAAGGGTCATGCACATTCGCAGACTGAAAACACCGATTATAATCGAGTAACTGGTATAAATACTATGTGTACTCTGATTAATGGGGTAAAATCCAGCCTTCTATCGGATGTCTTAATCTGATTTCTAGATCAGAGCATATACATGACCACTTGAATAATCAGGTAACTGCAGAAATCTGACTGTGCATGTGAATGCACTTCATTTGATGCTGAAAGTGACGTTAAATAAATGAATAAACAGACAATCAAACAGCAATATATTATCTATAAATTAACACTGGCAGTAGAATGGGTCATCTTAAAGAGCTCAGTAACTTTCAGCATGGAATATGTAAAGAAATGGTTTGCAATGATGTGGAAGAACTTGTGACCTGTAAATTACCCTGATTTCAACCCTTTCTTAACATTTCTCACAAGCTGTTTTGTAGATCGTAAGCCAGGCCTTTTCACCCACCGTTGGTGAGCGAAATCACCAAAGTTGTTGTGGCTGAATGGAAATTACTCCCAACCGTCATGTTCTAAACTCTAGTGGAAAGCCTTCACAAAGCCATGAATCAACACCCTGTGAATTCCAGTGGTTTTAGATATGACTTTCAGGGGTCAGGTGGCCACAAACTTCTGGTCATATATCGTAGCTTGAGTGTGTTCATGTGTGTTTGTTTGTGTGTGTATACTTGTACAGGAGATCCCCTCTGTTTAGATCTTTTTCTCTTACCTGGTAAATGTCAGTTCCTGAAAGCAAACCGGAAAAAAACACAGAAATCCGCTCCTACGCAAACACACACGCGAGAGTAATTGACGAGAACAGAAACACAAAGCTGAGTCAAAGTAAGAGCAGTAGACTTATCTAAACACTGCAGATCCCTCTCTCTAACGCTCTCGTGCTAGTCTCTCATCCTTTGTTGCTGTACTTCCTCTGCTCAGTGAAAAGAGAGTGAAAGCAGAAGGTCAGTGTTCAGACATCAGAAAACTGAGAGAAACTGAGAGTATATATATCACTTCGAGTGCCTTTTGATTGTGAAGCTGTTTTAACCACAGTTTACATTTTTCAGGATATCCAAAAAAAGTGTCAAACGGGTTTTTTAATCTCCATTGTTACTGCATCAAGTAAAATTAACATGAAAGTCTTGTTTTTATAAGAACTGTTTCACTCTTCCTCCTCCTCCTAGTTACGTCCTGTTTGGTAAATGGTGGATTAAAAGATCTGCAGTGTTTTCATGGTATGACACCACTGTTTTATTGGTGCTTTGTAAGCAATTCCTCAGCCAAAGTAAATATATTTATATCTTGTGAGAATGTATTTCCGTATATACCCACCTTAGATACACCTCCTTGTTTCTAAACTTGTTGTCCATTTTATCAGCTCCACTCAACCAAATGGATGCACTTTGTAGTTCTACAACGACAGACTGTAGTCCATCTGTTTGGTTATATACTTTGTTCTAATGGGCAGGACCACCACATATTAGGTACTGTTTGGGTAGTTCATGATTCTGTGTTGTGCAGGTATGAGTGGGTCAGACACAGCAGTGCTGCTGGAGTTTTTGACCATTAAAGAACAGAGTAAAGGGGACGGACGCAGTATGTAGAGACACAGATGGTCTACAGTCTGTAATTGTAGAACTACAAAGTGCATCTCTATAGTAATAGGGCCGGTGTAATAAAGTGGCCGGTGAGTGTATTTTCACATGTCAAGGAACAAGGGCTGCATGATACCTTCTGAAATATTAGAATGCATTAATATCAGAGTTCTATTTCTCAGAGCGATAACTCTGATTAATTACAAGCTATTATCATTTCATGTTTGTCCTTCACCTTAATCTTTTAAACATTAAATGGAAGCATCAGGTTTTGAAGCTAATCAAATAAATTTGCAGTGTGTAACCCAAATACATGTTTAAAACATGAATTGAGGGCATTTGTTTCAGCTAAATGTCCCAACAACACAGGCAGTAATGTAATTCATTGAGGAAGCCAAGCCATTGTTATTGTGATTCCAATAACATTCACTGTGCAGCCCTAAAAGTGTATGTTTACTTGAATGATCTTCTGTCAGTTTTGAGGTCTGTTTGTATGTGCGTGTGACCAGTCTAGATCTGCACTGATGATTTCCAGTACATTCATTGTAGGAGGGGGTGGATGACACAGGGCAATGACGTAGCCAGTGAGGAAAAAGTGAGGAGGCTGTATGTGGTCAGTAGCCACACTGTGTGCTGAGAGCTGGAGCGTCCTTCTGTTAACACTATTTGCTAAAACATATTACATGGTCTTTGAGATCATTCGTAGTTGTTTGTCTTAGTTTGGCCAGCACTTGCTCAGTGAACCGTGGTGGTTAAGCAGTTAAAGTTTCCAGACTATGTAACAGAAGGTCCAGGGTTCAGGCGCCAACGTTGCCAAACTGCCAGTTTGTTGAGCACTTGAACAAGGTCTTTAACCTACAGTTTCTTGGGTTGTACATTGTTAGATGTTATCAGTTGAGTGGGCGGCGTCTAAATGATTAAATGTATAGACTCAGTTCATTCAGCAAGTTTGCTTAAGATTCACAGCCATGATTTTATCCTCATTCTCACTCTGTCAGTGTCTGTTCTTTCTCCTGTTGACTGTAGGGTACAGAAAAGAGATGTCCTAATTATCTTGTCTAATTCACTTACAAACACAATTTCTGTCTCAAGAACTGCTCATACGGAAGCTCAACATGAAACCATATGCATCCGATATAAGTTCTGAACTATGTGCTATCTGCAGATACCAAGTACCGATACCAATACCAACTATCTACTGTAACTACTCGATAGGTGCCTATGAATCCTGATATTTATAGTGTTCTACTTGCTATAGCTTGGGGCTGTGGTAGCCTAGTGGTTAAGGTACTGGACTATGGCTAAGAAGGTCTAGGGTTCAAATCCCATATCTGCCATAGTTGGGTCCTTGAGCAAGACCCTTAACCCACAACTGCTTGGACTGTAACAGTTGTACTAGGTAAGTTTGTATTAGTTGTAAGTCGCTCTGGATAAGAGCATCTGCTAAATGCCTAGATGTAGATGTATTTTGGTAAAAGCAGTGTTGTGTGTCACAAGTAA
This sequence comes from Ancistrus triradiatus, assembly GCA_025084515.1. Classification (NCBI taxonomy): domain Eukaryota; kingdom Metazoa; phylum Chordata; class Actinopteri; order Siluriformes; family Loricariidae; genus Ancistrus; species Ancistrus triradiatus. The sequence continues at coordinate 441,797 of JAJAGP010000294.1, forward strand.
GATCTAATAAGCTCGAAATAATAGTAGTTACTTTTTGAGTTTGCACACCTCGGGTAAGCTTCATCTAGTGGTGCACATGTGCCTTGGTAATCGCTTCATGGTATCGGTGCTCTCTATTGCCGATACCGATACTCTGTGCAACACTAGATATGAGAACGTAAATCATCAGATTTAAATAAGCTGCCCTTTCCATTTCATCTCCATAATCACAGATAATATATACAACTTTTCTGCCTTTATTCTTCTGGATGGCACTGGATTTTGTGGGACTGTGGTAGCCTAGCAGATAAGTTATTGGACTATGGACCAGAAGGTCCAGGGTTCAAATCCCACCTCTGCCAAGCTGCCACTGTTGGGTCCTTGAGCAAGGCCCTTAACCCACAATTGCTTGGATTGTAAGACTGTACCAATTGTAAGTCGCTCTGGATAAGGGTGTCTGCTAAATGCTGTAAATGTAAATGTAAATTTTGGAACACTACAACAGGAATCCACTTCCGCTACAGCATTAGAAAATCAGGCACCGATGTTGGCAGTAAGGTCTGTTTGATATGTGCCATTTTAATTCGCCCAAAAGGTATTGGGTGCAGATGAGGTCAGGCTCAGTCAAGTTCTTCCACATCGAATTCGGCAAACCGTTTCTTTGCGCACAAGAGCATTGTCATGCCGACAGCAGGAAATGGCTTTCTCAAAACTCCTGCCACAATGTTGATAGAAGTTCTTTGAGACAGTTCTCTAGAATATCCATTTATGCTGTAATATTGTGATTCCCCTTCATTAGAATTAAGGTGTCCAGCCCAAACGAAGCATCCACACATGAGTATTCTTCCTCCACTAAACCTTATAGGCAGTATTTGAGGCAACTTCGTATTGCGTTCGTATTGAATTTCACAAAGCAGACACATCTGAGCCTTCCAGGTGGTAAAGATCACGTTTACACCTCTCCAGCGGACACTTGGCATTGTACACCAAAATGTGAGGCTGCTCTATTATGGAAACTCAGTCCACAAAACTCCCACTGAATGGTTATTTTGCTGACGTTGCTTTCTAGAGGCAGTTTGGATCTTGTTAGTGAGTGTGTGAACTAAGAAAAGCTATATTATGTGCTACGAGCTGCAGCAAGCAGTGAGCATGCTCAGTGAGCTGGTGTGACCTAGCATTTCAGGGCTAAGCCATTGTTGTTTCTGCACATTTCCACTTCACAATAACAGAACTGGCAGGTGGCTCAAACCAATTTGGCTACCAGTGTTTCTCTATGGATGTTGCAGTGCTATACGCTTGATTTTATGCTTCTGTAAGCAATGGCTTTGGACAAAATGGTTCGATCCACTAGTTAGGAGGAGTGTTTTGAACTTGTATGTAGAGGGAAGATCATGGTAATTGTGAGTTACATTAGTGCAAATCTAAATATGCAAAAGTCAGGCACCAAACGTATCTCGTCTTATCGAATACATTTAAAGTGAGTTGGCAAATTTAATTGCGTATCCGTTCCTTTAAGGAAAGTGTCCCAGTGTAATCCGGAGCATTATGTGTAGGGTGCACTTTGGTTCTATTTATGCAGCAGCTTAAAACGTTAAAGTCAGGTTCATTCATCTTCTTTCCTTAATTAAACGTGTGACATGGCTTTGTTAGTCTAGTGACTGTGCTGATCATTTACGAAGCACAGCCTGCTTACATTTGGTTCTTTAATTGCTGTGCAAACACAAAAAAGTAATTAAACAGATAACAGACAAGCAGATAGACAGGTCAGGTAGCTAGATAGCTCTATTTCATGCTTCTTCAGCTTGGGTAACCCATAGCAATGTAGGTCTGGTTCACTGGGCAATGCAGTTCAAGGTCACTGAATTAGAAAAGAGTACAGCTTGAATTGTTTTAATATCCCACATACAGCTGTGGATTAGTCTTGGTTTGTGGTGCTTTATTGACTGAAGGAGAGATGGACCGAGAGTAGTTTGGCGCTAGATGGAGTATGTTTCTATTCACTATGTACGTTCATATGTACTATTTGGGAAACCATCACACAGCAAATTACTGTTTGTGTGTGTGTGTTTGTGTTTGTTGTTTTAGCTACAGTATAATGACCATATATAACATATATTTCCAATTAAGGGTGGGCAATAAGATGATATCATATTGTATTGTGATAACTTCTGTTATCGTGATAGACTATGTGCTTCCCTGAGCATATCATCAGCTCTCAAGAACACTGACCAACTGCATGTTTCATTATAAAGAAGGTCCTGTTTAATTGGATGTGGTGCAGATTTGAATAAAAACCACTACTAAATATGGGATAATATTTGAATAGTATTTTTTAAGAAGCTGTCACTACTGATGCATTTTGTCTGCGATCACATGTATTGGGATAAATATCGTGTATCATGAAAATGTCTTTAATAATTGTGATAGAATATTTTTACCATATCGCCCGTCCCTAATTCCAATCTTGTGAGCTTTAGCATATCTTAGCCTTTTCGACAAGTTCCCCTTCCAGAAAAGTGGTTTCATGGCTGCTACCCTTCCAAAAAAACCTTTCATAATCCAGCTTCTTCAGACTGTAGAAGGATCAACTTGGCATCCTGATGAAGCTGCCAGATGCTGCTATCGCTCAAGCGTAAGGGGAGGTCACTCTAAATACTGTACTTGCCACTGTAGCCTATAGAAGCTTTCTGATTTTTATTTATTTTATTTTTTTCAGTTTTTTAATATTGCATACACATCTCTTGAATTTTCTGGTTGTATTCTAAAAAGGAAACGGAGAAATAATTCTAAATGGTCATCATACCATTGCTAAAACAATGGTGTATCTAATCTAATGGTGGCCTAAGACTTTTACACAGTGCTGTATACTATATATATAATAATGTTTGTGTGTGTGTCCAGACTTGTGTGGCATGCATATGTGTGGCACGTGCTTGGCGGGCCACTCTTTGTTTATTAGCATATCTAAATGACAGTGGCATCAGAGAGACTGCAGTAATTAAGGGTATAACAATGGAGCTACTAATGATGATTGACAGTCCATTACATGCCACAGGGAGAGAAAGAGGGAGCGAAAGAGAGAGCGAGTCTTTCTCTCCCTGTGGCAAGTAGAGACTCCGGTGTCTCCAGATCATCAGCACTCCATCTCACCTCAGTCTGTACACAGTCTCTGTACATACATTCGGTTCCTTGATTGTTTACATTATCTTAAGTTGCACTTTCATTTATTTCATGTAATTGGTGTTTTCGAAACTATTTTGCTTTCTATAATTTTTGGTATGTAAATGTTGTTATTTGTCATTGATCAGCTTTGACAAGAGTGTATCATAACAGTCATTCCAATAAAGCATTAAAAATGTGAGAGAGAGAGAGAGAGAGAGAGAGAGAGAGAGAGAGAGAGAGAGAGAGAGAAGAAATGACAGTAGACTTAAATGAGTATGTGTGTAGCGTGGGAGTGTGAAAATACTCTTTGCTAGGATTGCTTTTAGAAATTCATAGATTTTCCGTCTTGTCGTATTACACACACACACACACACACACACACACACACACACACACACACACTCCTGTTTAAAAAAGATCTCAGCCTCTTCATTCATCACTGTCTATAAACCTGTTTTCCCCACAAAACTATTTTTGCACTTTTACTCAAATATAAATTTACACATCACTCACGTTTTTTGATTGACACTCGACCTCATTAGCTGATACCCAATACTGATCATTTACCTACAGTCATTTATCCAGAGTGACTTACAGATGATAGTCTTACAATTCCAGCAATTGTGGTTTAAGGGCTCATGGACTCAACAGTGGCAGATTGGCAGAGGTTGGATTTGAAGCCTGGATTTTCTGGTCTATAGTCTATTACCGTATTTTTCGGACCATAAGGCACACTTAAAATCCTTTAATTTTCTCAAAAATCGACAGTGCGCCTTTAAATGCGGTGCGTCTAATGTATGAATTAATTCTGGTTGTGCTTTCTGACCTAGAACCGATTGTAGATGGTACACGGCGCTCATAAATCTGTTAAAATGTTTTAGCACGGCCTTGGTAAGTTACGAAGCTTACGGCCACCGTAATGCGCAGCATAGCGGAGTAATACGGTATGTGCTTCAGCATTAGGGTACGTGCATTCATTCATTCATTTTCGAAGCGGATTTCAAACTCAGCGCTATCAGTCACGCAGTACAACATGGTCATAGAGCAGCTGCGAGAGAATTCAACATTAACGAATCAATGGGTACGGAAGTGGAGGAAGCAAGGAGACGCCCTGCGCCAGGTAAAGACCAAACTGAGCTTCCGACGGAACTTAAGAGTTTTGTTTCATTTAATGCGTCTTATAATCCGGTGCGCTTTATGGTCCGAAAAATACGGTACTTTAACCACTAGGCTATATCAGTGTCATCATCTTAGTGACATCTAATGGTAACTTGTGTCGCTACGTTTTGGCTTGTTGTTTCTTGACGTACATGACTTGAGCCACATCGCACTCATTCACAGAATAAAATGGGTCAAATCCTGTCAGGCATAAATCCATTGGTTCAGGCCAGTATCTGCTCCATGCAACGTTACAGGTGCTTGAATATCAGCTTTATTGTTGGAGGTGCCAGTATTTATTTGTATAATAAAAGTCTATCTAAATCTAGCTAATTTGGTATTGGAGTGGTTGTCATTCTGTGGCCCCAGAATCCAAATCCAAATGGATTTGTGTCCTGCATTTCTGTCTGACAAACTACACAAGAAAAATTACAATGACACCCAATTTTGTTGCATTAGCCCTCCAGTTCTATTCAAACTTACTGGTATATTTTCCATGAGGTTAGTTTGATCACATCAATTTAAAATGACAATAATTAAAACTTATCCAAGTTCATGTGTCTAAAACTTTGTCGCTGTACCGCTATAGGTATGATTTTGTTCGCTTAGTGCCCTTATAGACTCTTTTAGGTCTTTTCATGCATCTGGATTGTATCCTGAAGTTTTTATCCACATGCATTTACACTTACTTCTCAAATGTATCTCCAGTCAGCCAGATTGAAATTTGACTGCTGTATCCTGCATAAATCAGTTCATAACACTGGACCACCCACTTCCTGTATTGTTTACAGTTTGCATCAAACCCCAAGATTTTACATAATATCTTTACATTTCTTTAAACTCAGAGGAAGATGCCAACCTCAGGAGTTAATGTTTAGAAGCAGATTGCTGTTAATAAAGCAATGATGCTGATTGCACAGATCACTTTGGGCCCAGGAGAGTACACTGGTGGGCGGCGATCGCATTACAGTTTATTTTGGACAATGGCATCTACTTACTCACAAGTTTCTTGCGTTCACCAGCTCTGCATATCCTCTGTTATTGTTTCATGCAGGGCTGGACGTCATGGATCACGTGTGCTATGATGGAAAATTTTGGCTGGGTGTCGGAAGTCAGACGCATCTTAGATAGATGCATTTACACTTGTTTAGTATGTGGAGGCAGTGCGTCTCATGCCACCTTCTAAAGTAGTTGGGACCATAGTGACTTCATTCAATCATTCATTCAAAATGCATTAACAATCCTAGACAGTGCGCCAAATCCATCGTAGGGCACATACAATACTCACACTCCAAGTGAGTTTAGAAACACCAGTTAACTTAATGCATGTCTTTGAATGTGGGAGGAAAGCAGAGTACCCAGAGAAAACCCTTGTGGAGATAGGGAGGACATACAAACTCCAGACAGGCCAAGAGTCCAAGGTCAGGATCGAACCAGGAATGATGGAGCTGTGAGGTGACCACGCTAACCACTGCCCCACCATAGTGACTTCATCCAAAACAAATGTGTATAAGATGTTATTTCTCATGTTTAATACAGCTAAAACAGGCTGGGGTCGATTTGACCTTAAAAACACCAATGCGTACAAAATGTGTACAGGACATTGGGAACAATTTATGTCAAATTATGTTTACCCCGTTGTCCCAATTCAATAAGGAAAAGTCATCAAATATGAAGCCAAAACATGACGTCAATCATTTATTTGGAGACGTCAAACACTGAATGGGGTCACATTGACCCCAAAGATAATAGGATGGTTAAAAGCTCAGTGTTTGTAGTATGGTGTAATGGGTCTGCTTTGAAGGACCACTGGATGAGTGCAGTTTTATTATATCTAAAGTATCCCAAAAAAAGTGCTTCTCTGGCGTCATGTCAGTGTGCCTCAGCGTGTCATGGCGTCTGTGTTGTCTTGGTGCCTACTTCTCTGCACTCACACACAGGTGCAAACAATTCCATGCCAGCTCCCCACCCGTCTGTTTCTCTCCACCTACAGTCGGCATCCAACCACGCCCTCTACAAACACATACAAACACGTATGTGACTTGTAACTATCAAGTTTTGTTGTGCATTCAACTGTCTGGCTATACTACCCTTTTGAAACGCAAGCCTTTGCACCATTAACAGAGCATTTATTTTTTAACCACATGTTATAAAGATAAACAACATTTATTGTATCTCTTTTAATAGTGGTTAACCTACAGTAGTATCAGTGCTTTGATATTGATGTGGTGGTGGTGTAGTGTGCGCTGTTTCCTCACAGCTCCAGAGCTCCCGGTTTGATTCTCAGCCCAGACTCTGCCTGTGTGGAGTTTGCATGTTCTCTCTGTGTCTGTGTGGGTTTCTTCCTGGTATTCCGGTTCCCTCCAACATTCCAGTTACATGCGTTAGGTCACAGACATACTTGTGTTTTGCTTCCAAACTCCACTGGAATTTATTTTAAACACTAATTTATACAAAACTTCAACTTCTTACTAAACTAAATTAAAGTGAGAAATCACCTTTGCAGTGGAATTATTACAATGGACATGAATTATGTATCTTAAATCTTCTCATAAGGAATAATGTAAATTGAAATAATCATTCTAGACCCCCAGAAAATCCACACTACATGAGGCATTATATGCGTTAATGGAGTTGTAATGTACAGGTGCTCACTGATTTACAATGGGGATATGTTCGGATAAATCCTTTGTAAGTTAAATGTATGATGAAATAAGTTTAATATAGTATACAGTGGGGCAAAAAAGTATTTAGTCAGCCACTGATTGTGCAAGTTCTTCTACTTAGAAAGATGAGTGAGGTCTGTAATTTGAATCATTTCTACACTTCAGCTATGAGAGACAAAATGATTAAAAACAAAAATTCCAGGAAATCACATTGTACGATTTTTAAAGAATTTAATTATAAATCATAGTGGAAAATAAGTATTTGGTCACCCACAAACAAGCAAGATGTCTGGCTCTCACAGACCTGTAACTTCTTCTTTAAGAAGCTCTTCTGTCCTCCACTCGTTACCTGTATTAATGGCACCTATTTGACCTCGTTATCTGTATAAAAGACACCTGTCCACAGCCTCAAACAGTCAGACTCCAAACTCAACCATGGCCAAGACCAAAGAGCTGTCGAAGGTCACCAGGAAGAAAATTGTAGACCTGCACCAGGCTGGGAAGAGTGAATCTACAATAGGCAAGCAGGTTTGGTGTGAATAAATCAACTGTGGGAGCAATTGTGAGACATACAAGACCATTGATAATCTCCCTTGATCTGGGGCACCACTCGGGCAACGAAGGAGTGGCTTCTTAAAAAGCATTTCAAGGTCCTGGAGTGGCCTAGCCAGTCTCCAGACCTCAACCCCATAGAAAATATGTGGAGGGAGTTGAAAGTCCATGTTGCCCCAAAACATCACTGCTCTAGAGGAGATCTGCATGGAGGAATGGGCCAAAATACCAGCTACAGTGTGTGCCAACCTGGTGAAGACTTACAGGAAACGTTTGACCTCTGTCATTGCCAACAAAGGTTATGTTACAAAGTATTGATTTGAACCAAATTTATTGACCAAATACTTATTTTCAACCATAATTTACAATTCAATTATTTAAAAATCCTACAATGTGATTTCCTGGATTTTTTTTCTCATTTGGTCTCTCATAGTTGAAGTGTACCTACAGTATAATGAAAATTACAGACCTCTCTCATCTTTCTAAATAGGAGAATTTGCACAATCAGTGGCTGACTAAATACTTTTTTGCCCCACTGTATACTGTATCATAGCAGAGCCAATCTTGTAAACCTTATAAACAGCCGAGCTTAAAACATTTATATTAACACAAAGTATATTTTATAATAAAGTGTTGAAAAATATCTAGTAATATAGTGAGTAATGGATTGAAAGAGAAAAGTAAAAGCAAAACACTTTTTCTACTGGTGAACTAGCATAGGTGCTAATGCTAACTGCATCCTGTATCCAGAGGACTCAGTTCCTTTCGGTTGGTTTTAATCAATGACCATTTTAGCACCCATGGGGACTTATTTGCATGAAGAATACATTACTGTAAATGTAAAAATAAAGAAAAACACAAGAAACACATTTTATTTGTTTTCAGCTATTGTGAATCTGAATCACTGTGTACTGAATCATGAATCATGAATCGGCAGGAATGAGTCATGTGGCTAGACTCATACAGGTAAGCTTTCCGAGTACCAAGCAAATGACGAAAACCGAGAATTCAGCGAGTTCCGAGGTGGTCAAGAACCGAGGTACCCACGCACCCCAACTTTGGGAAACACTGCATTAGGTTAATTGTTGTCTTTAAATGTGTTCCACTATGAATGAGTGTATGTGTGCCTAACAGTAGACTGGCACACTGTCTAAAGTTGGCTTGTGAGCCTAAATCGGATTAACCAGATAAGAAAATGAAGGCATGAACGAATGGAATTCTTATTATTCTTATCTTATAATACATTTTCACCTGCACCTCTGTAAGTGTTTCCCTTTATACTTATTAGTGTCGGGTGTAAATTATTGAGCCTAATCTGTGTTTGCTTGGACCTATTTAATTAGTGTAGAAGACTTTCATTGCTGTTTCTTTTGGCTTCAAACTTACCTCTTAACTGCTCACATTTACAGGACATTTATTAGAGACTGGAATGAGTAAAGGATTCTAACCATCAGCCCTGAACTGTTTCACTTGATCTGAACATACAATTTATGTACATACGTGGAAACACTATTTACTTAGAACTGACAGTAGACGTGACACATAAGCGGCATGTTTGCTTATCATAAGTGACCTTCTGTGTAATATTTCCTTCTGTAAGAAGTGCTGGTCGGAACAGAGTGACGTCAACTTCCATTTTAACTGAATCTTTAATGCCTCTGTATATAAAGAAGTCAGTGGAACTTGCGTTGAGATGGTGATGAGCTGGGTCGAAGTTGGACAGATGCATTTAAAACAGTTCACAAAACATGAAATGGCACAACAGAGTTGTGTATAATTTCCACATAATGGTGTGATGAATACTGGATCATCACCTCACAGGCAATTTCCTCTGTAGTACAGGTCGAACAGTCATAACGTTGTCGGTTTTTAGGAATAATTAACTGAAATGCGTCTCTATGGAAACGCTTCTTTTACATGCTGTAAAAAATGAAAGCCTCAGCAAAATCGATGTAGTGTCACTCAACGTTACACACATCGATGGCATAAAAATGGATTAGAAATGTCAAACCTGATTCGATATCAGTCCACCATTTCAGTTCAACAGTCCGGAGACATGGTCATAATCAGACAAAGGTAAAACTGTTTCGGAAATGTTTTAAACATGTAGATCCATCTAAAAAAAGAAAATGGGCCCACCCAAAGGATTTGTGCAGGTTGCCTGGTTGTGTTCAAAAAGCCTTCATCATTGATTCAATTAGTTCAAAGTGCAGGGTAAGATACATTGGTCTGCACTGCCCTGGATCAATAAACGCTTTTATGGAAGGTCCATGTGGAAGAGTAATAGTAGGACCTAAGCTATAACTAAGATTAATAGATAGAGAATGATGAGGAGAAAACACCAAACATAAATCTTTAAATGCTAAGCGTATTAGGTTTGATATATCTTCAAGACATTAATACACAAAATCAAATGCTTGCATTTATGTTGTTGGGCTTTATCGCTTTTGACAAGCATGAAAAAGAAACAAGCGAATCTGTAAAAGCCTGTGACTTAAATGGTAGCCATTCACATTAGGTGTGACTGATTTGACGAAAAGATCACGTGACAATGCAGGTATGCATCGCTTCACATCTACTATACATGCTGTATTTTACATGCTCTAATTTTGCACATTACACAATCTGTATTATATATGTACTTAGAAGTGGTGTCACGATACACTCTGCTCACGATTCGATTAACGATACTGACATCACGATTCCATTTTCTTATGATTAAACCCTACAATTAAAATAAATGACTAGAAACAGAGATTTAAACTTGTAAATACGATGCTCTATTGTAGATTTACCATGTCTTAAATAACCGAGATTCCTGTTTTATTTTGGAAGAATAACACTTCAAAATACTGCACTTTTCTTGTATAAAATGTAAACAAAAAGCTTCTTTAGTGTGATGCAATTAAAATTAATTAGAAGGCGTTTAAATGCATATTGCAGCATGACATATGATTGCACCCTCTGGTGTTCAAAAATGCAATTTCATTCCATTATGCCATTTAGCAAACGCTCTTATGCAGAGCAACTTGGACAATTGATACAGTCTTACAATCCAAGCAGTTTCGGCTTAAGGGCCTTGCTCATGGACCCAACCATGCCAGCTTGGCAGAGGTCGGCTTTGAACTTTCTGATCCATAGTCCAGCATTTTAACTGCTAGGCTACCACAGTCCACTTTCCGTCTATGCATTAGATGTAGATCTGTAGTAGATAAACAGAACGTGTGACATCAATTTCTACAATGCACACTGTGATGCATTATTACACCCATAGTACTCAGCAATGCTTTATCAGTGTAGGGTACCGGTACTGACTACATAGCCAAGACACTGCAGTGTTTCCCCTACACTGATTTATTTAATATCGGCATTGACTGCCACATATTGATTTTCTACTTTTAAATGATTGATTTTTTACTATTTAAGATGGGTAAAATCATTTCACTTGTAAAGCTGCATGCGGGGCATTGATTCACTCAGCCCTCCTTACCCCTTGTGCTAGTGCTGTCTCACTCTCTCTCACAACACACATGCATGGAACTAGAAACTGTCTTTGTGACAGGCGCAACACATTTCCTGTTGTATTCATGACATATTTCAGACTAGATCGGGGCACTTGTGCCAAAGGTATGAGAAACTAACATATTTAACTGTGGCGGCTGCGTTTCAGAGATGCAGTACATCTTATCTCGCTTCTCCTCCCCCCATGGTGCGTCAGCTTTACACCACAAATAATAACTCATTCTCAAGCTAATCTTTAACTGTCTGGTTGAAGCGCAGATCTGGCACACATAATTCACCTGGTAATACCTGCTCATCATCGTCATGTCAATGCTTATGAGTGCAGTGCCAGCCAAACATTGCTCAGCATTCAATCTACTCACACTGATGGCACATGCTTTGTGTTTAATAAACCTTTCTGCACCAGAGGCTGCACTGTTAGGTGTGTTATTATAACTGCTGTGCTACAACAGCTAATGTGCATACCTGAGCTTTCATTCTACCCAGGATTTGTCATACCTTTATGTTTTGCTTCTGTAGAACAGCAAGACCAGAGTTCTACATTTTTCAAGCAATCAAAGGAATAAATGAGTTCAGTATGAGTAATATGCTAACATGTACTTTAATGTTATTGACTAATTTACTGTAATAATGATAGTCTCAAAATTCATTGTTTGCATTTACAGTCTATTTCAGGCCATACAATTCCATTCTGTGCATGTACCATTGCGTCACAACGCGTGTGTAGTTAATTTAACATGCGTGGTAGAAAAACAGTGTCTGGATGAAACGAAGTGTATGGATCTGACTTTAAAGACCGTACGGTAGTCAGCAGGATGGATAGAGGATTGTTTGTGTGTTTATTTAGTTTATTTAATGTCACTTTCAGTATCAATGGCTATTTTTCGTCAGACATAAGATTACATCGAAACTAGTCATACATATTCAGATCAGGCCAGTTTAGCGTAATCAGTTAGCCTAGTGTATGTTTTTGGACTGTGGGAGAAAACTGGAGTATCCAGAGTAAACCCACGCAGACATGGGGAGGACATATAAACACCACACAGGCAGAGTCCATGGTCAGAATCGAACCGGGGATGCTGGAGATATGAGGTCATCACACTGCGCCATTGTGCCGATGATAGAACAGTTTGGAATAATTATCTGTTCAAACAACATTTGAATGGCAAATGAAAGACAGTGGGCTCATGATCATTTGTTTTTTATTTAACGTCACTATCAGCATCAACGGCCATTTCAGTGAAAGACAAAAGATTACACTGATACACAAGGGTACACTGAGGCTAGTCATACACACTGCCTGGCCAAAAACATTGTCACCACCTGGATTTAACTAAGCAAATAGGTAAGAGCCTCCCATCATATCATTACTGCATTGGTGATTATGTTTCAGCTGGTGATTTAACCCTAACTGATGCAGTGAGGAGCTTCTCATTTCTAAAACAACCATTTCGAAAGACACATCCTGTGGTCGTGGAAAAGATGTTCATCTGTTTCAGAAGGGTCAAATTATTGGCATGCATCAAATAGAGAAAACATCTAAGGAGTTTGCTGAAACTGCTAAAATCGGGTTAAGAACTGTCCAGTGCATTATTAAAAAGTGAAGGACAGTGGGGAAACATCATCTTCGAGGAAGAAATGTGGTTGGAAAAAAATTGTGAATGATTGTGATCGATGATCACTTAAACGTTTGGTGAAATCAAATCATAGAAAAACAACAGTAGAACTCAGGGATATGTTTAATAGTGGAAGTAAGAGCATTTCCACACACAATATGAAGGGAACTCAAGGGATTGGGACTTAACAGCTGTGTAGCCTTAAGAAAACCACTTGTCAGTGAGGCTAACCGGCAAAAATGTCTTCAGTTTGCTAAGGAGCATAAAGATTGGACTCTGGAGCAATGTAAGAAGGTCGTGTGGTCTGATGAGTCCAGATTTACCCTGTTCCAGAGTGATGGGTGCATCCATACTGGCAATGCTATGATCTGGTGTTGATGCAGTTGGTCTGGTCCAAGTTCAGCAACATTATGTGGCCAAAGAATGAGCTCAGCTGACTACCTGAATATACTGAACAACCAGGTTCCATCAATGGATTTTTCTTCCCTGATTGCACGGGCATATTCCAAGATGACAATGCCAGGATTCATCGGGCTCAAACTGGGAGCATGAGATATCATTTTCACACATGGATTGTCCAGACCTGAACCCCATTGAGAATCTTTGGGATGTGCTGGAGAAGACTTTGCACAGTGGTCCAAAGCTCCCATCATCAATACAAGATCTTGGGGAAAAATGAATGCAACTCTGGACAGAAATAAATGTTGTGACGTTGCAGAAGCTTGTGGAAACGATGCCACAGCAAATGCGTGCCATTATCAAAGCTAAAGGTGTGTGTGTATACACAGGTCAGGCCAAGTTACAGTAAGGAATGAACCTAGTGCATGTCTTTGGACTGTGGGAGGAAACCGGAGTACCTGGAGTAAACCCATGCAGACACAGGGAGAACATGCAAACTCCCCACAGAAAGGACCCAGGCTGCTCCACCCAGGATTGCACCCAGGACCTACTTGCTGTGTGTAAAAATTAACATGCTAAGCCACCTTGTTACAGATCGACAGGACTCATGTCCTTCTCGATGCTGTAGTAATGCTTATACCAACTGGCCTTTCTTGTGAATCCAAATGATGATTTTGTCAGATTGTTGAGCTTAGTGTGTGTATAAACAGTTCAGAATCTGCAGTCTGATTTATTTCAGTTGGATTGGACCGAAATCTCTGCGTGTAAATGTAGCCAGTCAGTTTATGCCTGCAGTTTCCTTGCCATCTGTTGTTGGGAGTCGAAGAGAGCGTAACTGGCATGTGGGTGGCATTACTGTCTTCCCTATTGATCATTAACCAATCATGGGCATCTGTGAGCTTGTTTATATGAAAGGGGGAAATTAGCTCCAAGAGGATTGATTCACTCAATGACATTATGTGAGCTGCAGAGACCGTGGCCAGAGACTCGATTAATTGGTTTGAATTGGCAGTGACTAAACAGAAAGAACACTGAGTGAAATCGTTTTTTAAAAATCCATTTTCTGTTCTAGTTCCCACCTCTAATATATACCCACTCTTTAAGGTGCACCTGTTCAACTGCTTGTTGACGCAAATATCTAATCAGCCAATCACATGGCACCAACTACATGCACTTAGGCATGTAGACATGATCGAGACGACCTGCTGAAGTTGCAAGATGACCATGCATCAGAATGGGGAAGAAAGGTGGTTAAAGTGACTTTGAACATGGCATGGTTGTTGGTGCAAGATGGGGTGGGCTGAGTATTTAAGAAACTGCTTTCTAGCCATCTCTAGGGTTTAAAGAGAATGGCCCAAAAAGAGAAAATATCCGGTGAGCGTCAGTTCTCTGGTCAAAAATGCCTTGTTGATGCCAGAGGTCAGAGGAGAATGGCCAGACTGGTTTGAGCTAATAGAAAGGCAAGAATAACACAAATAACCACTCGTTACAACATCTCTGAAAGCACAGCATGTCGAACCTTTGAAGCAGATGGGCTACAGCAGCAGAAGATCAAACTGGGTGCCACTACTGTCATCTGAGAACAGGCAACTCAGGCTACAATCCAAAGATGCTCAACAAAATTGGACGATATAGACTGGAAAAACATAGTCTGATTAGTATCGATTTCAGCTGCGATATTCGGATGGCCGGGTCAGCATTCAGCGTAAACAACATTAAAGCATGAATCCACCCTGCCTTGTATCAACGGTTCAGGCTGGTGGGGTGGTGTAATGGTGTGGCGGATTTTCTTGCCACACCTCGGACCCCTCGAGCATCGTTTAAACACCTACCTGAGTATTGTTGCTGATCATGTCCATCCCTATAAGACCACAGTGCACCCATTTTCTATGTGCCATGTCACAAAGCTCAAATAATAAACTTCTTGAACATGACAATGCATTGACCGTACTCAAACACCCTCCACACTCATCAGCTCTTAATCCAACAGAGAAATCTGGTGCAACTGTGAGATGTATCATGTCAATATGGACCAAAGTGTCTGAGGAATGTTTTCAGCACCTTGTTGAATCTATACCACAAAGAATTAAGGCAATTACCGTATTTTCCGGGCTATAAAGCGCACCGGGATATCAACGATCGGCTGCTAACGGATCTATTTTCATACATAAAGCGCACCGGGTTATAAGACGCATGAAATGAAACAAAACTCTTAAGTTCCGTCGGAAGCTCAGTTTGGTCTTTACCTGGCGCAGGGCGTCTTCTTGCTTCCTCCACTTCCGTACCATTGATTCGTTAATGTTGAATTCTCTCGCAGCTGCTCTATGTCCATGTTGTACTGCGTGACTGATAGCGTTGAGTTTGAAATCCGCTTCGAAAATGAATGAATGAATGCACGCACCCTAATGCTGAAGCCACATATTACCATATTACTCCGCTATGCTGCGCACTACGGTGGCCGTAAGCTTCGTAACTTACCAAAGACCGTGCTAAAACATTTGACAGATTGAGCGCCGTGTACCATCTACAATCGGTTCTAGGTCAGAAAGCACAACCAGAATTAATTCATACATTAGACGCACCGCATTTAAAGGCGCACTGTCGATTTTTTGAGAAAATTTAATAATTTTAAGTGCGCCTTATGGTCCGAAAACTACGGTATAAAGGCAAAAGGGGTCCAACCCGGTACTAGCAAGGTGTACCTAATAAAGTGGCTGGTGAGTGTGCATGCAGTTAGTCTTGTTATATATTCCTTGCAATCTGAGACCCATTATTTAAAAACAATAAAGCAACGGCTGTGTGGCAGGGCGGTCGCTCATCAGCATTGCTGACTGCTGGAAGGGAGGCTGAATTAAAAGATCCAAGAGGAATTAATGTAACCGCACAGTTCAACAGCTGTACAGTGCTACAGATGTAGAGCTGCCTTAAGGTTACTTTGCAAATTTGGTTACAAATGAACCAGAGCCAAAGTCATTACTGACAGCAGATCAGCTGTAGTTTGTGTGCGGGTTTTCCGTTACACGCTTAACAATAAGGTGTCAGATTTGCACTGCAGCCCAAACCAGTGCTCTTTTAATAGCCCTAATCTCTCAAGAGCTGTAATTGTGAGAGACGCGCAATGTTTTGCAGTATATTTCATCATGTACACTTATATATATGGGCACAAGGTCTGGATTAGGGGTCCATGCTTTCTGCCTGTCACACAATCTCTCTTAGTCTACAATGCGCACACAAACACGTCCACACGCCTGCTCTCAGTGGTGACAGATGGTGGTGTCAGTCATAATGAGATAAATCCGATTGCTGTCGAATGAAAGATGTCCATCCAATCCAGTAGGAGGAGGGGAAAAGTGAGGGAGAGAGTTGATCTGTCTGTGTCTGTATCAGTGTGTTTGCTCAGAGTGAAATTGGCATGGTGTGTGTGTGTGTGAGAGAGAGAGAGAGTGAGACAGAGAGAACAGCAGCACTAAAAGGATGGCTGCAGTAATTCATATTCTGCTACACATGCAGACACCCTTCCCCTTTGTCACGTGTCTAACCCCCATCTCTCTCACACACACAGCACAGCACAGCAGGGTGGACACTGCAGACAGCTTGGCGATACAGGGAAGGTGTGTCGGACGACTTCTATTGTTTCGAAATCTATTAAAAAAAACACTTTTACGAAAAAAAGACAGCTGATCAGGCAGAGGAAGGATGGAAAAGGAAGTGTATGTGTTTAGGAAGTCGAAGCAATTTAATTATAGCCTTCATTTACACTTGAGCATTTCTTTTATTGCGCAGATATGAATCTGTATTAGTTTCACTGAACCGTGTCTGCATTACGAGCATTCGGCCATGGGTTTCCCTCTAAGCAGTCTGTGAATGGGCAAAAATGTTGATATCTTCAGTAAAGCGTTTCTTTTTCTTCTCCGGTACCACTGAGCGAGTGCTTAGAAATTGAGGTATTCTGGGTTCAATGTGGCTCCTATTATTAGATACACCTAGTCTACTGTCACACACAGTGCTTCCCTCTATCTCTTTCACACAAGTGCACACAAAGGGTTAGCGATTGCCTCTTTTGTAAATACAACCATTTTCTAGCATGACCTTACTGGAGATGTCCTTAGGCTGTTTTCTCAATTTCCACCATGTTTAACTGCATGTCTGCTGAATAAGTCCACTATCGTCGCTTTGGCCTCACTGTTTTCTTTTTATTACATACAGTAGCCTCTTTTCTACGCCAGTAAGCATGCCCTCACAGCTTTGTGGCTGCAATTGTCCTGTCCCTCTGTTTTGCTCATGATTGCTCGTGTTTGCAAACATCTCTCGGCATGTCAGTGAGTGTGTTTACATGCACTTAATAATCCGATAACTGCAGAAAGCCAGAGTATGACAGTAATCCAATCCACGAGTTTACATGATTACGCACGTCTACGTATCAGCTATTGGGAAGACACTGGGTTTACGTGACTCAGGCAATAATCAGATTTCTGCTTTGCAACCAGCCAATGCTCTCCCAGAAAAATGTCTCCGTTTCCTAACATCTAGAAGATGAGGACTATTCAAGTTCTTCTTTTCCGTGAACATATGCTGCATTTCAGAGTAATGACCAGTGGTTTGGTAGCCATTTTGCGGGTGCTGCATTTAATTCCAGGTTGCCAGATCCCGCGAGAGAAATAAGCAACCAGGTCTATGGAAACAAGCCCAAAAGAAGCAGAAAAAAGAAGAAAAAAAATGCAACCTACAACAATGTAAAAGTGACCACTTGATCAGTTAAAAAAATGAAGAAAATAATAAATAATAATAATAATACGGTGGTATATTGGTCCTTGTCATTAATTCATTTCAGAAGGCTTGTCGAACCTATTACACATTATTAACACTTACATTAACCTACAGTTGGCCAAAATCATTAACACAAAGCTTATTTTATAATAAAGTGTTGAAAACTCTCATGTAGTTTAGTGAGTAATGGATTTGAAGTAAAAGCAAAACACTTACTCTGTTGGTGAACTCAGGGCGTTAGCTGCTAATGCTAACTGCTCAGGCTGAAAGCCAAAAAGAGTCATGGATCATGGATCGTAAATCAAGTTTTGGCTGAAACGAGTTGCGGGGATCAACTCATACAAGTTTAAGCAAGTGCGCCAAGCACCAAGCAAACGATGAGAACCAAACCAAAAGTTTCTAGTCAAAATGCGTCCAGTAATTTGATGACTTCCGAAGTGGCCGAGAACCGATATACCACTGTAAATGTAGATTTTCCTTTTAAGTTTAGAGGTTAAGTTTAGAGGTTGGAAAAAACCAGCAGGATCAAAGTGCACTTCCGGGACAGCTCTACACTGTATCCAGTTACATTTGCTGGATTGGATTTTCGTATCGGATTTATTAATCTGATATCTAGACCTTAATCCGATCTAATAAAGCTCAGTATGCTGTTTACATGACCATTTGAATAATCAGATAACTGCAGAAATCCGATTATGATTGGATTATTAAGTGAATGTAAACACACTCAGTGATGGATTTTGTATTGCTGAAGTCTTAGACTTCACCCAGTATATTGCTTCAGAAATATGAGACTGGAAGCTTTGGCAAAAGGGGAAAAGGGTAATGACCAGTGGTTTGGTAAACAACTTCAACTTCTCTGATTAAACAGACAAATGGCTGCGTTGCTTATGTGATCAGTATCAACACATTTATTCCTCCCTACATAGTAAGTAGAGCGTACATATTTTGATTAAGTACTACTTACTTAATCACTACTACTAAGTAAGTAAGTACTACTTACATACTTACTACTTACATTGTGTCCTGTTCATATCTTGCCTGTAGTATACGTATTTGATCTGTAATCCAATGTAATGCTTCTCTATTAGATGTGCTTTCTAACAGTATTATCTCTGTCTTCCCTAAGCTGCCAGGAGTGAAGAGGAAGCTGACTGGTGCTGTGGATGGTGCTGCTTCGCTGAATGGGGTCTCTGATACCTCAATGACCCAGTGCAGTGCCAAGCGACCATGTCTGGAGGATGTCACCATGGCCATGGGCCCAAGCTATTCTCAAACCCCATTCCCCACTGGAACTGGAGTGGTTAACCAAGGAAGTGGACTTGAAGGAAATAGACTGAACAGTAACAACAATGGTCTAGGTTCTCCCTACTCTATGCCTCTTAAGCCTAGTCCTGGATCAACACCTGTAGGTGGTGGGAGCTCAGGAAATCTGGCACCTTCCTTTAACCCAAATGGGAACTCAGCAGCCCCATCTGTGGAACAGGAACTCCAGGAGATTCTGGATGAGCTTACAAAAAACCCTGACCCTACTTTACCTGAACTTGACATTGATAAAATCTTGGGGAACAAGGTCGATGAGCAAACAAGCAGTGCTGGAAGCTTTGTCCATCCAGAAGGAAATGGAACTCCCAAACGTTCCCCACAAAGACCTTCTCACCTGGAAGCCCATCTTACTCAGTCCCCTGGTTTTCCCCAAGCAGGCTCTCCCCAGATGGGCCCTAGCCCAACTGGTGGTGTTTATAGCTTACCTCATTCTTCCAAACCTGTCCCGTCACCCCTTTCCTCGTCATCCTCCCAGGGCCAGAATCAGTCCAGATCACCTATGCTTTCAGCTGCACTCTCTAGTCGGTCCAATTCCAGCTGGCGTGATGTGTCACGTGCTCAGCAGCTTCAACAGTTGGCATCAAACAGTAAACACCACTCCACAAGCAGTGGAGGGCCATCACCGGCTCAGACGGGCTTACCCTCAGTGGGACAGCAGGGATCAACTTGGGCTGGCCCATCTCCGCCCTATCGGCCAGGGGACAAGCTTCCCAACTCGTCCCCTCACCAGCAGCCTTTCAGCCCAGCCAGCAGCATCCAGAGTCCTCAGAGCTCCCTCATCTCCAGTTTAACTCCAGCCCCGTCTGCTGGACCTTCTCCTCCTTATAGACCAGAAAAGCTTGCTAGTCCAGCTCTCGCTCAGCCACCTTTTAGCCCACAAAACCCCCTTCTTCCAGGAAGTACTCCATCTGGAGGCTCAAATTCTGCTGTCCAGGGCTCCCAAGCTAATTATCTGAGTGGCATACCCCAAGCATCAAGCACCACAAGACCATCCCCTCCTTATCGGACAGAAAAGCAACACCCCAGTCCAGCCGGACCAACTCAGCCCGGCACACAAACTTCCACACAGGGATGTCCTTTCAACTCACAAAACAGTCAAGCGCCCAATATGTCCAGTCAGCTCTATAAGGCCATAACATCCAACCAGCCTACCAGCAACAGCCTCAAACTTCTAATGCAATCATCACAGTCAAAATCTGCTCAGTTGCAGCTCAGCAAAGCCACTTCATGCAACATGGGTCCGGAGTCCTTCTCTTTGAACAACACCAAGCCTTTGCGGCATTTTGATCTCGAACCCCACGCTTCTAAAATGGGTCCTGTTTCCCTGGGTGGATTCCACAATGGCAGCATGCAGCCCACACCTCCTCCTTCAGCCACTGGCCATGTACATCTGCTTCAGCAGCGCATGCAGAGAGGGATGCAGGCAGATGGCATGGTACCCCACTGCAGAGAGGTGCGTACTTCAGCTTGCTTAGTTTACTTTTTGCATAGAGTATGTACGTTTTTCACAGAACAGCAAAGCTGTGTATTCTCAGTCATGGCAAAGGATACAGTTAACTCGAAACCAAAACTTGTTTGTATAAATCTCTGTATCGCTTTACATTCTGAATAGCACTTTCATCTTGATATGCGGTCACCAGTCACCATACAGTGGAATCCAGTCCATTAGATAATATTAACAGGTATCTTACATTTCTGTTGGCCATCCTATCTCAGGTCTTCCTGTCTGTCAAAATCAGCGGTGGATGAAATACACAACTTCATTACTTATGTCAAAGTATATATATTATTGGTGAAATGTTACTTTGATACAAGTGAAAGTTGTAGCATCAGATTTTTACTGAAGTACAGTGGTGCTTGAAAGTTTGTGAACCCGTTAGAATTTTCTATATTTCTGCATAAATATGAGCTAAAACATCATCAGATTTTCACACAAGTCCTAAAAGTACATAAAGCGAACCCAGTTACACAAATGAGACAAAAATATTATACTTGGTCATTTATTTATTAAGGAAAATGATCCAATATTGCATGTTAGTAAGTGGCAAAAGTATGTGAACCTTCGCTTTCAGTATCTGGTGTGACCCTCCTGTGCAGCAATAACTGCAACTAAACGTTTCCTGTAACTGTTGATCAGTCCTGCACACCAGCTTGGAGGAATTTTAGCCCATTCCTCCATACAGAACAGCTTCAACTCTGGGATGTTGGTGGGTTTTCTCACATTAACTGCTCACTTCAGGTCCTTCCACAACATTTTGATTGGATTAAGGTCAGGACTTTGACTTGGTCATTCGAAACCATTACCTTTATTCTTCTTTAACCATTCTTTGGTAGAACGACTTGTGTGCTTAGGGACGTTGTCTTGCTGCATGACCCACCTTCTCTTGAGAGTCAGTTCATGGACAGATGTCCTGATATTTTCCTTCAGAATTCTTTGATATAATTCAGAATTCATTGTTCCATCAATGATGGCAAGACGTCCTCTTCCAGATGCAGCAAAACAGGCCCAAACCATGATACTACCCCCCCCCCCCCCCCCCCCCCCCCCCCCCCCCCCCCCCCCCCCCCCCCCCCCCCCCCCCCCCCCCCCCCCCCCCCCCCCCCCACCCCCCCCCCCCCCCCCCCCCCCCCCAAACCAAAACCCCCCCCCCCCCCCCCCCCCCCTCCCTGAATTCTTTGATCTAATTCAGAATTCCTTGTTCCCATCAATGATGGGCAAGGACGTCTTCTTCCAGATGCAAGCATTTACAAAACAGGCCCAACCATGATACTACCACCACCATGTTTCACAGATGGATAAAGGTTCTTATGCTGGAATGCAGTGTTTTTTTCCTTTCTCCAAACATAACGCTTTTCTTTTAAAACCAAAGTTCTATTTTGGGTCTCATCCGTCCACAAAAACATTCTTCCAATAGCCCTACTGGCTTGTCCACGTGATCTTTAGCAAACTGCAGACAAGCAGCAGTGTTCTTTTTGGAGAGCAGTGGCTTTCTCCTTGCAACCCTGAATTTTCTGCATCCTCCATTTGTACACAATCTGTCTGACTGTGGATTGGTGAAGTCCAAACTCTTTAGAGATGGTTTTGTAACCTTTTCCAACATGATGAGCATCAACAACTTTTTTCTGAGGTCCTCAGAAATCTCCTTTGTTCGTGCCATGATACACTTCCATAAACGTGTGTTGTGAAGAGCAGACAGATAGATCCCTGTTCTTTAAATAAAACATGGTGCCCCCTCACACCTGATTGTCATCCCATTGATTGAAAACAACTGACTTTAATTTCACCTTCAAATTAACTGCTAATTTTAGACGTTTACATACTTTTTCCACTCACTAATAAGTCATATTGGATAATTTTCCTCAATAAAAAAATGACCAAGTATAATATTTTTGTCTCATTTGTTTAACTGGGTTCTCTTGATCTACTTTTAGGACTTGTGTGAAAATCTGATGAAGTTTTAGGTCGTATTTATGCGGAAATATAGACGATTCTAAAGGGTTCACAAACTTTCAAGCACCACTGTACCTTCTTTTAATAATACTCATTATTACAAATAAATTCTTAGGCCATTGCATTTTTGTACTATTGCCACAACACTTACAATAATACCACAATTAATACCCCTAATAACTGAATTCAAATTCAAATTCAGCTGACGTTCAAATTAAAAAATGCTTGCTGAGGAATCATGAACTTGTGACCCTATTATACTGATTCTTAATAGGCTGTCTTTGTCAGTGTCACCTTTGAAAAAACCAATCACATTTTAGAAAACAAAAAAAATCTTCAAAGTAACAAGTTACGAGAACCTTCTTATAAATGTAGTGGAGAAAAAAAGGACAATATTTGACTTTAAAATGTAGTGAAGTTACAGTTATAAGCTTGCATAAAATATAATACGCTGGTAAATTATAGATACTCAAAAAGCTTACTTAAGCTTACTCAAATAGATGTACTTTACTGTCTATGCCTGGTCATAATATATAGACTAATGAAAAAACTGGCCAGCTGAGAATCCATTGACATGAGAAGAGCAATGAAACTACGGAAAATAAAAGGAAAAAGAGAAAGAGAGCTGGTCAGTCATTTTCTACAGGTGTGCACAGTTTAATGGCCGCATTACATTCTGTGAAACATGTCATTGATCGACATGGACACTGTCCAGACATTTCCATAGTCACATAGTCTTTTTATGCTACTGTATTGTCAACATAAAGGGTATTTTCACAAAATAACTGCATGCAAAACAATACGTATCAGAGATATTGCTGAAAACGTGAGTGGAACGCTACCATCTACACAATGTCTGAAATTTACATTTACAGCATTTAACAGACACCCTTATCCAGAGCGACTTACAATTGATACAGTCTTACAATCCAAGCAATTGTGGGTTAAGGGTCTTGCTCAAGGACCCAACAGTGGCAGCTTGGTAGGGTTGGGATTTGAACCCTGGACCTTCTGGTCCATAATCCAGTACCTTACCCACTAGGCCACCACAATCCCGCATATATCATATATCTCCTATTATAATATATTATTTTTAAGAACTTGGTCTTTAAAGTGAACGGACGTTGGTCAAATGGCTGTTAAAGAGCACATACCTGTACTTACATGCTTATTGTGGTTGGCCTATTAATGCATACTCAGTTGAAGAAGTAGGTTGGCTCATTCTGGTTGTCTTGCATATTCAAGGTGTCAATAAAGATTGTGTGTATACATCAGTTTGTGTAAAGATGGGGGATCAGGGGTTAACTGAACAGACAACAGAAAAGAGGGTAGAGCTGTGAGTCTTTGTCTGTAATTGGCATTCTTGCCTAGGGAATGCACATAGACAAGACAGCTACATTAATTAGGAATGGCCAACAGTTTGTTTGCGTAGTGAGGAGTACAGCCTCTGAAGGCACAAGAGTTTGTTATTGTAGAGATGGCAAGATGAAAACAGGGCAGAAAAAAGATAACATTTTACACATGGTATGCCGGCTCAATTACATTTCTGAAGAAAAAGAAAAAAGGAAGTCTATAAATAATTTGTTATAGTATTTGTCGTCATATAGAAAGAATAATCCACTCGCAGTAATTCAGTGTGTGTGCGTACGTGCGTGTACACTTGTCTCTGCTAGTGTTTGTATTGATTAATGGGAAAAATCGTATGATAATATGCATGCATTTAAAAGGGAATGAGAAGGTTCCTCTTCTTGAGGTCTATGTGTGTGTGTTGGGCAGCCACTAACGGGAGAAAGAGTGTGAGTGTGTGAATGTGTATGTATAGAGTTTCAAAGTGCCGCCTGGCATTGTCTCTTGCAAGACGGGGATCTGTTTGAAGACATAGTCCACCTCTTTGAGCCCACTAACCCCCTTTCATCACTCCAATAAAAGATAGTGAATTTAGGAGGAGGTGGGGGCCTCCTTTAGCAGGCCTGGCTGCAAGCTTAAAGAGACCCCTCTGACATTAAATTAAGGAGAGAGAAAACAAACCTGTCACCCCTAAACATACACAAATACAAATGCAGAGCTTCGGCACTCTTAGTTCCTATAATACAGACTAAAGGAAAGGTTTAAAAAGAAATCTAATTTACACAAGCTGTGAGTCATTGCGAGATGAGCTATTTCTCACTTTTTCGTTATTTTGGTATGTCAAATTCTTTTTTATGTGCAACATGAACACCAGTTCATACTCATAAGTGCCAGTGAAGGCCTATTTAGATCAGATAATCTAGTGAATGTGATTAAAATGTCTTCTGGTAAAAACCTTCAGATGAAGGGTACATTAAAGAAGAATGCCACCGCATTTTTATTTTATGGAAATTCAGAGTAATTATAGAAAATACAGCAATGTACTGTTATGACCCTATGTACAGGAAAGTTGCAATGTATTATTTAAATGCTTTGATAGACAGTATTACGAACAGCATGGAAGATCAGCCAGGGGATACAGACTCAACAAATAAATATGAACCAGTTTATATAGCCTTCAGATGAAGGGTACATTTAACAAAGGCTTGAGATAAGTTGAGTGAATAACAATATATGTGCCATGAAAAAGGTAAATTAATAAATAACCTTAATCAGGTCCTCACACATCATTACTTTTGGATTAAGGTCAGGACTTTTGACTTGGCCATTTCAGAATATTAACTTTATCCTTCTATTGCCATTCTTTGGTAGAACCACTTGTGTGCTTAAGGTCTTGTTGCATGACTCATGTTCTCTTGAGATTTACTTCCATCAGTTCAATCAGAATTCATTGTTCCAACAATGATGGTAAACTGCCGTGGCCCAGATGCAGCTAAACAGTCCAAAATCATGGATACTACCACCACCATGTTTCACAGGCAGCATAAGGTCTGATTTAACCCAAAAAGTACTGTTTTGGTGTCATTCATCCACAAATTGTTTTCTAAAAGTCTTCAGGTTTGTCCACATGATCTTTGGCCAGCAGACAGGCAGCATTGTCCTTTTTGGAGAGCAGTGGCTTTCTCACAACACTGTGGTTCCATGTTCTCCTGGTGGTTCACCCATGAACATTAACATTACCCATTGAGTGTGTTTAAACTTAATAATGCGGTAACTGAAGAAAATCAGAGTTTGTCAGTAATCCTATCAGCGAATACATATGCACTAGAGTAATCAGGTAGTGGGAAACCTCCAGGTTTACATGACTCAGGCAGTAATCGGATTTCTACTTTGCAACCAGCCAATAATCTCATAGAAACATGTGACATAAAATTCAAGATTCATTATTTTTTATTTTCTCGTGTATATACCATGTTTCAGAGTCTCCCCGAAGTGTTTGATAGCCGTTTCGCTGCCTTCAATTCCGTGGGGCGTTTAATTCCGGGGTTGCCAGAGCCAGCGAGAAAAAATCCGCTAACGTCAATGGAAAAAGAGGTCAAATAAAGCCAAGTCTTTAATATACTCAGACCTGGCAACCGTGGGGGAAGGCTCAAACACATGTGCAAACTGAAAACACTGATTATAATCTGGTAACTGGTATATGCTATGAGTAATCCGATTACGGGGGTAGAATCCAGCTCACTTTATCATATTTCTTAATCTGATTTCTAAATTGGAGTACAATGTATACATGACCACTTGAATATCAGACAGCAGCTGAAATCCGACTATGATTGGATTATTAAATGCATGTAAATGTACTCACTGTTTGTGACCTCGCAGATTATAACATGCTTCGCTGTTGTAGTAAACCTTGAGGGTAACAATGGTCTTGAATTTCCTCTGTTTATACACATCTGTCACAATGTGGATTTGTGGAGATTATTATTTTGTAACCTTTTACAGCGTGATGATCATCAACATCTCTTTTTCTGAGGTTCTCAGGAATCTCCTTTGCTTGTGCAATGATGCACTTCCCTATGAAGGCACTTCCCTGTTCTTTAAATACCACAGTGGATCCACTCTCACCTGATCGGGTTTAATTCGGTTCTCTTTACATTTAGTCATTTATCAGACACCCTTATCCAGAGAGACTCAACTGATATGGTCTTACAATACAAGCAATTGTGGGTTAAGAGGCTTGCTCAAGGACCCAATATTGGTAGTTTGACAGTGGTAGGATTTGAACCCTTGACTATTCTGGCTTGTAGGTCAGTACCTTAACCACTAGGCCACCACAGTCCTATCTACATTTAGGACTTGATCTAGCTCATATTTATGCAGCAATATAGAACATTATAAAGGGCTTACAATCCTTCAAGCACCACTGTACCTTGAACACCAGTCCTTTGTCATTAGTGGATTATTTTACTGCTTTTGAATTTAAATTAAACTAAACTTGTAGCTTTGAATCTATGCTGCAAAAAACTAAAGAAGTTACCATTTGAACCTCAAACATTTTGACCCATTTGAGGTTGGTCAACATCTGAACTGCTACGGCTGGGGTTCATTTTCCTCTGCCCTGGTAAATTGTAAATGTTGTTACTGTGAAATGCAAACACCTAGCTGCTCAGCCACAATATCTACAGTGTTAGTTACTGCCTTCAAAACTGCCCCCGGAAGCCACATCAGCATAAGAGCTGTTCATTTAGACCTTCATCGATTAGGTCACCTTGTGCAATGGCAAGGTTTGACTGAAGTGCTGTAAAGTAAATCACCATTGGACCCTGGAACAATAAAATCACATACTTCATGCTTCAATATGTGACAAATGAATCTGGGTTTTGCAAATGCCATGAGAACTCTACATGCTCTCTCCAAATTCAGTGAAAAAAGGAACAAAAACCTTTGTGCGTTTTTTACAGTAAGAGGTAACTATTAAGAAAAGTGAAGCATTATTGGGGTGTTTTTGTGAAATCTTGACAAGAACGCAGCCGTTTTCCCAGCAGGAGATGCTTTCTCGGATTTGTTTACTGAAATGGGGATCCCCTCCTCCCTCCCTTTCTTCCTCCCTTCGTCTTTGTGCGAGTTTCTCTCTCCCTTCCTCTCTCACACTTTTATATTCTGGCTGAGGTTTGCTCGTCAGCCTGGTGGTTTGCAAAGGAAGTCTGTGTGTTTGTGAAAAGAACAGAGGTGAGCTTGTCTTTCTGTTCATCTTCATCCTTGCAGCCTGAGTGGAATCATATATAGACACAATCGAGTTTTGTTTCTTATTAATCCCCATCACACTCTCTCTCTCTCTCTCTCTCTCTCTCTCTCTCTCTCTCTCTCACTTGCTGTTTTTTGTGCTTTATAATTACTTACAACTCATTGCTGTCCTTTCCAGCTTGCTGTGATAGATGGACCTAGCCAAGAGGTGCATGTATGCGCGTGTGTACATGTCGGTTGTGCGTTTGTGATTAATGCCGTCCACACAGCTTCCTTCACAAGATGCCCTTTCTACCCCTGACCACACGAACTCACGGCATGCGGGTCCGACTACATCCGCCATGCGATGTGGCAAATGTTTAGTCTCTGTTTGAATGCACATTTCCAGTATCGTGAGTTAACTGGAATCGTTCTCATCTAGATATCATCATCTAACAGTTGCTACAGAGCGCAGAGATGTCAAGGTTTAGCTCTTTGTTTACATGCCATTAAGGTTAGTCAGTGAAAGTGAAGCTAACGTGTGTGGTTCAGTCCAAGAGGACAGGAGTTAGAAACGGAAGGAAACAGGGAAACGTGTACATACAATTACACACACACACACACACACACACACACACACACACACACAAACAAAAAAAAAATCAATTTGACCTCAGTTCACTCCAACTACTTGTGGTCCCTCTCCCCCACCCATCCTGTGATTCTCTCTCTCTCTCTCTCTCTCTCTCTCTCTCTCTCTCTCTCTCTGTATGTCCTTCCTCCAAGGCTAAAACTGTGTTGAGGGGGTGAGAGACAGAGCTGAGAGAAAAAATATTGCATGCCAGCACCCTCCCGCTCTCTCTCTCTCTCTCTCTCTCACACACACACACACACACACACAGTGGGGATATGCCATTGGCATAATATTGCTGAAGGGTGGCATGGTGGTGATCCCCAGTCACATTCCCAGTCTGCATAAGTGCAGTTTGTATGTTCTCCCTGTGTCCACATGGGTTTTCTCTGGGTACTCCTGTTTCCTCCCACATTCCACAGACATGCATTAGGTCCCTCTAAAGTGTCCCGGTGTGTGTGTGTGTGTGTGTGTGTGTCCTAGTCCTATGATGGTTGCCAGTAGGGGTGGGTGATATGGCTGAATAGTTTTTTTTTCCAGTCAATATCAGGATCATTTGTAATGACCTCATTTTAAGACAAAGCCAAAGAAAAAGGCTGACTTTAAACCCTTTTTTAATTTTACCACCTTTTTTGGAACTTAACTACCTTATTTATCAAGGCACGCAGGCAATAATATCAACACAATGAAAACCAGACACAAATAAGAATATGGTAATGATCTCCAGGATGCACACTAAATTGTCAATTGTCTTCAATAATTTCCTTCGGGATAAATAAAGCATCCATCCATCCATCCATCCATCCATCCATCTATCCATCTATCCATCTATCTATCTATCTATCTATCTATAGTAAAATGACCTAACCTCAAAAGATGCAATAAATAAACATTAAAGAAACTCTTACACTTAAATACAAAATGTGTGCAATGAAAATGTTTTGTAAATGTAGAAAAGCATAGCAAACCTAGACGTAGGTAAACTTAATATCTGTAAGATGTAGTAAACATAAAATATCTAAAACCTACTAAAAAAAAGCTTACAAAATCCAATTCAGCTCTGAGGTAGTGACCTAATATGTAAATCTAATAATATCTATTAAAATATGATAATTATCCAGTATACAAAAAGTTATAAACATAACTCCAGTATTAGACATGGCTTCATTTCTCTTCATATTGCAACTTACGTGTGAGTGGATAGCATCGCCGCCCCACAGCAAGAAGGTCCTGGGTTCAATCCCAGGGTGGAGCATATATATGACTAGTCTTGATGTAACCTTGTGTGTGTCGCTGAAATGGCCACCGGTGCTGATGGCGACATTTAATGAACCAAATAAACAAACAAACATGTGCGGGTCGAACAGAAGTGGACTAGGAAGTAAGCGACTGATAATGGCTCTCTTTCTATGGATTCCAGGCACTCCAAATAAAGTTAGGGAAGCATAGTCTTTAAAAAGCGTTTTCGGCCCGGGAGAACATAGCAGCTATCAAACACGCCGAGAAGCTGGACACTCTTGGGGTTTGTTCATACAACCGAGCTTGGCATATTCAGTTTTTCCTGGCGGCTTACATTTAAAGAGTTAAAGGGAAAAAATCGAAATATTCTATTGAAAAATGTTCTTATTGCTACTGATGATGTATTTATCGCTATACATATTGTTATTGTTTTATCTCTCAGGCCTTGTTGGCAGGTTGGCTGCTGCCTTGTGCCCCATGCTGTCGGTTACAAACTGTGACCCTGAATTAGATTAATAGTGTTATAATGAACAAATGAATTATATTACTGTAGCTAGTTTCCCCACACCTACAACAACCCAAACCTTAACTAGGGTAACATTAAGAAAATCTTTTGTCTCTTCTGCACTCTGATGCAGTTTTAGCAAAAAACGAAATTGTGGGGACCAGCAAAATGTCCACTTCAGATCTTTGTTTACTTGTGGGGACATTTGGTCCCCACAATGATATATAAACTTGACACACACACACACTCACGAACACAGGGGCCGACTCAGCAGGGAGTAACTTTGTTTTGAGCCTCTCTATCATTTTTCTCAGTGAGAAACAGTAACTTCCACTCACTGTGGTAAATGATTCTTAGCATTGTACTTATTTATACATTTATTCCCACACACAAAATAATTAAACAACGTAAGCAGAGAAATAACAAGACACATTTTGATGGCTTAACGCTTAAGGTGGGTAGCACAGTTGGTCCCTCACTGTCCATCAGTGAGTCACTGTCTCTCTCACCCACCCACATACACTAGACATACACCATGCTGCAAGCAACAATTGTCTTAGCAAGCAAAAACATAAGTGTAGGGAAATGTACTTTAGTTATGAGATTTTTATAACATAGTTAAATGGGTTTTTATAAGATAATTCTGTTTTTCATTAATATGTAATGAATATTATGAACTATAATTATTTCCATTTATGCCCGAACCCTGTGTTCTACAGGGACAGGTATCAGAGGCCATGCAACCTCGACTAGGAAAAAGCATGGTTGAAACAGGAAAAATGGTTTAATTGTTTTTTTTTTACTTATCTGCCAGTTTATAAGATTACAGTAGTAAAATGCTTAGAAGCTTAATAATTTTAGATTAAAATACAGGCATCCGCCGTTTAATGTCTGCATTACATTCTGTTGACCACACATTCCCATAGTCACATAGTAGTGTAAATACTTTGCACATAGTGTTTTATTTACATTTATGTAATTTACATAAATGGCAAGCTTAAGCAGGGGGACATGCCTGGCACTGCAGGATCTGAGTCCCTCTCGGCGTAGTGTGTTACTGATGGTAGCCTTTGTTACTTTGGTCCCAGCTCTCTGCAGGTCATTCATCAGGTTCCTCCCTGTAGTTCTGGGATTTTTGCTCACCGTTCTCATGATCATTTTGACCCCACTGGATGATGAAATCTTGCGTGGAGCCCAGATCGAGGGAGATTATCAATGGTCTTGTATGTCTTTCCATTTTCTTACAGTTGCTCCCACAGTTGATTTATTCACACCAACCTGCTTGCCTATTGTAGATTCACTCTTCCCAACCTGGTCCAGGTCTGCAATTTTTTCTTCCTGGTGTCCTTCGACAGCTCTTTGGTCTTGGCCATGGTTGAAGTTTGGAGTCTGACTGTTTGAGGTTGTGGACAGGTGTCTTTTATACAGATAACGAGGTCAAACAGGTGCCATTAATACAGGTAATGAGTGGAGGACAGAAGAGCTTCTTAAAGAAGAAGATACAGGTCTGTGAGAGCCAGAAATCTTTTTTGTTTGTGAGTGACCAAATACTTATTTTCCACCATGATTTACAATTAAATTCTTAAAAAATCCTACAATGTGATTTCCTGCATTTTTTTCTCATTTTGTCTCTCATAGTTGAGGTGTACCTATGATGAAAATTTTATAATATGGACTTTTATATCCTTATATCCTATAATTCTTAGGACACTGAATGGATGTTGATCAGATGGACATTAAACTGCGAGTACCTCTAATTTTATAATCATAATTACTCATAACAACTCATAATTACAAGTCTAAAATAAATTGGCCTTTATTGAAAATGTTTATATTTGTTACCTCAAGATAATCATTCTTTGCAGTATTGCAGTGTGAGTGGGCGAGAGAAAAACTATCCAACCCGTGTTTGGCATTATGGCGTCATGCCATCAAAAATGTGTTTTGTCGTTTCTCTGCTGGCTTTGTTTACTTGTTTTGCATTTGGGGGGGAAACTAGTAACATCGGTGTGCTTACTTATGCACATATTTCGTTCAATCTGTTCTTTTCCGTACTTGCACTGTTTACTTTGGAAGACATGCGATGGCAATTTAGACCAAAACATCTTATTAAATTTAAAAACTGCCATTTAACAATGAAGAATGGTGAAACAGAAAGGCATCCTACCATTGCTGAAGATGCCACATCCATATGTGGCAAGAGAGCATCCGTGAGCATATACCGTGGGAGGGAGTGATGACATTGGTGTCTGTGTAGCCTAGCGAAAGCAACACTCAGGCGTCTGTGAGCTCATATGTAAGGAATGGGGCAGTTAGCACCCTCCTCAAAACACCCAGAGTTACCTTTGCATGCACTGTAGTCTGAAAATATGTAGTGGCTGGCTTCACGTGTCTCAGAGGAACCACATGCTAGCACATGCCTTAGTTTCCCAGGTTGGTTGCTGTGTGTAATGGGGGACTCAGTGGGTGGGTATTGGAAATTGATTTTGGAAGGAGTATTGGGTTTAAAATAAGCTCTAGGTATCAAAGGCTCACCAATATTAATCTAAACAGATCTAGCAGTGACGTTCTCTTTTTTGTAGCCAAGAGTATACACATAGCAGTATGAGGTATCCACCACTTTAAACATGTTTTGAGCTATATCATTTTTACAATGTTAGATCCTTAGTGATAACTGAGGCTACTACACTTAACATAAATGTATATTTATCACCTTTCGCCAGTCTTTCACTGTGTGCTATGGCCCGGTTCACTTTGGTAAAAAGTTAGGAAACCCCTGATCTACTGCACTGCATCATTTTAATTAGACCAATAAGAAAATATAACCTTTCAGCACAACCTTTGTAGCATCATAAAGACATGTGGACACAAGCCAGCTCACTTTATTTTTATATCGAGCTCAGACAGTAGGCACATGTTATGCATTTGAAAGAGAAATGGGGAAGGGGTCTTTTCCAAAGTTCATGGAGAAATCACTGTATTATCAATCTTAACAGGCAAAATTAAATCTGTAAGCATGCATCTAATTGCCACTGAAATCTATATTAAATCATAACAAATTTATATTATATCTTTCTTTCCTTTTTTTAATTTGTATCAGTTATTATAGTTATGTGAAGGACTGTCACATCACAGGCACTACAAGTTTTTTTTTCAGTAATTAAACTAGTTAAACTTTTTGTGTTCATTAAAAAGCCTCATGCATAAGTATGTGGTCATCCCATCTAAACGCAGGCACACCCATTGCAAATAAATAGACAAAATGTTCATAGATTAACATTATAGAGTATGGGGTCTGCTAAAGTGCTCTGTGATTTTTAGAATGGCATTGTCATAGACTGCCACCTTTCCATGACCAGCTGTCAAGACCAACATGAAGTAGTAGGTCACACAAGTACACAAAACATCACTGCCAAATGTCGAAATGCATTAAAAGCATCTACTCATTGTCAGAATTAGAACTGTTCGATGGGAGCATCATGGTTTGGGTTTCTATGACCAAGCAGCCACATACAAGGCTAAGATTATTATACTAGACATACTGCCAGATGTTAGCTTAAGTACTTAAAGTACACTGTTATCTGTTGACTTTTTGTGGTGTTAGCTCTACACCTTAATTACAGTGAAGCGAGTCTTAATGTTCCAACATAGAATGGCACGAATGTGTAAACAAGTGTATTACTGTTGAATACTAGTCTGAATTCTCTCTGAAAGGTTAGCATTTGGTACATACTGTCTCACTGATTCAGAGCTTGTGCAGGTCATGAGACGCTTTGCAAGTCAATAAAGTCCAAATGTCACATCAATAACACTAGAACGGACCTTTTGAATTTTTCAATAGTGATGTAATCTGTTACTGTAGGTTTGTGGTGAGTTTGAATGATACCTAACTGGCTACCATAGAGTAGTGCAATAAAGCCTATAATTCTGGGTCCTGTAGTGGCTGTGGTGGAAGATGAATTAGTAGATAAGACTAACAAAAATGGAAAAAAGAAGGAAAGACTGAGATGACGTTAGTCACAACCCCCAGCCCCCACCCCCAGCCCAAAAAAAAAATTGCAAAAAGATTTCAATAACCTAACGCAAATCTTTTTGCTCTTTTGGCTTTTCAACAGAAAATAGCAGTTTTTGTAAATTACAATTCATAGGGTTCAACACAAGCAACTGAGTTTTAAGTGTCGTCTTCACCACCCCAACCGTGAACTTTCTGGCTAATAGTCCAGTACCTTAACCATGGAGCCACCACTGCCCTCACAGACACACACAAAGAGATTTGTTTATTCTTTGTTGATGCAATTTGATAAATGCCTACCGTATTTTTCGGACCATAAGGCGCACTTAAAATCCTTTAATTTTCTCAAAAATCGACAGTGCGCCTTTAAATGCGGTGTGTCTAATGTATGAATTAATTCTGGTTGAGCCTTCTGACCTAGAACCGATTGTAGATGGTACACGGCACTCATAAATCTGTCAAAATGTTTTAGCACGACCTTGGTAAAGTTACGAAGCTTACGGCCACTGTAGTGCGCAGCATAGCGGAGTAATACGGTATGTGCTTCAGCATTAGGGTACGTGCATTCATTCATTTATTTTCTAAGCGGATTTCAAACACAACGCTATCAGTCACGCAGTACAACATGGACATAGAGAGAATTCAACATTAACGAATCAATGGTACGGAAGTGGAGGAAGCAAAGACGCCCTGCGCCAGGTAAAGACCAAACTGAGCTTCCGACGGAACTTAAGAGTTTTGTTTCATTTCATGCGCCTTATAACCCGGTGCGCTTTATGTATGAACATAGATCCGTTAGCAGCCGATCGTTGATATTGCGCCTTATAACCCGGTGCGCTTTATGGTCCGGAAAATACGGTACTTGTCGTGTGCAAGCATTTGAAACAGGTTTCTAAATTTACACAGTTCTCTACTCCATCAGCCAAGAGATTTTTGGAATCCACCACTCACGCTATTAAGTATAAGGCTAACATAGCTTCCAAGTAATGAAAGTCTGTCCCACCCAAAACCTGTTCTAGAACTGTGTGACTCTTAAAACAATATACAGTACCTCGGTTCTCGTCTCTTATTTTATAATACAGTGTTGAAAAATCTCATGTAATTTACTGAGTAATGGATTGAAAGTCAAAGGTAAATGCACACTTACTATATTGGTGAAGTCAGGGTGCAAGCATAGCTGTTAATGCTAACCGCAGCCTGTTGTCTTGAGCATTAAGTTCCTGTTTCCTTTTCGAATGGCAGTCAGTACAACCTTTTTTAGGACCCATGGAGTGGGTGCACTAAGAATAGCGTACTGTAGATGTAATAATAAAGACGAACATGATGAAGATAGCAGAGATTCACTTCACTGAGAAAAGCTATAGTGAATCTGAACCACTGAATCACTCTGTTCTAAATCGTGAATCGATTGTCAGCTGAAACAAGTCACGTATCTCGACTCATAAGTTTAAGCAAGTGCACCGAGTACCGAGCAACCAACGAAAACCGAAACCATTTTTTCTGGTCAAAATGCGTCGAGAACCGAATTTGATGAGTTCCAAGGTAGTCGAGAACCGAGGTACCACTAGAATATGTAAAATAGCAGTGAGAGTCTGCAATTCACATTCGCTTCTACACTGTATGATCAAAATGCAGATACCCCCCCTAATACATAATCTTTATTATTAGCCACACTCACTACTAACAGGTTCATAAGATGAAGCATACAGGCATGGACAGTGACAGCAGAATGGGTGACTCTTAAGGTTGCCACTTTCACAAGTGTCCGATTCCCCAGCAAGTGAGCTCGTCAACTGTCAGCCCTGCTCTACTAAAACAAAGTCCATAAAGAAATGTTTTATCTACTTTGGTAGAGAACTTGTATGTGTTGCACAGAACTCTGGAATTAACTCCATCACATGCTTGTGAGATGAATTGGAATGCCAATAGTGAGCCAGGGCTTACTGTCCAAAATTGGTGGCTGACTTCATAGTTCCAAAATTGAGTGGAATGCCTTCCCAGAAGACAGAAGGCTGTTGTCGTACTAAAGGGAGGACAGTCTTCAAACTAATACCCATGTTTTGGATGTAATTTTTGAGGGGTCCACTTTTGGATGTCAAACTTTATTGACAACAATGCCTTTCTTTCTGTGTAATTTCTGTTCCGGTCCCTATACCATTTACTCTGCACCTATCAGAGGGTAATAACTTCCCTCCACTACGGTTTCACTGAGCACACATTACCAACAAATATTTCCCATCGAGGACACAAGAACCTACAGTGGCTCTATTTTTTGGACTAACTGTCCCAACTCGCTTATTCCTTACTCTGTTATATTCAATATTTATACTACTATTGTATATGCTATAGATTGTATTCTCTATTTTATTATACTCTCTATTATTTTGTAATTTTTTTTATTTCACCTTAGCCTATATATTATTCTACTATAATTTTAGTTTTCTTTACATATGTTCTTTAATTCTTACATTTAACATCCAGGCTGCCCAAGAAGGATGGGTTCCTATTTAAGTCTTGGTCCTCCCAAGGCTTCTTCCCTGTAAGGTTTGGGGAGTTTTCCCTTGCCACTGTCACCTCAGGCTTGCTCAACTAGGGCTTTGAGCAAATATATTTGCAAAACGGACTATATAAATACATTTGGCTTGGCTTGACTTGATTTGAGGCTATATAGTATAGCTTTTAGGCACAGTTCCACCTACAGAATATTTGTCAATTTTAATTTGTGGAATTTGAATGCCACCTCTTAGTAGTGTTTTGTAGAATGCTATCAAATTAGTAATTAGTAATGCCTTGTGCACACTGCACAATTCTAGCCTTGATTTTCCAGTTGGCAGCGATTTCTGGAAAGCTACATGACATTTTTGTGGAGCTACTCCCCTGTTCTTCAGCGCCATGCAGCGAGACTTGGAAATGACAGCCAAACGTTTCATGCTGAAATATAACATGCAGCCTGCTAATTCACTCCTGATCCTTTGAGTTCTTTCTTCTGTAGGCGGTTTATTTACTCTTACCTTCGTAACGCATGCCTTAATCATGACTCCTTTATCCTCATGTCTCCCTATCCAGTCTCTCCTCTATATAAATATACAGTCACACGTAGAGTTCTTAAGAGTGTGTAGTGCGAGACCCTTGGCTGTGATCAGTGTGAACTTCACTATTCCAAACAACTGAGTCGTGTAGTGATAGCAATTCTAAGACACTGGAAGACGTGTAGTGCGCACTAGGCTTAAGCTTAAATAGGATTATGGGATTACAGAGGCAACTATACAGTGACGTTTTATTAAGTTTCATGGTTTAGGGAGAATTTATATGATACAAGTATTTAGGGAGCAAATTAAGTGATAGAAATCAGAAAAGGGCTGGACTTGATTCTCAGCACTACAGTGAGCTAAACTTACATAATCACTCTCTCTCTGTCTGTCTCTCTCTCTCTCTCTCTCTCTCTGTTGTCGTCATTCTACACATTCCTGTTTAGTCTAGACTACAGGGCAATGCTTGGAGTCAGTCTACTTGTGTGTTTAGTGCCTACCATCCAAATGATGCATCTGCATATGTGTGTAGAGGGCTACCTGTGGTGATTGAGTTACTGATGTGATAGTTTTATTAGACTACCTATTTTAGTAGAGTGAATATGTGGTTTCCCCTAAGCATAAAGTGTGTGTGTGTGTGTGTGTGTGTGTGTGTGTGTGTGTGTGTGTGTGTGTGTGCTCGCACAGGCGGGTGTGTGTCCTTGATACTTAAGAGGCCATCCATCACAAACTGAGATTGCTCTGCCGCTGCATTTGTTCTGCACGAAGGCACTTTCTTGACATAACCAGCCAGTCTACACACACACACACACACACACACACACACACACACACACACACACACACAGAAGGAATGAGAGAGAGAGATTCAGCCTTTTCCCTTTTCAGCATGCTTCTCTCTCTTTTGCTGTCATATTTTCTCGCTCATTCCTCTCGCTCATTCTGCCTGACAAGCTCTCAATTCTTGTTGTCTTTACTTGCATTCCATCAGAAGACTGTTCTCGAGACGTCCCACTGAGAGGGTGATGGATACAGGGCAGAGAAGGAGAGAGGGAGAAAGAGAGAGTGAAATAAACGTGAAGAGCTTTAGTACATAGGTTGACAGCTACACATACTGTACCGGATATCACTTTCTTCCCTACCTAGAGAGCCGGGTCAGATTTGCTCTCTTAAACTTTGGACTGTGAATGGGAATTCTTGGGGATGGGTCCCTTTTTGAGTCTTGGTCTTCCCATGATCCTTATAATGTTTAGGGAGTTATTCCTTGCCACTTTTGCCCTAGGTTTGCTCAGTTTGGGATTGGATTTATAAATTTGAAGATAATCTAAAATTGTAAAGTGGCTTTGACACAACGGTCCATTGTAAAAAGCGCTATATAAATAAATCTGACTAGACCTGACTTGACTTGACACATGCACACTGGGGGTGGGCATTATAATATTTTATCGTATCGTGATAAATTCTCTTACCAGGATAGATAATAGGCTTTTCTGAGCATATTGAGGATTTCACCAGTGCTTATCGAACACTGACCTATTGCATGTTTCATTATAAAGAGGGTACCGTATTTTTCGGACCATAAGACGCACTTAAAATCCTTTAATTTTCTCAAAAATCGACAGTGCGCCTTTAAATGCGGTGCGTCTAATGTATGAATTAATTCTGGTTGTGCTTTCTGACCTACAACCGATTGTAGATGGTACACGGCGCTCATAAATCTGTCAAAATGTTTTAGCACGGTCTTTGGTAGGTTACAAAGCTTAAGGCCACCGTAGTGCGCAGCATAGCGGAGTAATACGGTATGTGCTTCAGCATTATGGTGTGTGCATTCATTCATTCATTTTCGAAGAGGATTTCAAACACAACGCTATCAGTCACGCAGTAACAACATGGACATAGAGCAGCTGCGAGAGAATTCAACATTAACGAATCAATGGTACGGAAGTGGAGGAAGCAAGAAGACGCCCTGCGCCAGGTAAAGACCAAACTGAGCTTCTGAGGGAACTTAAGAGTTTTGTTTCATTTCATGCGTCTTATAACCCGGTGCGCTTTATGGTCCGGAAAATACGGTAATTAGTCCTGTTTAACTGGATGAAGGGCAGCATGTTTTGAAAGTATTTTTTTGAGTATGAGATAATATTTGCATAGTAGTTTTTAAGAATCTGATGCATTTTGTCTGTGATCACATCTAGCATAATATATATTGTGTATTGTGAAAATGTTGCTATCCTTGCGAGGACTTTCCATCGACACAACGATTACTGTAGCTACTTAATGCTACACCTATACCTAACCCTAACCTTAACCTCAGAAACCAAAAACAAGTCTTTTGGCCCTCTTGGTTTTTAAAATAAAAGTTGTTGTTTTTCTACAATGGACTGGCGCCCTGTCTAGGGTTGTTCCTGCCTTGTGCCCTATGCTGCAGGTCTCTCCCGCGACCCTGATCAGAATTAAGCGGATGAGAAACTGAGTGAGTGAATGAATGAAAGTTGCTGTTTTGGGGAAAAAAAAAGCTGTTAAAGAAGTGAGGACCAGCAAAACAGTGCTCACAAGTCAACACCCACTCACACACTAGGGACACTTTGGAGACACCCATTTAACCTAACACGCATGTCTTTGGACTGTGGTAGGAAACCAGAGCACCCAGAGTAAACCCACACAGACACGGGTAGGACATGCAAACTCCACATAGAAAGGACCCAGACCTCTCCACCTGATATTGAACCCAGGACCTTCTTGTTGTGAGCCACCCACATAATGATTACTGTAGCGTAATTATTGCTGCACCTGCCCCTAACCTTAACCTCAGTAAACTAATGAAGATGTTTTTTCAAAAGAAAGTTGCAGTTCCTGAGAAAAAGAAGTTTTGTCCACACACACACACACACACACACACACACACACACACACACACACAAACACACAGTCTTGGTAATCCTATGTTTATGGGCACTTTCCGCTAACATAAGGCATATAAGGTAGCATATTAATTCTACCCCAGCTAACCCTAACCTCAGTAATCAAAAGCAAATCTTTTGGACCTTTTGTTGTTGTTGTATTTTCAAATAAATGTTGTAGTTTATTTAAACAAGTAATTAATACAAGCAAATTGTCCCTCAAAATGAGTTGATGTTTCTACCCTTCAGGAGACACAAAGTGAGAGGGAGCCAGAGAGACTCAGAGATAGTCAGAGTGAGAGAGGGGAGTGTGTAGTGCAGGGAGGGTTCAGTCATAACATTGGTTTAGTATTTGGAAATTGTGAGGGTATGATGTCATTGATGTGGGTAGTCTCAATCCTGTGCTCCCACTGGTTCAGACAGAGACACGGGTGTGGATGTGGCCTGGCGGTTAAACACAGGACTGTGTTTAGAATGGTAGAGGTGTTAAAATGTAGACTCACAGAGAGTCTTTCTCATACTTGTCTTATAGAACTGAGAACGTAAAGTAGGCCACGCATAATTAGTTTCCAAACAACACAATAAAAGCATGTTAGCAATGTGTACAACTGCTTTATAATACTGCTCGTGTCGTCTTTCGATTATACAGCACATGCACTTCTCCATCTCTTTAATAATTGCCTTAATGACCCATTTAGTAGTTGAATTGCTGCTTTTTTAGATAAGAGCCCCGAATAAATGTGTTTGGTATTGTCTTTGAGAGTCGTTCGGATGTGTTCTGGTGCTTAATATGAGTAGTTTGTGCATTAATAGGGTGGAAGAGCAGGCGTGCACACACGGTGGGAGAGAGAATGGGAAGAATTAGAGTGAAGTACAGTACTTCAGAGTGAGGCATCTTTGTTTTTTTTCCAAAATATTCAAAGTGAAGGCCGAATTGTGATCTGCACTTATGTGTTTGGACATCTGTCAGTCCTAATCCGGCTTGTTCCCTTCCTCACCCCTCAGGCGCTAAACCTCAGTCTTCAGTATGCAAAATCCCTAACCAATTTAGCAAATGAAAGTATGTGGATGATGCTGGATGGAGCAGGCAAATGTGTGGTGTGTACAAAATTACATAACGAGAAAAAGAGAGTTTGTATAACACATTTTGCCCAGAATGAACCCAATTCATCAAGGATTACTAGACTTTGCTACAGTAACAATAGAGGAGAAAAGGGGGCAAGAGAGAGGAAATGGGGTGGAGCGTGAAGGTGAGAGCAAACTCAAAACAGACAGACATCTATGGACAGAGTAAGAGGTAAACAAGAGATATTGATGGTGTGGTTGGTGCCACAGGGCAGACCCATGCTCTTTTTAACTCAAACAGAGGGCCCAGGATTTCCTGGTCTTCTCTTGCTAATTAGACAGTGGTGTCAAGCAGAGATTTGTGTGCCCTCTAAATCTGCTAGCTACGGAAGAACACACACACACACACACACACACACATCTACAATAGTGTGAGCTTTTTATAGTGCTTCCTTCCTACTCGACACAGCAAAAGGCCCAGTGTTGGATTAATGGCCGCTGGGTTCAATTAACAACTACAGTGTGAATTTCACTCGTACCATTCCTACAGTTCATCTATATCCAGTTGAGAAGATGCTGATTCAGTTCTGTGTGTTTTTTTTCTTTGTAACTAGCTATGACATATCAGTTAACACATAAACGCCTACATATAAGATGGATCTGCATGAGCCATGTGGAGAATGGAGACTAAGGCATTGATAACTAAATATATTAGTAATTTCAAAAACAGCATGCATATTTGTAGTTACTAATAACCACTCAATAGCACAGGGATTTCCAAACACTTGGAAAGAATGCAGTGTAAAAATAACCACGGGCCAGTTTCTCTGCCAAAACCATATTCAGTAATAAGAATTCAAAGACAAAATTATGAAGTTGCTCATATTTCCTAAACTATTTCATTTGTAATACAAATAGGGCCACATTATTCTGGTGAAAAGTAGTATGGGTAAAATATTTTCCTCAAAACAACCAAACATGAACCTTGGTCATTAAAACGTAGAAGTTAGGAACTGGTCTAAACAGGAACTGACAGAACTTGGGATTTTGATTCCTGTTTGTCTTGCATATTTTAACCTGAAGTGACTTGAGCAAAGTGACAAAAGTCATCATCACTCCTTTGTCTGATCAGCCACTTGGTTAACCAGTTTATAGAAACTGAAGTAAAATTTCTGATGAAAGGAACATTCCGGAGACTTGCTGTGAAAATAGCAGTGCTAAAATGACATTAGCTCCTTATATGATCAGAAAGTTTGTGTTGTTTGTGTGGTATAAACACAGTGCTGATACTTTTTTAAGACACTTTTGTGCAAGTTCATCAAAGAAACAGCACATTTCTGATGGCGGCAGAAACACAGCACCAACTAATAATGGTGAGAAACACCATTCAAAGGTTTTACATATTTCAGCATATTTCAATATAACTCTGAAATCCATCACTACTCTATCAGAGCCTCTGACAGTCTACATCCTGCTTTCTACAGAACTTCATTAAGTCAAGTCACAGTTTCACACAGAGGACCTTGTATATGGAACAGTTAGCCAGTCAACCTGAGAACTTCTAACGGTTTGAATTCCATCAGAAGACTAGCTAAAGATCACTTTCAGTCACAACCATCTGCTTTCTGGCACCTATTCTAATTCTAATTCTAACCCCATCCCAGCCACCTTCTTTGTATTCCCCTTTCATAAACTTCACTTTAATTAAACCTAAAGCGTGTCTAATACAAGTCCAATTGAAGTGGAAAAGTGCCTAGTACAAGCCCTATGGGGTCCTTTCCCTGCACTATATACACTTACATGTTTATCCCCATACCACTTTCCCTTTGGTGCTCTCTGTAAGTAGATCTTGATGCGGTACCTGCAACAAATATCTATTTGTTTAATATTATCCTATGCAAAGAATACGTAGGATCAATCTCGCAGTGCAGCGTGACGGGAGGTCAATTTCAGAGGTACTTGGGTGAAGCGTGCTCGAGATGGAAAGCTTATATCCAGAACATAGCACGGATTATTGCTGAAGCATCAGCTTCCCTGAAGTCGACGCGGCATGTGTTAAGAGCATGAAGAGAGGTGATTTGTTCTGACATGTGTAATCCTAACACACTTCCTGAACATCTGCATGTGTATGACTGTGTGAGGTCATGAGAGGAGCATGATGATAAAAAAGGGAGAGGGGAGTTGAAAGAGATACATAATAAAAAAACATACTGTCTATGGACAGAGAAAGCATGTGTGAGTGTGTGTGTGAGAAAGTAGGCGAAAGTGAGAATGAATATATATGTGTGTGTGGAGGTGGAAGATGCACGTTTATGTATATGTTGATGCCTCCACAAGCAGAGAAAGATCAGATATTTTTTACCTAGTGTGTAAAAAATTCTTTGTTTTCTTTTTTTAACCAAAACTGCAACTTTTATTTGAAAATCCAAAAGAGTTAAAAGTTTAAAGCATTTAGCAGACGCCCTTATCCAGAGCGACTTACAATTGGTACAATCTTACAATCCAAGAAATTG
The DNA here is from genome assembly GCA_025084515.1 of Ancistrus triradiatus. Taxonomy (NCBI): domain Eukaryota; kingdom Metazoa; phylum Chordata; class Actinopteri; order Siluriformes; family Loricariidae; genus Ancistrus; species Ancistrus triradiatus. The sequence continues at coordinate 485,359 of JAJAGP010000294.1, forward strand.
TGGGTTAAGGGCCTTGCTCAAGAACCCAACAGTGGCACATTGGCAGAGGTGGGATTTGAACCCCGGACCTCCTGGTCCAGAGTCCAGTACCTTAACCGCTAGGCTACTACAGTCCCAAAAATATAGATAGAGGTAATATGACATTAACTTAGCTTCACATGCTGTCTTAACAGAGAGACTGCAATAACCATCATACTGAACACATTTTATTACCTGCATTCTTTATTACTTGCACAATTTATTAATCTTTCCCATCGAGGACATAAAAAACCTACAGTGACTCGTCTTATTGTCAACTGTCCCAACTCACTTATTCCTTACTCTGGTGTAGCTTTTTATTCTCTGTTTTTTACTTTCTTTCATCCAAGCCCATATATTTTCCTTGCCACTGTCGCCTCAGGCTTGCTCAACTAGGGCTTTGAGCCAATATATTCGTAATGCTGCTTTGAGACAATGCTGTGTTATAAAAAGCGCTATATAAATAAATTTGACTTGACTTGACTTGCATTGAAAACACTGACATGGCATCCCAAGGTGTGTTAACAAGCTGACACTACAATATTCCAATATTCCAGCTTGTGATTTTTCTGAAAGACCCACAAAAAGACCAGTAGTGACCCAGTGTGGGGTCACTATTTCCAAGTGTGGGGTCATTATTTGTTTGGCAACACAGCTATCAATGGTTTGGCAACACAATAGTATGGCTTATGGCATAGAGGAGTTGGTGACTTAAAAATATCAGGGTTTTTTTACTGCTTTGGATTTTAAACAATGAGTGGCTGTTTGTAATTCATAAAATGTTAGAAAAACCTTTTTTTTTTTTAACAAAAATGGCAACTTTTATTTTAAAAACTAAAATTTATTTGCTCTAGGTTGCTGAGGTTAAGGGTATGGTTGGGTGAAGGTGTCGATGTAGCATTAATTTCCTACAAGCAGCTTTCTAGATCTAGCCTGTAACACCTCCCCTCATCACTGTGTTCTTGTTCCCACACAAGTACACAAATACATGAACACGCTCACACATACACACACATACATATTGTACAACATTCCGTTTAGAGGAAGGAAGATGCTGAGGTGCTGTTGATAGATCTTGCAGGGTGAGATTCAGGGGGGGATTGAGTGTAGACCACCATGCTGTGAAAATGTGTTTTAAACTGTTATCTTTCTCTAGTGACAGAAAACAGCAATGGAGTTGCTGGTAAGCTGTTGTGTAAATGATGTTATTACATTCCTTTCCAAAAGTCCACAGTCCTCCTGGATAAGGTTCACTACAGATGCTGAATTACTTCTGGTTGGATGAACCGATGAATAAATGAGAAACATACTTTGAGTGTAAGGGGTTAAACACAATGTGTTTTCTAGCCCTCATATTTCAGTAGTTGTCATTTTAAAATCTACGTTTCTGCATATAGTGGTAAGGAATTTAAAATAAAAGTCACAGTACAAGCAGATCGCAGTATATTATAGTAATCACAAAACAGCATGGACACTAAAGCAATAGCACTGTGTTTTGAAAGACCACAGCAAACCATGCAATTCTTGATATTTGTAGTTAATGGATACAAAATTTATATAGTAAAGAAAATGGGCAAAAGAGCATGATTGGTTATATCTTAATATCCAATTAACTTGTTTTAAAAATGTCTCCACAAGGATTGAAAGATCTGACATTTTTCACCTTGTAGGGGCTTACCTAAAAAAAACCCTGAAAACTAATGAGCCAAAAGATTTGCTGTAGGTTAGCGAGGTTAAGGTTAATATTAGGTGTAGCTACAGTAACGTTATGTCAATGGAAAGTCCCCACAATGATAGAAAGACAAATGTATGTGTGTGCGTGGCTTGTACCTTGCAGCTAAAATGTCTCCGAGAATTAAACTATTGCTTGACACTGAAGAACTGTGTCTGTGTGGAACCTTGTGTGTTCAGATTATATAGATCATATGCTGATCGAGGAGCTGTGTCGCAGGTGTGTTGCAGGTGTGAAAAATTGCTATGATGAGAATTTATTCCCAAAACAATTCACTTTGCCATGGTAGCAGCCATGGTGTTTTACACACAGACAACTTCTGATGAATTTTCCATGATAGAATAAAGTTTGACTGCTACTCTCATATACATCTGAATACTGATCCATTTAGTATTTCTATATAATGATATACACACACACACACACACACGACCTGCTGTGACAGATCCAATTCTGAACCTCAGGAGGGCTTCGTGGGAACGGTGTTCGCAGTCTCCCCTGTAGGTAGTCACGCCTGAACACAAAGGCCGGCTGGCCGTGCCATCAAACAGCCAGTGTGTATTTATGTATCGTCCCAGCAGCACAGCATACAGAGGGCAGAATGAAGGGCAGAGAGGGTCCAATCCAACCAACCTGGAATGAGCGGGAAATGGAGGGAAAGGCTTTAAAGTTAATATTCAGCCAAACAAGAGGTAAAGAAGTTGTAAACAGGAAAATCACATCACTTATCTGATTACACTATGTAACACAAGTTTTGTTCCCAGCTTTTTAATGTTATATTCCAATTGCTTATGTCTAAAACAAATTAAAAATTTTTTACATTCATCATAAACTTCGCTTTTGTGACCACGGCAACAAAAATGATGAATTTTTATTATAGAAACAGGTCACCAACAGGCATGCCGAAGTATGCTTTGTAGGCCTCACACATCTTACCAGATGCTTCCACAGAGTACTTTTTCGCTCTTGTCTTTATAAAATGGCCCACATACATAGCAAAATGTGTCTTCTGGATGTATGCAACCTCTTGATGCCATCTAAATGGACTAAGTTGCTGTGTACTGTAAGGAAAAAGGATGTCTCTCCAAACTCGATAAAAATGGTCAATCTTTATTCCATGCAGTATCAAAGTACAAGAGTGTACTGAGGATTCAGCAGAGCAAGACTGATCACCCGGTAGCAGAGTAACACACAATATCTACATTTGAAAGTAGTGGTCCTTCCTAAGCTCCTCCTGTAATGGGTGTGGGGTGAAGTGTGAATACTGTCGTTATCAGAATCTGAATAGAGAATGAATTCACACCTGTCTGTCTAGGTCAGTTCCCCTTTGTCTGTGATGGCTGTTGCCCACTTACTATGCAATCCCAATCAATTAGATCATGTCTCTCCGTCTCTCAGGAAGGGCTGTAGTGGCCCTACATAACTGTAGTTATACAGCTACCTACAATTCTGTACAGTCCCAGAAAGTTCTAGATAATTCTGGACAGTTCTAGAAACTTATTGATAGTTCTCACAATTCCAAAAGCTTCTTAAGTATCTTGAAATATGGCAAATATCCTTAAAAATAGATCAATTTCAAAATATCATTGTTCTGACCACAAAAGCAAAGTTTACAGGGAATAATAACTTTTTTCTATTCATTTAGGGTACAAACAATCAGAAAAACACACTTAACAACTGGGAACAAAAAATTTTTTTTTAATTGTTACATGGTGTTATTCAAGTGGTCATGTATACCGCATACTCTTATCTAATATCAGATTACGAAATCCGATAGAGATTTGGAGAAGAGAGCCAGAGTTTATGCCAGTAATCGGATTTCTCAGAGTATGTATACCAGTTGCCTGATTTCCTGCCAGGTCTGCCTATTCTAAAGACTTGTCTTTATTTGGCCTCTCTTTTACATAGACTGTGATGGGCTTTTCCAACGGGATCTGCTAACCCTGGAATTAAACGCGCTACAGAATTAAAGGCAGCGATATGGCTTTCAAACACTTTGGTGAGACTCTGAAACACAGTATATATAAGAGAAATTGAATCATTTGATTATTTACTATTAAAGTTTGAAGTTTACAAGTTTATGAGGCTATTGGCTGGTTGCAAAGTAGAAATCTGAGCCTCCCCATTATCTGATTACTCAAGTGCGTGTATACTCCTTGGTCGGATTACTGACATTCTGATTTTCTGCAGTTATTGGATTATTAAGTCCATGTAAACACGCTCATTGTGAAAAGGATTCCTTGCATCTACAGTGAAAGGCAGCTAGTGGTAGAGACCCCATGTTCCATAGATATCAACTGTGTTATACATGACATTTCATTTACGTTATTATCAACAAAGCATCTTCCGGATGTCCTTCATTATTTTGCTTAGTGATATTAGTTGGCTGGCTTCATTCACCCTTTGTATTAGTAACTCTAAAGTGCACAAAAAGAACTCTACAATAACTTGTGAAATCCGTAGTACCAGACTCAGCTCTGCTCGCAATCTGAACAATAGTATTTAATTGCTGAAATTATATCACGTTTATGAACGTTTATATTTTAACAGCTATAGGGTCTGGAACGGATACTTTTCTCAGTGCATACAAGCCTCAGCGCACTAGCTTAAAGTTGTATTAGTCGAGCCACGCGACTCATTTCAGCCAAAACTCGATTCATGATTCACCAGTCACGATTCAGTACATTCACATATTCACGATTCAGATTCACAATAACCTGAAGACCTCCGCTGTGTTTGTTATGTTTTTCTTTATTTTTATGTCTACAATACTGTATTCATAGTGCAAATAAGTCTACATGGGTCCTAAAAAGGTTACTTACAGTGGGGCAAAAAAAGTATTTAGTCAGCCACTGATTGTGCAAGTTCTCCTACTTAGAAAGATGAGAGAGGTCTGTAATTTTCAGCATAGGTACACTTCAACTATGAGAGACCAAATGAGAAAAAAAAATTCCAGGAAATCACATTGTAGGATTTTTAAAGAAATTAATTGTAAATCATGGTGGAAAATAAGTATTTGGTCACCCACAAACAAAAAAGATTTCTGGCTCTCACAGACCTGTAACAACTTCTTTAAGAAGCTCTTCTGTCCTCCATTCGTTACCTGTATTAATGGCACCTGTTTGACCTCGTTATCTGTATAAAGACACCTGTCCACAGCCTCAAACAGTCAGACTCCAAACTCAACCATGGCAGAGACCAAAGAGCTGTTGAAGGACACTAGGACGAAAATTGTAGACCTGCACCAGGCTGGGAAAAGTGAATCTACAATAGGCATGCAGGTTGGTGTGAATAAATCGACTGTGGGAGCAATTGTAAGAAAATGGAAGACATACAAGACCACTGATAATCTCCCTCGATCTAGGGCCCCATGCAAGATCTCATTCCATGGGGTCAAAATGATCATGAGAACGGTGAGCAAAAATCCCAGAACTACACGGAGGTAACTGATGAATGACCTGCAGAGAGCTGGGACCAAAGTAACAAAGGCTGCCATCAGGAACACACTACGCCGAGAGGGACTCAGATCCTGCTGTGCCAGGCCTGTCCCCCTGCTTAAGTCAGTACATGTCCATGCCCATCTGAAGTTTGCCAGAGAGCATATGGATGATCCAAAAGAGGATTGGGAAAATATCATGTGGTCAGATGAAACCAAAATATAACTTTTTGGTTAAAAACTCAACTCGTCCTGTTTGGAGGAAGAAGAATGCTGAGTTGCATCCCAAGAACACCATACTTACTGTGAGGCATGGGGGTGGAAACATCATGCTTTGGTGCTATTTTTCTGCATTGGGGACAGGACAAGTGATCCGTGTTAAGGGAAGAATGAACGGGGCCATGTATCCGTGAGATTTTAAGCCAAAACCTCCTTCCATCAGTGAGAGCACTGAAGATGGAATGTGGGTGGGTCTTTCAGCATGACAATGATCCCAAACACACCACTTGGGCAACGCAGGAGTGGCTCCGTAAAAAGCATTTCAAGGTCCTGGAGTGACCTAGCCAGTCTCCAGACCTCAGCCCCATAGAAAATTTGTGGAGGGAGTTGAAAGTCCGTGTTGCCCAGCAACAGCCCCAAAACATCACTGCTCTAGAGGAGATCTGCATGGAGGAATGGGCCAAAATACCAGCTACAGTGTGTGCAAACCTGGTGAAGACTTGCAGGAAACTTTTGACCTCTGTCATGGCCAACAAAGGTTATGTCACAAAGTATTAAGTTGAACTTTTGTTATTGACCAAATACTTATTTTCCACCATAATTTAGAATTAAATTCTTTAAAAATCCTACAATGTGATTTCCTGGATTTGTTTTCTCATTTTGTCTCTCATAGTTGAAGTGTACCTGTGATGAAAATTACAGACCTCTCTCATCTTTCTAAGTAGGAGAACTTGCACAATCAGTGGCTGACTAAATACTTTTTTGCCCCACTGAATAAGATATAACTGAAAGGAAACAAAAGGAAACCAAAAGGAAACACAGGCAGCTGTTAGCTTAGCAGCTATGCTAGCACTCCGAGTTCACCAATAGAGTAAGTATTTTGCTTTTACGTTTCACGTTCAATGTATTACTCAGTAAATTACATGAGATATTTCAACACTAATGAATTTTGGCCAACATACTTATCATTACTTATCATAGGCTCTGCTATATAGCTCTAGCTCTATCTCATTAATCTCCTCAATTCATAATATATTTAACTTACGATGGATTTGTCCGAACATATCCCCTTCGTACATCATCAGCACCTGTACAATACAACTCCAGTAATGCATATAATGCCTTATACAGTGTGGATTTTCTTGGGTCTGGAACAGATTAATTAAATTTACATCATTCCAATGGGAAAAAATTTGCTCGAGACGAGCCTTCTGGAACGAATTAACAACGAGAACCAAGGTACCACTGTAACTGATATTTTAAGATTTTGTTTACTTTGATTTTCTTAAGATCAAAAGAAAGATAGCACTTAGCTATTTACATGTCTAGTTAGTAAACTTCTTTTAATTGCAGGGGACTAAAATTTGTTTGTTTAAAAACTTCACTCAAGAAAATGTGCATTGTTTTGCAGTGGCTACACTTCGGAAATAAAAAAAGGAATGTCTCTTATCGAATGTAAAATCGATAATCGTAAGAAAATCGAATCACGAGCTTGGTATCACAAACTGAATGGAATCGTGAGCAAATCGTTACACCCCAATAACTACGAATCATCAATGAACTGTTATTGGATGATTAGACTGCATGTAAATGCAACTACTGTATGTTGAGCGCACAGTTTGGGCCAGTGAACAAGGCAAGATGTGTTTTTGTGTATGCGCGTGTATTTGTGTGTGTATTGTCTGTCCCTGCTGACCTTGCCCCGAGGAGAGGGGGAGGAATACAGATGGCATGAGAGATAGTTCCAGGATGATGGAGGGTCCGATTTAGGAGCTGCACAAACAAACCAGCGTCCAGCGGGGAAACGAGGATAAAACTGTTAGATTAGTAAGCATACTGAGCTGATGCATTAAGTTAAATCGATCTCCAGCGTGTGAAACCGGAGCATTCTTTGCCATATGTTCTGTTAAGCTCACAAAGCCTCACTAACAGGATGAACATACTATTAACTGCTAATAGTATTAATGTTTGAAGTAGGCCTGATGATGAGTGTGTAGGTTTTCACTTGGTTCAGTGTGAGTTTAGATTACTGCACAGCCTGCCTGAACCCAGCTGCAGCCAGAATAAAGCAAACCTGCTGCCAAGCAAACACTGGCCTGGCACCAACAGTATCCCTCTAACTCTGCCTCCAGGACCAGGTGTGTGTGTGCGTGACATGGAGCGAGTTTATTTAGTGATGCTGTGTGGTCACAGTTCTAACCCTGTTGAAAAACCAAGCCACCATAAGTTGGTTGTTAGATGGGCATTTGAGCGTCATAATGCTTTTACCAGAAACGTGCTTGTCACTTTCTCTCTGTTTTTTCTCTGTGGAGAGACCTTTTTTTTTTTTCGGAAAGGCGTGCATTCTGTCTCAACTCTTTCCGTGCCTGATGCATGAGAATGGGGTTTTGTCATGTATTTTTATCTGTACATCTGTAAGTGCGTGTGTGCGTGTCTGTCTGTCGACCTGTATTAGGCAAAATGTGGTTGGGCTGCAGATGATGGTTGGCACAAATGATGGCACAAGCTGCCAACTCCAGGCTACACAGAAAGGCATTCTTACTAGCAGTGAGCTCAAGAGAGAGAGAGAGAGAGCAAGAGAGAGAGAGATAAAGAGATAGGGAGAGAGGTTGAGAGGGAAGGATTGAGGGGGGTTAGTTGATGTGTGTTGTTTTGGAAGTAGGTCAGGCATCATATTTATTAACATCCCCTTATGTCCAACATACCCCCACTCCTGCTCTTACACAAGTCCACACCCTCGTGCTTACACAGAGTGTCACATGCAAGATAAATATAGTAATTCTACTCATTAGACAGGAAAGTAAACATTCACAGTAGAGACACACAATACACGGTAAAATTTTATCTCCCATCAAAACTAAGCGGAAAACCTCAGCGTACTTAGCGTATGTGCAGTCTCTACGGACAAGAATTTTGACACATTTCCCTGTACTAACAAAACTGGTTTACTCAAAACTCAGTCATCATGGAAATCTACAGACCGTTGTGGCAGTAAACGTTTATGCAAAATGTATGTTTGTACAGGCTGCCATGAATTATTCAGTAAAAGGTGTTTGCAAATGAGCGTTTAAGCTTTCAAAGATGGGACTTTGAAAAATGGGACTAGGAATCTGTTGGCCGCAATGCAGTCATCGCAATTAGTGTCAATTCCATCTTGATCATCGTTGTTACAAATGACTGAAGTCCTGCCAATATCAGCTCTACTTGCTTTGTTAATTAGAAGAAAGAGAGTTATTTTTAAGTGTCACCACTGGCTGTCTTTGTTGAAGTCAGAGTCAAAAAGGCATTCGCTCATACTGACCTTGTAAATGTACCTGTAGACCTTCATATACACAGTGGAACGTCGGTAACGGAATGTGCCACGTTCCAGAAAAGGGGAGTCCTATTTCCATTATTCCTACCTCGTTCCACCATATTCGAAATGCTCTATATAAACAAAGGTTTGTGGACACCCAATGAATTACATACAAAACATGGATTTTAGAATGGCGTTTGCTCCCAAGCTTTGTGTTCTAAAAGGGCTTGCCAGTATTTTTTTTGGAACATGACTTTGTGTAATGTACCGTATTTTTCGGACCATAAGGCGCACTTAAAATCCTTTAACTTTCTCAAAAATCGACAGTGTGCCTTAAAATGCGGTGCGTCTAATGTATGAATTAATTCTGGTTGTGCTTTCTGACCTAGAACCGATTGTAGATGGTACACGGTGCTCATAAATCTGTCAAAATGTTTTAGCACGGCCTTGGTAAGTTTACGGAGCTTACGGCCACTTAGTGCGCAGCATCGCGGAGTAATACGGTATTGAACGACACTCACTTAAGGATGCAGGAATCAGGTGCAGGTTTATTTCCAGATTTACACAAACTTGAAGTCCAGAAACACGCCAAAGTCGAAAACCAGAATATCCAATCAAAGCCGTGCGTCAATCAATAAAGGGGTGAACAAAACCGGAGTCGTTGCCGAAAACAATGGGGTCGATACCGTAGAAGACTATACTAGAAATGCACAAACAAACGCTCGGAACCGCAGTGAAACCGACGAGACCTCGCAACGCGTTACTGGAATGAATGCCCTTCTAAAGATGGCCGATTGCCGGAAACTGAGCGACCTAAAACTCGGGCGTCGATGCTCTCTGGCGGTGTGGAGGGGAATCCACCGCCGGCGTGACAGGTATGTGCTTCAGCATTAGGGTACGTGCATTCATTCATTCATTTTTGAAGCGGATTTCAAACACAACGCTATCAGTCACGCAGTACAACATGGACATAGAGCAGCTGCGAGAGAATTCAGCATTAACGAATCAATGGTACGGAAGTGGAGGAAGCAAGAAGACGCCCTGCGCCAGGTAAAGACCAAACTGAGCTTCCGACGGAACTTAAGAGTTTTGTTTCATTTAATGCGTCTTATAACCCGGTGCGCTTTATGGTCCGAAAAATACGGTAAGACAGTGGCTCACTTATGACATTCCAGTGCATTTTCAATGTGACTGATAGGGTTGATGTCAATGTGCTATGCAAGCCAGCCAGGTTCTCAATCAAAGTTGGCAGAAAGTGGATGAACTGACTTGTTGGAAGCAGAAACCTATAAATGTGTCATATTGAGAGTCACTGAGGAGTCAGTACAACCCATTCTACTGCCACCGTTTGTCAATGGAGAATCCAGAAGTGTATGCTTTATATTATGAATGCCTTACAAGTGAGTGTTTCTGAAATAGCAAAGCTCAATGATTAGAAGGTGTCTCCAGAAACATTTGTGTATTTCACAATAGTGAAAATGCCTGTTAGCCATGTATTGGCTACCTCCATACAGTGGTACCTCAGTTTTTGACCACTGGAAATCGTCAAATTCGGTACTCGATGCATTTTGACTAGAAAAATTTGTCTTGGTTCTCATCGTTTGCTCTGTAATCGGCGAACTTGTGAGTCGAGAAGTGGGACTCCTTCCAGCTGAAATTCGATTCACCATTCATGATTGACGATTCAGTACCCGGTGATTCAGAGATTCAGATTGCTAATAGCTTCGGCTGATAATGCATATAATGTCTTATACAGTATGGATTTTCTGGGGGTCTGGAACTGATTCAATTTACAATATTCCTTATGGGAAAAATTTGCTTGGTACTCATCGTTTTCGGTACTCGACAAGCCTTCTGGAACAAATTCTCAACAAGAACCGAGGTACCACTGTACTCTGTTCCTCACGTGCACCATCCCATGGATGTGCGCCTCTTGCTGTGCGTACAATAAAATGGATAAATGAAAACTCTAGGGTAGTCAGAGATAAGAAAGAACAACATATGCATCCATGATGCACACAGCAAATTGAATTCGATATCTTAGCATTTCCTGAAAGGGACAAAATTAACAAAATTGTATCGTATCCTGATAAAGTTTGTTATCGTGATAGACAATATGCTGAGCATTTCTGAGCATACTGTGGCTATCGTCGGTGCTTAAAGGACACTGACCTATTGCATGTTTTATTATAAAGAGGGTAATTAGTCCTGTTTAATTGGATGACGTGTAGCACATTTTGAATGGAAGTCACTTTACGAAGTAGGGAACAATATTTGAATTGTAGTTTTTGAGAATCTGTCGCTACTGATGCATTTTGTCTGCGATCATTTGGCCATTGGAACATGAATGTTTTTACCACCCCTAGTGTTCACTGTGTGTAGTGTTGAAATCCAAGACTGCTCGTAGAGAATTGGTAGACATGCGACTAACAGTATAGGGAAACTTTGAAATTATAGAATGTGATCTCAGCTGTGCTACAGATGCAGTGGACAGACACGCATGTGAAACGTATTCTTTAGTGCCTCACTATGTAAATATCCACATTGTTTACTTAGCCTACAGAGATGGTCAGTCAGTACTTATTAAATGCAGCAGTGCATGGGTGCTGTGGCTCATCGCTTCAGTCCACTCTCTCCTTTAAGCAGAGGTACTGTGGAGATAAAAGCTCGCTCGCCATGGCAGTCAGTGTGTAGTGTCTGCTTCTGCTCCAGCAGGTGGACCAACGCCAGATCTACACATACTCGCGCTCACAAACACACGGCGCAGAACTCTGTCCCACTTACTCTCTATGTAAATACACCATGCACATCTCTCACTCACTGCCTTTTTCTTTCTGTCTTTTTAATGTGTGGTGTCTTTCTGTCTGTGTGCACCAAGCTACAGTCTGTGTTTCTCCTCAACTGTTCCTTAACTTCTCCACCACGATGTTCTCTTATGGAATTATGGATTTTTGTCAAAAGAAGAACATAATGTTTCAATAAGCAGACAAAAATTTAACTGAACAAGAATTTGTTTTTGTAACAACAAATAAAGTATGTACAGTTTTTAAAAAAGTTAAAAGGTTTCATGTTTACGTTTACACTTCCAGCTTTATCAGTTACGATTCAGACACAAATCTCTTTACGTTCACATGTTCCCATTTGCCAATAACTTTTGGAGTGATGACTCAGTTGCCCGGAAATAAAATGTGCAACAGTGGTTATAGTGCAGATGTTAAAGTGCAGTGTGTGGTTTAATGTGAATTCCATATGAGCTGTCATAACCATGTTTTATTAAGTTGACATACTTTATGCATTTTATTGGTTCGTGGTAATTGAAAGGTATCAGAAGTATGCAATAAAGAGGTGGCAAGTAATCACTGTACTTAAGGGTTTTTTTTATGGTATCTGTACTGGATTATTTCTGTAACTTAATACTTTTTACATCTACTCACTACAGTTCAAAAGAAAAATCTGTAATTTTTACTCACTACATTTTCAAAACAGGCTTGTTCTTTAGCTTTATGAAGCTATATATTTATCTATTTATGTATTTTTCCAACAGTTTTTTAATCTGTTTATTTTAGTGGGACTGTGGTAGCCCAGAAGGTCCAGGGTTCAAATCCCACCTCTGCCAAGCTGCCACTGTTGGGTCCTTGAGCAAGACCCTTAACCCACAATTGCTTGGATTGTAAGACTGTACCAATTGTAAGTCGCTCTGGATAAGGGTGTCTGCTAAATTCTGTACATGTAGTCCAGCAGTTTATTGATTAATGGGAACATATGAATGTAAGGCCCAGCCTTGTGAGAGATTGGTGTCAGAATCGTAACAGCAAAAAGTGAAACACAGTTTCCCATAACACGAGCTTTAGCTTGGTCTGTGTTTGGGTGCGTTGTGTGTGTGCATATGTGAGAGTGTGCTCCCACCGTGAGGCACAAGGATGGTGCAGATGGCACACCGCTGTATTTGAGCATGCCTCGGCAAATGTGATAGACATACACACTGAGATATTAGTGTTGTTAGTGTAGCTAAGTAAAAAAAAATCGAATCTTGTACTGACATTAACTTTTAACTCCACTTATGTCTGGATGTTTTTGGACCTTGACATTAATATTGAGTTGAGCTTTTGAGATCTTGATAGACGTCAGCCTTAGTTGATTGGTTTATTTCTCATAGCAGTTTTAAGTTTAGTTTTAAGAGGTGACTATGCGTGGCAGACCCATGTGGACATGACTTTTTGACTCCATGACTTTAGTTTCGCTCTTAGATTTATCATCTACGCCGCCCAAGGAGGTTGGGTCCCTTTTTGAGTCTTGGTCCTCCCAAGCTTTCTTCCTAGAACTCAGGGAGTTTTTCCTTGCCACTGTCGCCCTAGGCTTGCTCAATTTGGGATTGGACGTAGTTATTAGGAGATAATCTAAACTTGTAAAGTTGCTTTGAGACAATGCTCCATTGTAAAAAGCGCTATATAAATAGATCTGACTTGACTTGACTTGACATCCAGGGAAATTACCAAAGAGTTAGGGCCTTCCTTACAGGTAGTCCCTGATTAATGATGGGGATACGTTTCGACAAATCCATCGTACGTTGAATTTATCATAAATCAAAGAGTCTAACATATAATGTATATATCATAGTGAAGCGATCCTTACACATTTAATATCGTACGCAATCACAGCTTTTCCTCACTACATTTCCCAGCGCTCTTCACTCTGGCCATATCCTTAAACATGATTAAAGTGCTTATCTTAAACAACAGTTGGGGAAAATCATTAAGATATAACTTACTTTACAATAAAGTACTGAATATCTCATGTAATTTAGTGAATAGTGTTTTGAAAGTGAAAAACAAAACGATCACTGCATGACCACGACTTTTCCTCAGTACATTTCCCAGCACTCATCACTGCTAGATAGATAGATAGATAGATGGATAGATGGATAGAAAGAAATAAAAGGAAGGCCCCAACTCTATTACCCTTATCATGTGCTATACTGTATATTGTCAGAAGAATGTAGATAACTGTGATCAGGAGGATATTTCAGACACAGAGGGTGCCTCACAGAAACAAGTGACGAACATGCAGTTAACAGCATTAAAAAGTTTATTATTAATGAGTTAATTTTTGACAGTCCTGTCTTATATATAGGCAAAAACTACAGAAAACCTAACATCGCACCAAATCTCTGAGTTAACCCATCTACGTGTTACGTTTTATCTATTGTTTAAACACTCAAGACAGGACAGATTCCTACAATTTTCCTACTTCTCATAAGCTAATTTAGTTAAATATTCATTACTGTCAAAGTATGAGGGCTCAATGTATAAATGTAAAACATATTCTTCCCAGAAAGCAAAAAAATTGAGACTTGAATGTCTGTCCCCATGGGTTCATTAAGCATTTTCGCTCGATCAGCTGCATATGTTCAGTGTAATAATGGTCTGTCATCAGACTGTGGACATGGGGAGAGGCGCATCTGTGTGGTCACTGCACAGTACACACTGCCAGGAGCAAGGTCAAGCACGGGAGGTCAGGGCCACATGTCATTAAAATGCATTTAGCTGCCAAAGAGCGGGCACAAGGAGAGGTGCTGCTTTTCCACGACATTTTAATAGGGTTTATCATGATATATAGTTTTACCTGCAGTGGTGCTTTGTGTATTTATGAGATCATAGTTGTAATACATATGTGTAATAGTAATTGTGCATGTCATACTTGCCTTTCTCATAAGCAGTAAGTAGTAAAAATATGGCAGTTACCATGGTAACCATGTTTTGCGGAACTTTTTTTGCCATTTTTAGTATTCATTTGATCTTACTGAAGGTTTCAATGGGTCAAGAACCCATTTGAAAAACACAAAGGATGCCACTTTTGAGCATTGCATCACAAAAACTCAGACTGACTGGACATTTAGAGCCTTGCATGTTTTTGGGAGATGTGAGCAAGTGCAATCTGACACATGGAGACCATACCAAACAGAAACCAGAGGTGGTACAAGGCCATGGTGAAAAAGTTTACATTGGTTGAATAGCTTGACAGGAATACTGCAGCTTACAGTAATGTGCTGTTTTGGAGTTCCTCAAATTAGTTCTGTCAGTCGAAGAGAGTAAAAGTCTCCACATCTTACACCATGACATTACACTTGACTTAAAGTACTGATTATTTGGGGTAATTATCTGTGTTGTATTGGTGGTGTACAGCTGCGGAATGACAGAGCAATGTGTAGTAAAATGATGGCTTTGAGAAAGACACACTATTTAAATTCAAGATCTTCCCTGCTCCAGTGGATGCCACAGGGGGGAACTTATCTCTCCCTTTGTTCCTCTTTTCATACACACACACACACACACACACACACACACACACACACTGCACCACAATTGCTTTGTGCCTGCCAGCTAAGGGAGCGGATTGCTTCGATAACCTCCGCCGTGATGTCTAACCTATTAAATGCACTCTGAATGCAGGAGCTGAATGAAAAAGCTCACTGTTATGCATAAAACACAAAGGGAGGGGGACAAGTGCAAGTATTTCTGAGCACAGGCTCTCACAGCGTCTATGTGTGTGTGCTGCTCAAGGAGGGAGGTTGCCAGTGTCATGAGAAAAAGAAAGAGATTTTTTATGTACTAATACTGGAACAGTACAAGTCATCTTTTAATAAAACACTGCTGCTTTGCCTTCCAGGATTTTATGCATGCATTTTAGAAGCTAAGATTAATGAACCTTCACCTCATGTGCAGGCCTGTGTTTTTGTGTATTCAGTGACAGTGATATTGATCAAATAAGACAGGATTGTTCTTAGTGTTATGTGTTTCATGAAAGTAATACAGAAATCCCCTCTTTTCTGATTTGTGCTTGGCTTGTTTATTCTTGAAAAGTACACTGTGCCATTTTCTCTGCAAGTCATGTGGCCATCATTTACATAGAAAGAATCTGCTAGCTTCCCAAAAAACGGTAAAGTTAACAATTTAACTTTAGAATTTCTCCTCCATTAGGTTGTGATATGCCAGCTCCTCAGACAAAAATATATTCGCAGTGTATCATCCTTCCCTATAGTCAAGTCAAGTCAGATCTATTTTATATGAGCGCTTTTTGACAATGGAGCATGTCTCAAAGCAACTTTACAAGTTTAGACTATCTCCTAATAACTAAGTCCAATCCCAAAATTGAGCAAGCCAGACTAGGCGACCAGTGGCAGGAAAAAAATCGAGTGTTATAGGAGAAACTTGGGAGGACCAAGACTCAAAAAGGGGACCAAACCTCTGGGCGGGTAGATGATAAATCTAAGGAGCGAACTAAAAGTCATGGAGTCAAGTTCGAATACAAGTGAAGTATGCACATCGGCATAAAGTGGCCCGGGTAGATGGGCTGGAGCTGATGACGGAAGCAGCTTGAGTGGAGCTCCAGCAGATGAACATCATGTGTGGGCCTGGAACTGCCGGAACACAGCTCGGAGAAAAAACAGAAAATGTAATTAGTTATTGATTAAGAGCACAGTGTCTATTAACAATCACTGATGCCATGTCAATACTAATACTTAATTATGCATTTTCTTGCATTAATAACAGCACCAATTCTGTCAGGTAAGGGATTCCAAATTGTCTTGAGGTCGAGTTTGTGTCACTTCCAACAATGTGTACAGTTCTTAAGTTTGTATCAGTATATCCCAAACTCTGCAACGTTCTTTGACTCTTGTTATTTTTCCATACAGTGGGGGTTTGCCATGACATTGAATGCAATTGCATTTTTGAACACCAGAGGGTGCAATCATACGTCAGATATGGCATATCTTCCATTTATGTAGCTAATGGAAACTGAAGATATTTGAGACTGAGTAAGAACAGTGTAAACTTATATCGCCCATGTCTCTCTCATGGATATTTTTGGCGACTTAACGACAAAAACTTTTAACGTGTTTTACTGAGCAGCCCACGTGATCATACAATCACATTTACAATGTACATAAACGTGTACATACATGTACAGTTTCTATTCAATTATGCAAATTTGAGAAATAATTCATGATTGACGATTGATTCTGTGATGAGAAGCATACGAAGCGCTTGCCACCCTCCTCGCCGACACATTTACTAATATGCTGATTGTTCTTTTCTTACGACGTGGTGGTACTTCTGTACTACAGTCCCATTTCAACCAGTGACCAGTCTCCTCCTTATATAAGGTCTCTGATAACAGACAGGGGCTGTACATCATCCTGCGTTGCAAGTTTAAAGTAGGATTAAAGTGTCACTTACTGACGGTCTTAAACCTTGGTGGGTTTATGGGATAGAATTTCCTTAGTGGCAAGACATTTGTCATATTTTAAGCTTGGCAAGGGCAAAAGGCGAGGTTGGCGGCTTTGCGAGGTAAAGTGCATGGCGGGAAATCCGTTCTGCAATCACAGGTGGCGAGAGATGAGGTTGGCGAGATAACGGGGGATGAAATAAAGAGGTTAGACTATATATATGTTTAGTACAGTGTTTGTTTGCTGTGATTTTCAGTTTAAGATATCAATTATTTATATTTCTAGTTATAATATTATTTTAATTGTGGGGGACTAAAGTTTTTTTGTTTAAGACGTTATACAAGAAAAGGTGCTTTTTTGCATTGTTTACACTTCAGAAATAAAAAAGGAGCATCTTTTATTGCCACTGGCTGTCCTGCAAGTCTGTCCAGGATCAAGTGGCTAGGAAAGTGATTGAGTGAGTGAGAGTGAATGTAAAATCGATAATTGTGAGAAAATGGAATCGAATTTGAGCAAAGTGTATCATTATACCCCTGCCATACAATACCACTTTTCTGCTGTCCTGGTCTTTCCTTCTTCCAAACCATTTTACACAACAGTATTTCCGGTGGTAATGCTCTTCAGATGGACTGCACACATCTCAAAATCTAGCCAACAATTGACCAGAATTGTATAATTCCACCTTTAGAAATGAAAGGCCAGTTCATTTTCCCTAGTACTTTTATGTAACTGGATAAACCAAGCAGTTGGTTCAAAATCCTGGAGAAGACATAATTCTGCAATTTTTTACAATCTAGCACTGATTTGACACTACCTTAGTCTAGGTGGAGTATACTGGAACAACTGTGGATCAGTGGCTCTGAACTGCTAATCAAATGGTTAGAAGTTTATTTCCCAAATCTGCCAGACTTTCATTGTTGTCTATTTAACCCTCAACGGCTCAGTCACTCAGGATAAGGGAATCTCCTAAATTCTGTGATGTAAATGTAGTAAATGACAAGTTATTGCCATAGATGGGGTGACTCTTTTTGTCCACAGAGCTGAAGTTATTCCATACTTGGTGATCTTACACAAACAAAACAGACCATTGTGTAGTAATGCAGTGTTTCATTCCTGAGGTGCACCAAAAGTCCCTCACATATGCATATGGTATACTAGCTGTAAACAGTATGTGTCAGACAGGGCTAAAGTATGTGTCAGGTGGGGCTCGGAATTAGCGTATGTTTGAACAGAAGGCAGTTGAAGTGGTTTTGTGGCAACTCAGAATTGGGTGCAATGGATAAAATGCAGACAGTCCCAGTTTCTTGCGTCAAAAAAAACAGCTTTTTGGTGATAACATTTATAACATTGCTGCATTAAACTCACTCACAGCTGAAAACGTGCCAAGCTGTAACGAAATTCTATCCAACCGATAATATGATTGCAAATAATCCGTGTAGGCGGGAACCCACTCAGTCTGGCAACTTTCGTTTCCATGAAACAGGCTGTATCTAATGCCATCTAGTGTTCACTGACGGAAGTATTTGTGCAGAGGTACCTGGTCGTAATTGTCTTTGTGTCTGAGGTATATTTAGAAAAATGTAGAAGAACAGTGTGTTGTCAAGTGAACAAATGTGAGTAGTCATTAAAGGGTTGTCTCTTTTGTATTGTTGCTTGATTAAAATGGCTGTTCTCAGGTTTTGGTTGGTAGCTGATAATAAGAGCAAAAGGGTCTTTGTCTTTTCTTGCTGTAGGTGCATATGGCCAGTAGAGAGGTGCAGGATCAATAGCAATTATCAGCAGTGGTACTGCAGACACAAGCCATTCATTTCCACAGAATGAGCAACACCCACCCAACACACACACACACACACACACACACACACACACACACACACAAAGCCCATTTTTGCAGGTTGCACATACGTTAGATCCATATGGCATATCCAGACTGCATACTACCAGTAACACAATATCAACGTGTGTGAACTGAAAAATAAAGATATTTACTCAAAACCAGTAGTACAAAACTTAAGGGTTGTTATTAAATTTTTTGGTCACGAGAGTTAACAAAAGCCACTGTTAAGTTGTGTTTTTTTCCCCCCAAACACCATGGCACTACAGTAAGAAGGAATTTAAATACTTACAAAACTTGCACTTTCCATAATATTTATTGATATTCCTATGAAATCACACTATGTTAGTCAAGTTCCTTCATCTGAAAAATTTGAGCTTAACATAGAAATGCTTTTGGCTGAATGAATAATGAAAACATTCTACAAAAATGTGCTCTTTTGTGTAACTGACAAATGCTCATATTATGTGTTTTAGCAATCCCGTTGATATGTTTAATAATGAACTTACATTTTCTAGACTAGGCTATGAGTATGGTTAGATGACCCTGACTCAGCCAGAGCAAGGGAGTTTGGGAAGAGGGTGGGGTGCATTTTCCTTGTGGGAATCAGAATATGGGAATGCCTGGTCAGACTGGTCGCATTCAAGCAGAGCCAACGCAAACAACAGCCCACTGCTCTGGAAAACAAGGGTTATTTACAGATATTTATGGCCATAACAGCTGGGGGAAGGAACCCGTACTCCACTCACATGCACGCTTTGAGGTTTTGTGTGGCAGCAAGTACAGGATTCCTGTCTTAAACAAAAGTGACTAATAAGATATGAAATAGAGTTGAACTATTGAGGGCAGTTACCTCAAGACGTGTGAAAATGGGAAAGACACGAGATTGTATTACACTGTATTGTAGTTCTAACGTCACAGCATGCATACTTGACCCGTTATCAGACGTTCTTCCTGTGAGACAAATAGCCAAATTTGGAAATGGCATGTGAGCTGAATCTCTCTCTCTGTCTGTTTCACTCTCTCAGGAACAAAATGTAGGGATGGTGCCACATCTTCAGGGTCCCTCTGCAGGACCTCGTCCAGGACCGACAAGCAACTACAATATGCTGCTGAAGACTCAGCTGATGAGAAAACAGCTCCAACAGCAAGTAGGTGCAAAAGTTGGCAAAAAGAATAGATATGATACAACTAATAACTACACTGCTCTGTAAATGGATAAATTATGTTCACGTGTTTTGGGGTGTATTTGAGCATTACCCCTAAATAAAGAATGATATGAAGGAAAAAGGATTCATCTTGTCCTTGGCTGAATTAGTAATGTTATCTCTCTGATCCAGGAAAAGCAAAGGCAGATGGAACAAATGAATGGAGGACAGATGCCAGATTGCCAGCAGGTGGCATCATTTCAAGGTAAAATCACAACATGGTCATACATATGGTAGATATCATCTCCTAATTGCATTCAGAGTTAACTTCAGTTTGTTCGTTTGAGATCCATTTTATGGAGTTGTTCCTTAAGCTGTCTTCTTCTTTTCTTTTGGAGTTTCTCAAGTTTTTGATCCTTCCATTTTGTCTCATAGGTCCAGGTCGAACCATGACTCCTGAGTGTAGTGGTTACCCAGTGGGTGCCCCCCAGCATCCCAACCCATCCATGATTTCCCACAGTGGCCCTGTACTATCCACCCGCATGGGTCTCCCTCCTGGGCCGCTCAACCAGTTAGGCCACTCTGGTCCTTACATGGCTGCAACTGGCTCCAAGCAACCACTTTACCACCCGTCACAAGACTTAGGGATGGCCATGCGTCCAAGCCAGAGCTTAATGGCAATGGGTGGTCTTCCAAGACAGCCTACCCAGCCAGGACATGTTGTAGCTCGACCGGGGATGCCTGGAGTAAGTATGGCAGGGGGTTCGGTGCCAACAAACCACCTCAGACAGGCATTGCACCAGGGAGGCGCTCTTCCTCCACGTATGATGTGTGCCTCTCAACAGCAGCCCCACTCACAGTCCCAACTGTGGCAAAACCAACAAGGGTCACACCCACACATGGACCCTGTTAGCCACCAGCACCTATTTCCTGGTGGAGCCCCCCAAGGGTGTGGTGCACCTCAGTTTCCACAGAGATCAGGTATGCCGACCAGTTTTCCTGGTTCTCGACCTCTGGCTCCAGGCATGGTGGGCAGACAGATCCAAAAAATTGTCCCTGGGCAACCCCTTCCTTCCATGACCCAGCAGAGCCTTAGGATGCGAGGTCCTCTGACTGCTATGGACATGATGAAGCCTGGAGCTCAGGCCATGATAGACCCAGCTAATGGCATGGCACCCCCAAGCTATCCTATCGCCCCAATGGAGAAACATCACCTTGCACAGGGTTATGGTCCTGGACAAAACCCAGCTCATAAATTACCCTCATATGATTATGCTTCCCAGCACCAAAGTAATGGAGGCATGACTATAGGACCTCAAGGACCAGTGGGAGCAGGAGGAGTTCACGGAGGCGAAGTGGACTTCATAGACACTTTAGTGGGTTCCAATGATGACTGGCTGAACAACCTAAACATGATCGATGAATACCTTGAGCAGACCTCATAGGGAAGAGGGGCAGCTAGGAAGACGCCGTTCCAGAAGGTCCCAAACCAAGCTTGTCTTAAGTATACTATAGAATTGAGACTGCATGGGGGAAACACTGCCACAAAGTCTGGAAGAGCTACGGCTTTCCGGATCTGCATAGATCTAGTTGTGGGTAGAGTCATTAAAACAGTGCCACTAAAAAGGCAACACTTAGTAAGCTGTCTGAGAGGTCCATAAATGTTGTCATGGCAAAGACTGCTCAAGGGCTGCTTTCCAAGTAAATGTGCTGTCTATGAGGACAGCCTTAGTAATATGCTTCCACTGGGATTGAATGCTGTGTATTGAGTGGATATCAGTGTTTTTCGCAGTGAAATAAATAAGGGCATTCATCCATGAAATCTAATAACCTAGTACGGTTCACTCTGTAGGACCACATCCGAACACATGATGGCTCGATTCTTATGGTGGAAATATACGACCTTGTAATTTCTCATGTAAGCTCTTCAATGGCATTTCAAAAGGCGTTTAATAATGTACATGGTAAACTTGTAAAATATGTTTTCATAAGCTGTAACATATATGAAAGAGAAGTACACATATTTATACTTCTTTTTGTGCAAATACGTTCTTTAGATTTCCTTTTTAAATAATTATAAAAATTCTAAGTATATGAAGAAGAAAAACCGGTGTAAAGGAAAAAATTCAATTGAACTTGTAAACTCTATTGTAATTTGTAATACGCAAGACAATATCATTAATTTTGGCAGTAATACTATGTATTACAATGTTGAAATATTTGTTATGGTTTTGACATAACTGGACTTCTGGTACTCCTGCCTGGCTAAAGTTTTTGTCTTTTTTTTGTGACGTCAGTTTCTGACTGTACTTGCACTACAAAAGTCCAGTGGTCCCCCATTTGTTTCTACTATTCCAACACATTTTGCACTAGACATTACTGTCTTTGTTGTAATCTGTTCCATTTGCATGACGGCGGGGTCACATCGAGTAGGGATTTTCTATCTTTAGCAGCTAGTACTGACACATCATGCGTTTGTAGACCTATGTCTGTGTTAAGTGTACAAAATGTGCACTGAAACAACTTTTGCATTTAGAAGAATACTGTATTGTACACCATGCATTATGTAATAAACGAGTCACAGTTACAACTTAAAATTTCATACAGTATCCCTCGATTTTTGTGCCAGAGTCTTGAGCTTCCCTTTGGTCATGGTCTCTTGGCTAAAAATATGAACTTCAAGCCATTCTAATTTGTGCTTTCTCTGTGATTATACAATTTTGTCTGGTTATTTTTTAGATTGAACAATAAACTGTATATATTACAAACACTGGTGTGATTTTCTGGTTACAGTTTGTTCTACTTTTAACATACTTGTCCATGTCATGATCTGAAGGTGTTACATAAATTTTTGGATTGCCATATGCTTTTGCTGTGCTGTTTACACTACTGAGTGTAGATGCACTTCGTAGTTCTACATTTGCAGACAGTCCATCTGTTCCCTGCATGCTTTTAGTCCCATTACTCTGTTCTCTAATGGTCAGAACCCCCAGGGGACCAGCACAGATCAGGTACTATTTTGGTGGTGGATCATTCTCAGCACTGTGGCGACAGTGATGGGGTAGTGGTGTGTCACTGTGTTTTGCTGGTATGAGTGGATCAGACACAGCAGTGCTGCTGGAGTTCTTAAACACTGTGTGCACTCATTGGGCACTCCATTAGACACATCTACCTTATTGTTCTACCTTGTAGATGTTAAGTCAGAGACAGTAGCTCATCTGTTCTTGCACAGTTTGTCTTAGTCATTCTCTAATCCTTCATCAGTGGATTAATAAAGTACTGTATGTAGAGAAACAAATGGACTACAGTCTGTAATTGTAGAACTACAAAGTGCATCCGTATGGTAAGTTAAACTGACAAAATGGACGATGAGGGTAGAAACAAGGAGGTGTACTTAATAAAGTGGCTGGTGACTGTATATGGCTTATCCTTTCTCGACGTACGTGGAATGTGGGTTCTGTAATGTTTACTTAGTAACAATGCTGTATCCGAAGTAACTGCAGTATTTTTAGCATGGGGTGCCTCACAAGCGTTAGACCTGGGTTAAATCAGGTGTGAAAATGTGCTGGACTCGAGTGTATCACACGTATTACACTTGTAACTTCGTGACTTTGTACACAGAATGATGATACGAATACAGAACACCCATATTTACATTAGAATAGGTCCCTCCCTGAAACGGATGCGGTGTAAATAAAGACTCGTACGTATTCTACCCAAAATGCAAGGCTTACCAAACTTACTGGAGGTGTTCTTACCTCATAAACCCTTGATAAAGACGTTTCTGGAATCTTGATCGCTGAGAATATTGCCCCTAGTGGTAAAAACAGTACATTGGAAACTATTAAGGTGTTGAGGTTGAGGACTTAACTAAGGACTTCACTAAGTTTCACTGGTTTGTCATCATATCAGTATCCTACATGCCTTTGTTCAGATACCGCATGAAAATAAGATCAGCACTTTGTTCTGTGGTTTTCAGCCAACCTCTCACATGCAGAAAGCAGAAGCAGCCTGGCTGTCCTCACATGCTTCTGTACTAATTATAATCTGTGCAGCATGTTCTTATTGATAAAGTTTATACATTAGTCACACCACTGTGAGAAACAGGTCACACTAATACTACAATAACAGTTATTCCTCATAAGTGGTATAATTTGTCATTTTAACTGTGGAAAAAAAACTGAATGTGAAAAGCAAGAGTAAGCTATGAGCAAGATACACCCATTGTATCACCTAGTTCTGGCAGCACAGACTGCATAATGCATTTTATAATGTACTGTATATTCAAAGCCTTTATAATGAAGGACTTTTTAAAATGAGTCCTCTGGATATAAAGAATATTATGATGTTTAAGTCTCTATTAAAACATGCATGGGTTAGTCCTAGTAAAGATACAATGCAGTTCCAGCTCTCTTTTTGGGACATGCCAGTGGCTAAACCTAGTTATGCATCAAACACTTTTAACAAGTTTCTCAGGCGTACATTGAACAGAATTATAGCGAACATAGCATGTAGGTGTAGTGAAATAGGATCATCAGTTGTTGTCCAGATTCTGGAGTGTTTGCATAACACACAAAAAGTAGTAATAACTCAGTGTTAAAGAAAGACATCACATAATGACAGAATGTTTTTGCATCACCTGAACTTAAAATTGTGGGGTTAGTTGGAACAACAGTCACAATGCCAATTTGGTACAAGCACACTTTTGCTAAATTGCTCAGTTTCTGAACACCACTTGTTTGCTTATATAAATAAACATTCATTTTTAGCATGCATGACAGGAACTATGGGTTTGTCTAAGCTTCCCTCACAGCAGCATGATTTTGACCACTCTTATACTTCTCAGTTCTGTGTTTGATCATTCTGTGTTCCAAATTGAGGTCAGAATGATGGTGTTGCTTCCTCATTGCCTTGAAGCTACAAATGTGCACCTGCCTTCTTTTATTATTCAGACAGTTGAAAAACAAGCAAAAGTGACTCATGAAATGAGAATGAAAATGATGTAGCTTATTACAAACAACTGAAACTTTTGGCTTGTACAGTTATATATTTTTACATTATATATATATATTGCAAAACGGAAGACATATAAGAGCATTGATAATCTCACTTTCACGCAAGATCTGAACGGTGAGCAAAAATCCCAGGACTACACGGAGGTACCTTATGAATGATCTGCAGAGAGCTGGGACCAAAGCAACAAAGGCTACCATCAGTAACACACTACACCGAGAGGGACAACCTACAGTGCCAGGCGTGCCCCCTTGCTTAAGCCAGTACATGTCCAGGCCCGTCTGAAGTTAGCCAGAGAGCATATGGATGATCCAGAAGGGGACTGGGAGAATATCATGTGGTCGGGTGAAACCAAAATAGAACTTTTTGGTAAAAACTCAACTCATCGTGTTTGGAGGAAGAAGAATGCTAAGTTGCACCATACCTACTCTGAAGCATGGGAGTGGAAACATCATGCTTTGGGGCTGTTTTTCTGCAAAGGGGACAGGACGACTGATCTGTGTTAAGGGAAGAATGAACGGGGCCATGTATCGTGAGATTTTAAGCCAAAACCTCCTTCCATCAGTGAGAGCATTGAAGACGGAATGTGGCTGGGTCTTCCAGCGTGACAATGATCCCAAACACACCGCTCGGGCAACGAAGG